>WOXC01001469.1:0-383911 GCA_011680675.1 Gymnobelideus leadbeateri | reverse complement strand
CTCCTTGATCTGGGGATTCTGGAACCTGGCTATAATATTCCTAGGAGTTTTCTTTTTGGGATCTTTTTCAGGAGGTGATGTGTGGATTCTTTCAACCTCTATTTTGCCCTCTGGTTCTAAAATATCAGGGCAGTTTTCCTTGAGAATTTCTTGAAGGGTGATTTCTAGGTTCTTTTTTTGATCATGGCTTTCAGGTAGTCCAGTAATTTTTAAATTGTCTCTCCTGGATCTATTTTCCAGGTCAGTGGTTTTTCCAATGAGATATTTTACATTGCCTTCTATTTTTTCATTTGTTTGGATCTGCTTAATAGCATCTTGATTTCTCATAAAGTCACTAGCTTCCATTTGCTCCAGTCTAATTCTGAAGGAATGATTCTCCTCAGTGAGCTTTTGAGATTCTTTTTCCATCTGGCAAATTTGGCTTTTTAAGGCATTCTTCTCCTCATTGGCTTTTTGAGCCTCTTTTGCCATTTGAGTTAGTCTATTTTTTAAGGTGTTATTTTATTTTCTTCAGTCAGGTCGTTGACTCTCATTTCATAATTTTCTTGCATCATTCTCATTTCTCTTCCCAATTTTTTCTCCACTTCTCTTATTTGGTTTTCAAAATTCTTCTTAAGTTCCTCTATGGCCTGTAACCAGTTCATATTTTTCTTGGAAGCTTTTGGTACAAGAGTTCTGACTTCATTGTCTTTCTCCTGTTCCATGCTTTGATCCTTTTTGTCCCCAAAATAGGAATCCAAAGTTAAATTGTTGTGCTTGCTTTGCTTCCTTTGCTTGTTCATGTTACCACTCAATTACTTGCCTTAGAGCTTTTTGTCACAGTAGATCTCTGCTTCCAGAGAGGAGAGCTTTGTCCCAAATTGCTGGGGTCTTCTCAGCTGCCAGAACTATTAGTTGGCTGCCCTCTCTAAAGCCTCCACTGGCTCTGGCCACACACCCCAGGACCTCCAACCTAGACAGTGATCCAGATCCAGACAGGTTAAAGCAAGAGCAATTACCCCTCAGACGGGTTGCTTAGTCCCCCTACAATATGCAGGCCAGGAGCTCTGAAGCAGCCATGTGGTGGCAGCTACACAGCTGTAGTGTCTCAGTTGCTTCTCCCTCTGGGGGCAGAGGCCTGGCTGCACTCCTGGACTCCCTGTTCCCTTGAAGTCTACACTGACCTCTCACTTTGTCTTTGGCATTTATGGGTTGATAATTCTGGAAACTGCCACAGCTGCTGGTGATCCACTCTCCTGAAGACCCTCCAGCTGCTGCTGGTCATGGCGCCCTGAGGCTAAAACCACAGGCTCACTGGGGGCTGGGCTCTGCTCCCAGGGCACTGCAGTGGACCCTTCCTTTCCACCTGCCAGCTGTCTTCAGCAGGAGGTTTGTTTCTCTCTGTCACTTTGTGGGTTTTGTAGCCATAAAGTTTGTTTAGTCATTTTTTAATAGGTATTAGAGGTGGTTATGGAGTGAGCATAGGGAGTTTTCCTGCTTCTATGCCACCATCTTGGCTCAGCCCTCTCTCCTTTGGTTATTCTTGCCCATTTTTTCTTCAGTATAAATTTTATCACTTGACTTAAGAATGCAACAGAAGCTAAATAAAAGACTGAAAGAATCATTCAAGAAACAGTTGTAACAGCAAATGGAAAAAAATCTACAAAATTAGAAATTTTTTGCAGACTATTGATAATAACAGTTCGCAAAGTACTTTAAGATTTACAAAATACTTTTCTCACAACCTGCTCTGTGCAACAGTGTATCAGTCCCATTTCACAGATGAGGAAACTAAAAATCAAAGAAGATAATGTGACTTACTCAAGGATACACAGCTAGTATCAGAGACACAACTCATATCTAGGTCTTTTTCTCCTACTGATGTTCACAGATTTTGAAGTATCATCAGTATTACCTTGACACCTATGATGGGAAGATTGGTTAAGGTTTTATGGATATGAAAGAAGGGTGTAAACTTTCCCTGTTTTGTGCCACAGGAAATTTATTTTTAAACTGAATAAAATTCATAGTGTAGCTCATTGGCTCGCTCCCCAGGACCCCGTTCCATGCCGACGTCTTCCGCTCCTACAGTTGGTCTGTCAATGTCTGTGGAAGGAAGAGGTGGCTACTGTACCCCCCAGGGCAAGAAGAGAATCTCCGGGATCATCACGGGAACCTGCCCTATGACGTTACTTCCTCTGCCCTCCTGGACATCAAAGTGTACCCCAGATACCCCCAGTGCTGTCCACCTATTGAAGTCATCCAGGAAGCCGGGGAGATGATCTTTGTCCCCAGCGGATGGCACCATCAGGTTTACAATCTGGTAAGGGCCAGGAAACCTTCTCTGTTAAGCTTTCCTTTATTCTCTCTCCTTAAATGACAAATATCTCCCACCACACATTTCTCCTGACACTTTGTCTGGACTTCTCTTTTGGGCTTATGACATTCCTTCTTAGCACTGGACCTGGAGTTAGGAAGATGTAAGTTCAAATTCGGCTTGAACGTTGGGTGACCCTGCGTCACCTGTCTGCCTCAGTTTCCTCAACTGTAAAATGGGGATAATAATAGCACCTCCCTCCCAGGGTTGTTGTGAGGATCAGATGCTTAGCACGGTGCATGGTACATCGTCAGCACCAGATAGATGTTAGTTATTACGGTTACACATGTATGTTTTATTCCCCTTACTGGATGCTAGCTCCAGTACTTACAAGCTGTGTGACTGAGGGCAAGTTACTTAACCCCTCAGAATCTCACCTGTAAAAATAATAGGGATTGTCATATTTGCACTGCCTACAGGGTTTTAGAAGGAACCAGATGTGACTTCTGTAGAACTTTAAATGCTATATAGAAATATGATTCCATATGGAAATATGAATTCAGAATTATTCTAACCACTTAAAGTTAGGCTCTTGGTCATTTTTCATCTTTGAATCAGTGCCAAGTCTGGGGACCCCCCCACATAGTAGTGTTTAATAGATATTCATTGAATTGATTTTAGGCTGAGAGAACAAGTGGCTTTTGTTCATTTAACTGAGAGACAGGTGGGACCTAGGTTCAGATGCACCCTTGGCATGGTAATAACCATGCCTTTTGCACCTACCTGCTTCAAAGACTTACCATAAGGATCACATGAGAAGATAACATGTAAATGCTTTTAAACCTCAAAACACTGTAATGTAAATGCTGTTCTATGCACAAAAATCCTGTGAATGTAAATCTTCAGTGTGTTTTATTTTTCATCTTTTTTTTAATAATATTTTTCCCACTTACATGTAGTTTTTTATTTTAAATAAACATTTCATAGGATCATAGAGTATAAGATTAAGAGCAGAAAGAGACCGTGGAAGTCAGCGAGCTCACCCCTCCACTTTGCAGATGGGGAGCTAAGGCCTGGAAAAGCTGGCTTGCCCTGCTTCTGGGTCTAAAGCAACGTCTCAGTGCTTGCCAGTGCCCAGCGCTGTCCTAGATGACCAGGAAACAAAGAAAGAGAAGGCACAGTACTTGCCCTCTAGCAGCTCACAATTGAGTTGAGGAGATAAGATATACTTGAAAAGAATGGTACAGAGTCAGATGTTCAAGTACAGAAATAACAGACAGTTGGCCAGGGTTGGAGCATATCTGAGAAGGGCCAGTAAGAATGTGTGTGCCTCATAGGGCCTTCAACTGAAAAGGAAAGGTGGGGAGAGGGAAACTGTTTGAGTGTGTATGTCTATCAAGTTAAATAACAAGGAGAGAAGCCAAGGAATTTATAGGAGGAAAAAGTCAAAGAAAGGAGCCATCGGTAAGAGCCATGACCTTGGATGCCTGTATCCAGATGCACAAAGAATGGGTTAAATAAAGGGGGTGGTGTTTAATGAGAGATCTTAATATGAGGAGGCAAATATGATCTCACAGATATCACCAAGATTTGATAGGCTAAGACCCAGGGGTGGAATGTGGACCCAAGAAGGTATGTTTTATTCAAAAGAAAGAGTTTGAAGTAGGGAAGTAGAAATGGAGAAATATCACATATGAAGAGATTGTCACATGAGGAGATCCAGGAACCAGGGAGGGGAACCTGGTAGAGAACATTTGGGTGTCATGGCAGTACACTATTTACCACTTGGACAGAAGGAGGAGCTAGATCACACATAGAAACATGATTTGGGCATGGGAAAGCATGACATTTAGTAGAGATAGGAGACTTAAGTATCCAAACATCTGCTGAGCTTTTGGCCAAAAGCAAAACTGCTAATGATTTATTAGATTGCTCAGTGATAATTTTATACTTCAAAAAATGGAAAAAGCACTACTCTGCATGTGATTCTCATCAACAAGGAGGAACTTCATGTGTGAATTAGAAGGAATTTTGTTAGCACAAGCAGGGAGGTAGCAAATGATGACCTTTCTGTCTTAGAGTTCGTGACAAATAAAGGAAAACCAGACTTGGTCTGGCATGTACCTCTTTTGAGGAAGATCAGATTTTAACGAGTTCAAAGAAAGACTAGGCAGTATCTTTCATGGAACAAAATCACTTATTTATGTTAACAGGTAAGATTTTCTCAGAGCTTATTAAGCAATTAGAAGTAACTGGGGTAAACTTCTTTATGCATTTCTTTTGCATTTCCTTTTGGTGAATCAAAACATTTTAAATACATCAACAAACAGGAGGAAAAAGTTTTACATAATAAAGAGTCAGGATATCAGTTTGGTCCAGACCAGGGGCAGGGAACCTGTGGCCTCAAGGCCACATGTGGTCTTCTAGACTGCAGGTTCCCCACCCCTGGTCCAGACTCTCCCATAATGTCTAGCTTGAGGCATCGTGTTATAAAAAACAGATTGAGACCAGGGCATGAACTTGGGCTGGCTTTAACGGCAGCTGGACAACATCTTCCTAGGCAACGGAGAGTACAGTTTATGGAAAACAGGAGTGACCACAAGGATGCTGAGCTACATGCCTCTTCCCTTCACTCCACAGTAAAAAGAGAGCCCTTAAATAGAATTACATACACAAATCCAGCTTCTAAAATTCTGTGGGGGGAGTCAACCCAGGAGGGATGGGAAGTTCTCAAGAATGAAATTCTCAAGTCACAAAGAAAACAGTTCCAATAAGGGAAAGGGACAGTACCCTGAAAAGAACAATGTGAATGACCAACCAATTCATAGAGCAACTTAGGTTTTGTGTGTGTTTTTTTAATAGGCATGTATTCAGAAGGCTGATGCAGAGGTAAATGGGCTAAGAATTCCAAAACCATGACACAGGCCTGCAAGAGTCAGAAAGCTTGGAATGAGCTATTTAGGAAAGTTAAGAACAACAAAATGGAATTTTTAAAAATCTATATTGCAGAAAGAAAACAAAAGAAGGAAGAAGAGAGGGCTGCATAATAAAAAGCAGACGGAAGTACTTGACTTAATGTGCTTCTGTTTTCTGTACCAAGGACATCTTTAGAAAAGATAGAATAAAAATGCCTGAGTAGAAATGAAAGCTTAAGTTGGGAAATTCTAATAAAGGAGTACCCAAAGGCCTTGAATTCTAAGTCACCAGAGCCAAACAAAGGGTTTGGAAGAATTCCAGGGTACTGGAAGAATTGATAGGTGTGGTTGCATAACCTTCATCAGCAATCTTTGAAACATCCTAGAAAAGGATTAATGTGGTATCTGTTTAAAAAAAGAGAGAGAAAGTGGAATCCTCAAACCAGTGAACATAACTTCAGTTCCTGCCAAAATCCTAAAACATCAGGCAATGGATGGTGACTGAACATCTGGAAAAGGAAGATAACAGCTCATGCAGAATGCGCTTAGTGGACCTAGATTTCAATAAAGTATTGATAAGATGAAATATTCATAGAAACAAATGCCTTTTTCTTGAGTTCAAAAAGTCAGCTTCAAATCAGTGTCTATACAGGAGCTGTTTGTTTTTTTTTTAACAGTGGTGTGTGAGTGGAGGATAATTAGTGGATTTCAAGCTCAGTATTAGTCAGTAGTATGACCTGGCAACCACAGAAGCCACTGAGTTCTTAGACTACTTTAAATAGTATGATGTCTAGAAGGTGGTGTTTGTTTAGTCGTTTTTTGGTCATGTCCAGCTCTTCATGACCCCATTTGGGGTTTTCTTGGCAGAGATACTGGAGTGCTTTGCCATTTCCTTCTCCAGCTTGATTTTACAGATGAGGAAACTGAGGCAAATAGGGTGAAGTGATTTGCCCAGAGTCACACAACTAGTAAAAGTGTCTGAGGCCAGATTTGAACTCCAGAAGAAGAGTCTTCCTGATTCTAATCCCAGCACTCTTTATCTACTGTGCTACCTAGCTGCCCCAAAAAGAAGGAAAGAGATGATAATCCCGCTGTCCTCTCTCTTGGTGAAGCCACCTCAGGAGTGGTCTGCATTTAGTTCCAGGGCCATATTATAGCAAAGATTCTTATAAGATGAAGAGTATCCAGCAGAAGGCAGCATGATGGCAGAAGGCCTCAAGATTGTGCCACGTGAGGATTAGTTGAAAAGGCTGGAGATATTTAGCTCGGAGAAGGGAAGAAAGGATTTAGTGGCAACATCATAACAGTCTTCAAGTATTGGAAGGCTGTTCTGTGGAAATGTCAGGTTCTGAAGGACACAACTATTAGCAGTGGGTAAAAACCACAGTGACAGATTTTGATTCGTTGGGATGTTTCTTATAGTGCTGGGCTTAGAACCAGGAAGCCCTGGGTTCAGACTCTGCCTCCAGCCCTGGTTGCCCATCAGATTGTTAGCTGACATATGCCTCTCTAGGCGGTCTTTACACTTTCATAGGCACTTAGTTGTAAAAGGCTAATCAGAGCACAAATTGGCTCTACCTTTTTTTTTTTTTTTTACATAGGGTCTCCCTATCTCAGCCAGGCTGGAAGTGGTGTAGACACCCAAAGGTCTAGTTTGTCCCAGTTTTGATTGAAGCTTTAATGTGTTCTAATTTTTCTGACCAGGATTTGTTCACCCCTCCTTCAGTAGGCTGGTGACCCTCTATCTTGGTGCTCACCATGTTGGTGCCAGATTTAACATAGATATCCAATCTGGCTTCTCGATTTTCAGTTCCTCACTCAACAGCTGGACCTGCCTCAGCCTCCCCAGCAGCAGGGGCCACAAGCATTCACCACTGTCCTTGGCTCCTTTTCCTTATCTTGACAGGAATGAAACTTGAGAATATCTCCTTTGGGGTCTGTCATCTGGTGACTAAATGCTGTTGGTATCTGTTAACTCTTTCAGAATGTTACCCTTTGATAACCTCTGCTGGCCATTTAGGGATCCTCTGAATACTGATTGTAACACAGTTCCGTGTGAATCCCTCTTTCAGGATGATACCATCTCCATTAATCACAACTGGATGAATGGCTGCAATGTAACTACCATGTGGCACTTCCTCCAGGCTGAACTGGATGCTGTGCAACAGGAAATCCGTGAGTGGAGGGACACTATGGAAGACTGGCATCAGCACTGCCAGGTAAGATGGGGACAAGATCATCATATTGGTGGTTTCCTCTCTTAAACCATGGGTGAAAACCAGAGTTGGGCTAGGGAGAGAACCAGAGCCCTAGAAAGGGTCTAGTTGTGGGTTCCTTGCCTCTTGTAAAGAGAGTGTCCTACTTAAGACAATGAATATATGTAATTTTTAAACAAATAATGTAATTTTTTTAAAAAATTGTTATATCGATAGGGGCCTCCACAAAGCTCTTCTCTGAAGCATGAAGGTTACTCTGAGTTCTGATAGTAGACTGAATTTGTTTTCTGAATACTAACCTAGCTAAGTATGGAGAGGTTTATCACCAGGATACTCATCACTTGGTGTTGACCCATCACTTGGTCCCAGCAAAGAAACATACAAAATGACTTTCACCTCTGTGCAGCCCCCTTCTGTTTCTTCAGTATTAGTAGCAGAGTAGCAGGAAAGGGGGCCAGGGATGCTGATACTTACATAGTTTTAAAGATAGTCTATAAACTTTCATTTTGGATATTCTGAATATGAAGTCATTCCCCAGTGACCAACCAGTTGGCATGCTGCTAAAAGAACTGAATCATAATAATATTGACATTCTCACTATAAATGTAACCAGAAGACAAAAAGAAATTGCAGCTAAGTGGAAACAAAGAAAGGAGTTGCCTTTGTTATGTTCCCCAAGGCCACAAGAAGCATCACTTCATGTGGATGTTTGACATCTGTCACAGTCCACAAGAAAAGTATTCTCAAAACCATGAAAATAACAGCTTAAACGTGAACATCAGTTGCAGAAAGTGAAGAGGTATAGAAATTCTGAATCAAGTTATACTCTGATGCTCAGTGACTTTGTTGCAAAAGTGAGAAAAGGCAAGGATGGTGGAAAACAGGTTGAAAAGCATGGTTCAGAAAAAAGGATGGAAAGAAGCCAAGCCCTTTAAGTCTACTCCGAAACTTCACATCTTTATATTTTGAACATTCTCTTTGAGAAAAATATTAGTGGTCTCTGGACATGGCAGATACCAAATAACATCACAAAAAATGAAATTGATTATATTTTCATAGACGGGAAAAGACTTCCGTTGATGAGGAAGCCATTCCTCAGTCAGTTTTCTGTATATAATTAAGACCACCAACTTGTCAGAGCAAAGATAGAAGAATAATGAGAAAATGATATGGCATAGCACTGAAAACTTTATTCTGAACTATTCAAACAACCAATTGATAATGAAAGTTGGGGTTGGGAAATGAACAACAAAAATCACATGGATACAAGTTGTAACAACTTTATGCAGAAGTTTAAGCAATATAAATCAGTTGCCATAACAAGAGCAGAAAGAGCCTTTGACTTGCTTGCCAAGCAGAAAGAAATGGTGGCTAAAGGCATTTTAAATTCCTTTGTAAAATCTTTATGAAGGATAATAGATGATGATTGGAAAATTTTCTCATAAAGCAGAAAAAAACAGGCTAGAAAGCTAGGTAGAAGACCAACTAAGCAAGTCATCCCAAGGGCATTTAAAGACAAAAATGGAAGGACAACAAACAGAAGAAAATGGAAAAGGTCTGCAAAGAGCATTTCTAGAAACTGTCTTAATCATCAATGAAAATGAAACCATCACACTGGGACTTTCACATCATGGTCCTGAATGTGCTTGTAGGGAAGGTAGCATTGACATTGATACTAAAAAGAATACTGACAAAAAAGCTGTGGACCAAGTATATATAAAGGATATCCAAACCGGAAGTGCCACAATTTTGAGATTGTTGAGGGAGGGATAAACAAGGTATCTGAGGGGGGTGGCTAGGTGGCGCAGTGAGTAGAGTGCCAACCCTGGAGTCAGAAGGACCTGGGTTCAGATCCGGCCTCAGACACTTAACGCACATACAAACAAAAACCTAGCCATGTGACCTTGGGCAAGTTACTTAACCATAATTGCCCTCCGAAAAGCAAAAAAACGAGGTATCTGAAGGGAGGGAAAGATCAAAGGTGTGAAAAAATCTAGGACCTTATCAATCCCCCCCAAAAAAAGCAACTGGGAGAACATCAGTAACCATATGCCTACTTTTGCATCTATGCAAAATTTTTATTAGAGTCTTAATACACAATCTAAACACAAACTGAGGGCATCCTTAGTGGGTGTATTAATATGGAGCAAGCAGGCTTTCCCAAGGGATTTTCAACAGTGGGTCAGATCTTTTCCATTTTACAATTGTAAACAAAAGATGTGAAGAACACAAGATTCTATCGTGCTTGTTTTGTTGATTGTGAAAAAGTATTTGAGTAGAACAAAAGACCACCTTAAATGCCCTCTTCCAGCAGTGTGTTTCCCATCCATATGGTAAAAATCATTTATGATACCTTGAGTGACCTAATAACAGAAATAAGCTCTGATCATAAACTTCAGCCACCACAGGCATTCACTACTGAGATAAAGCAATCTGCAGAGTCTAAGTTGAAGAGGGATCCACTGTGGATGGATGTTCTTCCAGAGGCTGCTTGTAAATGACGTTGTTGATTGCATCAGGAAAGACCATATGGATGAAGACTGTTGCCCAGATAATGACGTGCATTTGCATGAACAAACTACTGCTTGTCTATTTGCATGTATACTTGGGACATTTGATAATGATGATGAACAACATATTGGGCCCAGAGTTTAATGGGAGAAGAATGAGCTAGATTGCCTTTGTGAAATTGTAAAGCATCTTAATGACTCCAGACTTGCCTTTGTAACAGAAGCCCATCTTTCAGATACTAGCATCCTACAAGTGTTGCTATATGACATCAAGGGATGGAATGCAGCACTTTCTGAAGAATTGAAATTAAATTTTACAGAGGATATTGTTGGTGTGAGTAGGTCCTACCATGTAACTAATGAGGAACTTCAAAGGAAAACAGGAGTAAATAATGTCATTAAGGAAATGTATCATAGGAAGATGTTATCACATGGCCAGAAATGAGGGATGACAAGTGGACAGCCATAGTTCCGCACTGGCATCCTAATAATATCTGGAGGAATCAAGGAAGGCCTCCAGCACACTGAGTGAATTGTGGTGAACTTAAGGGATAGTCGTGCTTAAGAGTCTCACAAGTTGGGCAAGAATGGATGAGCTCTAATTAGCTTCATTGAGGGAAACACCAAAACAAGATCAAAGGTCTTTTGAGTTTCCCTATAGGACTAGCATAGTTCTACTGCTTTATGTTTGTTTGGTTGGATTGAATTGCCTATTTCTGGATCATAAAGCAGGCCTGGCTTGGGAAAGATGCATTCTTAAAATCATTTGAAAATTGCCCCCAGCCCAACCATCTAGCCAAACAAACTACTCACCAGAGGAAAGGAGCCTTAAAAACTTATGTCTTGCACCCAGCCCAGAGCAGGCTAAAGCAACAAATGTGAACAGGGGCCTTGTGCCTCACAAACTGCTAACCAAGCCGCCTTGAGATCAAGGATCTGTGTTTTATAATGCAGTCTGCATTTTTTTTTGGTCTTGGTTTTGTTATTTTCACTTCAGTTTCTTAGTAAAAACCCCAACCTGGTCTCTGGTACATAGAGAAAAAAGGATTTATTTATGTTCAGGCCAAAGTAGCTTGGGAAATCAGAGAGCCTCTAAACTCCAGGCATGATGGTGACAAATTCTGATCTCATTACCTGATTGAAGTGTGTCAAAGCAAGGACACATAGGCAAAGACTAAAATGCAGTAGAGCATATAGATCCCTCCCTCAATCTCGCCTCTGAACTCTTAAGGTGATTTGTCATTTTTCTTCTTTATTTGGCATGCATTCAAATCCTGCCTTAGGACATTATGTGGTCACATTTTTATTTCAATTTTCTCCGACTAAACTATGAGCTACTTGAGACCAAGGACCCTTTCTTAAACTGTTTCTGTCCCAGAGGTTTTCGACTAAAGGGTGGGTATATGCTCAAAGGGGCCTTGCAAATTTTTTATTGAATGAAGAAAGTGCTTTGGAAAGTGTCATTTAAAGCATAATCTCATAATACTTTTTCTTTCTCATCTTCAGGTGATCATGAAATCATGCACTGGAATTGACTACAAAGAGTTTTATAACTTCCTCAGAGTCATAGCAGAAAAGAGAATTTCTGTCCTAGAAAAGGCTCCCGAGACCAAACCCGTGGAAAATGTTTGCACTGACAGCCCTGGGCTGGGCACCCATCATGCAGCTTTTGATTTAAGTCGAATTGCTGACGTATTAGCATCCTTGATCACAAACCCAGATTTCCAGACACTAGAGACCAATGAACTTTCACCACCCCCAGAGGACCTGTTCAACCACCTGAAAGAAATAATAAATGCTGCTTCTTTCTAGTTAGGCTTTTTAATTAAGTAGCAAGAAATAACTGTGAATGTGTATCCATCAGTGCAGTCCACCTTGCCCCAAAGTGGATCTTGAACTTGGAAGTCACTGGGAATTCAAATCTAGCTCTGCCATTTACCTGTGTGACCTTGGGGAGGTCACCTGACTTCCTTATTTGTGAAATCAAGTGGTTGGACTAGATGAGCCCTAAAGTCCCTTCTAGCTCTCTGGGTCGGTGATGCTAGACACATAACTTAAATGAAAAATAATTTCCTGTTCCCACGACTTCCCTGAGATCCATTCTAGCAGGATGGGTGTGATAAAAAGAAAAGAAGCTAGCTTCAGAAATTCTTCCAGCAGATATTTATTGACCTCTGTTCTTGGTGTGACCCTGCAGAGTCAGGCCAGCCACAGAACTAAAGGCCTAAAGCAGCATCTCTCCATCTTGGGTAGAAGCCCCACCTCCTGCATGGCTCCTCCAAAGCTATCCCATGGCAGTACTGGTGACCTGTGAAGCAAAGCAGCAGCAGCTCCCTCCCCCACCCATCTGCTTGCCCTCCGACCCCCTCTCTCCTGGACGCACCCCATGTGACCACCAGCTGTGCTGCTCACTTGGCAATCTCCCTGTGTTATCTGGCAAACATCTGTACTTCACTCCAGGACAAACTGCCCCTTGGCTCAAAGATAATGAGACTGGGCCACATGTGGGAAACAGAGACCTGAGTTCAAGTCCCAATTCTGATTCCATGGAAGGCTATCACATCCTCAGTCTCCTCATCTGTAAAATGGAACTGATCGTACTGGCACTAAATACCCAGATGGGTATTTGTGAGGAAGGTGCTTTATAAGCCTACAAGCCCTATGGGAATGAGAGCTGCTGAGAGTGATACAGCTTGGAAATGGGGTGGAGGTGGAGGGGATCATCCTTACCATTATTCCCAAAGCTTGGTGTGTGCACTCTATGCTTTATAACCTGGTACTTTATTTGTGGCCAGCTCTCAGACCTTCTGTCACTTGTGTTCACCCTTGTATTCTAGCTGGGTCCACCTGGGACAGGGTCATGTGCCGCACAATGAAAGGCACCAGGGTTCTGCTTTTAGGCCTCTGCTTTCCACCTTTCTCTCCCTTGGCTCCTTGGGAAAAAGTAGAAGGCTGGAGGGGCAGGGGCACACAGGCTTAGTCCTGCCTCCAAGCACAGAGAATCCAGCCCTCTAGGGCTGTCTCCACAGTGTAAGGGCCTTGAAGAGAGATACTGTGTCACAGTTTCAGTATTCTCCACAGCATCTTGGAGTAGCTTTGTATATAGCAAGTGTTCAATTTCTTTTTTTAAAAAATTCAAAAAATATTTAAAGTGCAATATTATTTCTTCCTTAAATTGATAATATCTTCCCCAAGGCAAGAATCAGCGAAGCCTAGGCCAGTGGAAGACCCTAGAGCCTGCTGGGTAGTCTAGCAGGAGGAAGCTGCAAAGAGAGGGTGAGGGCCAGAGAGGAGTGATCTATTTCCTGAGGAGCAGCACCCTGAGGGAGAATGGGCATTTGCCTTGCATGGCCTACACTGTATTCGGAACACCTTCTCTGGGGATGACAGGAACAGACCAAAGTGTGGTTCTTGTAGTCACAGTGATGCTTTACACATTATAGGTAACTAATAAACGTCTTGAGTTCTCTGCTTCCCCAGCTTCTCCTTCCTTGGCCTTTGGCTTGACCCAGAAGCAGGCCCAGGCCCGAGATCCCCTGGCAGGGTTGAGCTACCAAAGAGCCTTCTGATTATGGACTCCAGCCAAGCGGTGCAGCCTCATGTCCTCCTTCTGGATGTGCTCATAACAGGACTGTGTCAGAGAGAGAAAAAACAGGCATCAGGAGGAAACACCAAACCTCAACACCTGGAATGAGTGTCAGCATCTGGTACCGCCTGATTTGTAGATGAGGAGCCTGAGGCCAGCAGAAACAAAACAATACCCATTTTTCCCATTATACCAGCCTGCTCCTGTCATGGTGGAGAAAGCACTAGACCTAAAGTCCAGGTACCTATGTTTGAATATGCGATCCACCTTTGGGGATCAGGACAGGGATAGGAACTAAACCAGTGGTTTCATTGGTCTAGGACACACCTTGATCAGGCAGCTCCTTACACCAATACAGCCTGGCACCTTTCCTGCCAACTTATAGCCTTAGACAGTTGCTGGAAGCATGGAATGAATTTGCCTGTGGGCACATAGTCAGCATGTGTCAGAGGTAGAACTAGAACTTCCTGACTTGGAAGCTGGCTCTGAATCCCTTTCCCCCTCCTCCCCTCCCTCTTTATATATCCTCTATTCTAACATGCAGTTAATTACTAATGTTCATTAATCGTGAGATTGCAAGAAAGCTCCTTTCCATGAATTGGGATACTATTCCCAAACCAGAAGACCCAGGATCCCCTAACCTTACCTTACAAACACATGCCATAACTCAAAAGAGAAAGGAGGAGAGTAGAAATGCACATTTGTTGAACAACCAATATGTGTAAGGTCTGAGTCACTGTGTGAATAGAGTTCCATTTACCCCATTGCCATGGCTAGAGACCCATCTCAGAGCTAACTGATGACTGATCCAGGGAGCAGAAAGAGATAGCTATATATATGGAAGGCAGCATCATATAGTGGAATTTCTACCAATTTGCATTATGACCTTAACATGTTATTTCTTTCTACCCTGTTAAAAAGGAGAGGGGACCTGGGGGGAGGGAAGGGAGGTCCCTTCCAGTTCTTACCTGATTCTGTTAATAAATTAGATCTATTCCTAGAAAGAAACCAGTGCTCCTTCTTCCCCCTCCCTGGCTATCTCACCTCTAGGGCTGTCAGCAGGAAATCATACAGTCCTCCTCTGTGAATGGGGTCCATCATGTCCCTGATCAGATGAATTTCTGCTCCCAAGTGTTGGATCCTAGGAAACATACCCAGAAGTCCTTTAAGCCCTACTTTAGGAATAGTTAATGCCATCACAGCTGGAATCCTGTAGTCCATCCTATCCTAAGAAGAGCTCTTACCACCCAAGCCAGCTGAACAGGACAAAAGGGACCCATTCTTGAACCTCTGTATATCCATTCTGTACCCACCTTTTGTCACCCCCTCTGTAAGAGTTGACTTACCGGGCACGGGACACCACATAGATGAGTAAAGGCAGCAGGTCATCCATAGGAAGCTTGTATTCCCTCTCCAGGACCCGGGAAACTGTGTCCTCAATCTCGACATAGGTCTTCTCAAGCATCTCCAGCTTCTCCCGGGGATCCACTGTGGTGCTATTGTGGAGAGGTAGGAGGAATAGTTCTCATTGAGGGCTTCAAAAATGGGAACTCTAATCTTCACAACAGACTTGTGAAGTAAGTAGTGCAAGTTTCACCAGACTCCATTTATCAATGAAGAAATGGGCTCAGAAAGGTCAGTTCACAGTTCACACAGCTAATGTCAGAGTCAGGATTTGAAACCAGGTCTCCTGACTTCATCCCCTAGGAGGGCAGGACATCCTAAGTCATCTGTAAGTCTTCATGGAGAACTATGCCTTAAGCCCCACTAGACTTTGGGGGGGGGGGGGGAAGAGAAGTGAAAGGGAAAGAGAAGCTTCAATTTGGATTGAATTTCTCCTCCACCCCCCACACCCACCTCCAGTCTGATGGGAGATAATTTCTGCCCTCAAGGATCCCCTCCAGTCTGAAAGAAGACCCCCCTCAAAAAAGACCTAGTCTAATGGGAAATACTAAATCCTTGCAATGAAGCATCCCCAGTGTAAATCAGAAAGCAATCATAAGTGAACCAGTATGGAAATACACATTAAAAAATACAGAGGCCAAGTTCAGAAGAATATTAGCTGAATAGAGCTATATGCATTAAAACTAAAAGGAGGAAGGAGTGACTGGAGCCAGCCAGAGTAAATCCAGGAAGACTTTCTGGTAGAAACAGACTGTGAGTTGGACTTGGAGAGAAGGACCTACTTGTAGAGAGAAGGGTCAGAGATCCCACTGGGGGTATGACCCGTGTACCTAACAGTACAGACTACAAAAACCCGGAACAAAGCAGGGAATATTGCTAAAGGAATGTAGTTTGGAAGAGTAGAACAGAACCATTTGACATAAAGGGTGCATAAGGGCATTGAAGGCTGCCTGGGCAGTGTCTTTAGCATGATGGGAAGGGACCTTTGATGGACCCATCTCTTGTTTTACTGCCAAATTACATGAATGGGAGACACTAGGGCCAGATGTTGATATCTAATACATTCACTTAAAAAGCAGTTCAGAGTCATTTGATAAAAGTTTAAAAAGAAAAATAGAAGACCAGAGCAAAAGCTTGGAGGTAGCACCAGCATGAATAATGGCAAGATGGTGGCATTAATCTAATCACCTAATCAGGTCAAGGCTGACAGTATTCCCTGGTACTTGTGGGCTTACAGCAGCAGGCTGCTACCTGCCTGAAATAGGATAAGGGCATGGTCTTCAACTATGCGTGGGAATGAAAGGGGGTTGTTCTGCCCCCCTCCAATGGGAGGGGAATTTAGCCCACCCAGCTCTCCTATGGGATGACTGACCCCAAAAGGGTGACTCACATGATCTTCTGCAAGCACTCAGTGGCAGAGAGGAAGCATTTGTCTCTAACCAGGGAGTATCTCTGCAAGGGAACAGCAAGAACCAAAATCAGACAAAATCAGAAGATACCCAATCTTCTCCCACCTACCTTAACCCCTCCATGAGACCAACCTAGAACCCAAATCCTCCATCCTGATGATCAATACTCCCCTTCTATCCCTGCCCTTCACCTAGCCCTAATTGACCTCTTGATCCTCAGCCTATAATTGGGCCATTGAAGACTCATTATCAATCCTATGCCCCAGAAACAGTCAGATCAGACTTCACCTAAAGGCCTATATTCTGTCATCATAACTTATCCCAGTATGTGAAAACTGCAAAGGACCTTGGAGATCACCTAATCCAGGAGTGGGGAACCTGGGGTCTTGAGATCACATGTGGCCCTCTAGGTTTTCAAGTGCAGCCCCTTGACTGAATCCAAACTTCACAGAACAAATCCCCTTAATAAAAGGGATTTGTTCTGTCAAACTTGGACTCAGTCAAAAGGCTGCACCCAAGGACCTAGAAGGCCACAGGTTCCCTATAATCCAATACATTCATTTTAAAGTAGAGGAAACTGAATCAGAGTAGTGACTTACCCAAGGATGTATACCTATAAGTGGTTGAGTCAGGACTACAGTCCAAGCCCAGTACTCATTCTATTACATCTTTCTGCTTCTCCAATCTAGACAACACAAGTCTACTTATCATACCTAGCATGTTTTTGTGGTCACTACATAGCCCATCTACAGCCCCCACACACATACACACAAATTCTTGATGTCTTCCTCTCTATTCAGTCTTAAACTTGACTCTCTTCCTAACCTCTACACAACACTTGCTCCCTCTAGGAAGCCTACCCTGATGATGCCAATGACTTCAATAGAACCTGTCTCTACCCCCTGTACCAATCAGGAGTCCTGCCAGGAGTTAGCTGGGTAGGCGTTAGCTACCTGGGAAAACAGTCACCTCACCTGATTGGTTGTCAGTGTGAGGTCCTTGAGAGGCCACAGGTGCCTGGAACAAGAGAAATGGGTTTTAGGATAAAGCAAGAGGAAATGGGCTCAGAATTTCCTGACCCCAAGGGCTGGTTTCATCATTGAGCATTTTGACAAAATAAGCCATAAAATATTCTTGAAACATGTACCATTAGAGCTGAGCAGGCCCTTCAAGATCATCTTTTCGACTACCACACCCCTTATTGTGCTGTAGGATCCCCTCCTAGTATGCCCACCTTATCTGTATTTAATTGTTGATCACAAATTACTTCTGATACAATATAAATAGTAATATGGAGGCTTCAACCTCATTGGACAGACAACAAAATTGAGGCCCAGAGAGAAGCCTGAGATCACAGGATTTAGGGTTGGAAAGGACCTCAGAGTTATCTTGTGTAAGTCCCTCATTCTAACTAAGGCAGAAAGACCAAATCTGCCCAAAGTTGCACAAATAGTAAGGAGCAAAGGATTAAAACCCCTGGTTTTCTGGCTTTTGCCACTCCCCCCAAAGCATCTGGTGGCACATTGGATAGAGCCTTGGACCTGGAATCAGGATAGACCTGAGTTCAAATCTAGCCTGAAGATACTACTACTTACTATGATAACTTCCATCTGCCTTAGTTTTCTCATTTATAAAATGAGGATAATAACAACCTAAATTGTTGTGCGGATTAAATGTATAAAGTAATTTGCAAACCTTAAAATGTTTTGTAAACCCTAGTTATTATTGTTATGGTTCTTATTGTGAAGTGGACAGTGAATTAGTAGAAGAGCTAAACCCAGATCTCTGGACTCCCAGCCTGGAGTTTACCCAATTATATAACACCTTGTGGCATTTAAAGACTGATTTTATCTCACCTGTGATGATTTCAAAGGGGAGCTACCACCATTGAGAAATGGACTCAATGAATGACCTCCTATGGTCCCTCTCTATCCCAGATTACATATTCTCAATGATTTTGACCAGCTGCAGCCCTACATCTTTGGCTTAAGCCCATTAGTGTGCACCAAACTGTTGAGGAAGCATATTTTAAATGAAACAAAACAAAAAAATTCCTTTTTAGTCTCTCAAGAAATATTTCTCCAGCCTTTCCAGATTGTTTCCTTTAGGCAAATGGGAAGAAGAAAGGCTGAGACCTTCCTTTGAAATTCAGTAAGAATGATAACTGAACATAACTCTGGTCTAGATAAGATCATAGGGCTGCACCACTCCCCCTCCTTTGAAGTGATTGGCCCCTAGCCCCACCTAAGGACTGTGTCTTCTCTTTGGGAATTCGAGGTTAAGATTTTGATCAAAGGAAGGAATTCCTTAGAAGGAAGAGTCCAAGAAGGAACTGACCGATTTTAAAATGTTAACCCCCAAACTACATTTTAATATATTATGATCATTTCTTTATTCAAGATTACTATAAATGTTACCTAAAATCTTTCTGGCAGAGAATCATGTCAGAGAACATGGGGAACTAACCCAGTCTGAATATGTCTCCAAGCTAGAAATAGTTTTTGAATATAAATTAATGTTAAATTCAGTAAACCTAGAAGTAGTTTGAATGTAAATGAGTGTTACATTCAATAAAATTGCTTCTGGCAAATTAAGTTGCAGATTACATTATTAATACTAACTTTTTTTCTTTGACACTGTCCCTCTCTTGCTCTATGACAAAGCCCTCTCCTAGGCACAAGGGGAACAGGTAAAAGTACATTCACAGTCCATGCCCATGGGGGAATAATGTGACAATTACAATGACTGTAATAGATGCATAGTGTCCACAAGTGGCCCCATACTCTAGGGTGCAAGACAGCTGGATTGTACAGGAGAGGAAAACCACAAGGTCAGGCCAGTGCTCCCATAAACATCACCAACATGTAAGTGGTGCCATTATACAGCAGAAGAAAGCCCTGGGTTGCAAGTCAGAGGGCCTGAGTTCAGAACCTTGCTCTTCCCCTTATTATAGGTAACCTAATCTCTCTAGACTCAATTTTCTCATCTGTAAAATGATGGAGTTGGATTGGATGCACTCTAAGAGGCTGCCAGTTCTAAATCTACGATAATAAATAATTATCTAGTTATTTGGAACACCTTTTTCTGCATACAGGTTACATTACTGCCCTGCTGGGGGAGGGGAAGGACTGTCAAATGTTCACTGGAAGCAATGGCCAGGGTGTATCAGATGGGATGGCTCTTCTCTACACCAGCGGTGGTTACCCTTTGTAACCTCAGTGGCATCAAGAAACAGAGGCAGATGGTTAATCCATACTCTAAGTAACTCCTTTATCTGGAGAATCAATAAAACTATGTGAAGGGCATTTGAAAAAATGGTTCTGCCCTAGAGGAGGGAGAAAGAATGGGGGGCAAACCCCAAGGACTCGTTTGGGATCTGGGATAGAAGGGAGCCCTAACCAAGGGGATCCCACTCACTTCTGCACATCCAGGCACTCCAGCAGCTTGGTGTCTGGGAACAGGCTCAGGTCTGCTATGCCTTGGCTGTAGAGGTTGTCTTCCTTCTCATGGCACAACATATACAGCATAAAGAGTTCCGGATAGAAGCAGGGCAGGATGATTGGCAGGACCAGCCTGTAGGCCTCAGGGTGACTACGGGAGGGAGAAAGGAAGCGTTAGCTGAGTGTGTCTGGAGGGATGGTGCTGGGTGTAACCTTCCTGCGAAAAAGACCAGGGCTCCACATTGCTGTTCTTTGGTCATGTCCGACTCTTCATGACCCCATCTGGGGTTTTCTTGGCAAAGACACTGGAGGGGTTTGCCATTTCCTTCTCCAGCTCATTTTATAGATGAGGAAACTGAGGCCAACAAAGTTAGGTGACTTGCCCAGGGTCACACCGCTAGGAAGTATTTGAGGCCAGACTTGAACTCATAAAGAGGAGTCTTCCTGACTCCAGAACTGGTATTCTATCCACTGTGCCACCTAGCTGCCCCAATAAGGCCAAGGCCACAAGTATCCCCTCAGTAAAGCAGCTATTGGGAGGGAGCTCAATCTTTCCCACTTCAACCACATCCAAAATAAATGTGTCACATTTTAAACTTTCCAAAACAGTTTGACAAACATTGTCTTATTTGATCTTCCCAATACCAGAGTGAGTGAGAAAAAGGATCCTTATTCCCCACTTTTGCCAGAGTAGGGGATTTAAGCCCTGCTAGGAGAGGGCTAGATGGTTTCTGAAGCCCAGCCAGTCTTGAATCCATGATTCTGAAGTCAGAGAGTGAATCAGTCATGAATGAAACAGTAGCCTGCATTAAGACCTCCTGACAGCCCAAGGCTCTTCTCCCTCTATCATGGTCCATGTCCCTATTCGGATGGTTCAGGGTGGGGAGGAAGGGACCTCTTAACCATGGGGTACATACAATGGAAAGTGAACTGTCTCTGGGGCCAGAAGGCCTGGGTTCAAATCCCACCTTGGAATTTTACCACCCACAGGACTTAGAGTAAGTCACTTAATCTCTGTGGGTTTTATTTTCTTTCTTTCTTTCTTTTTTTTTTTTTTTTTTTTTTTTCTTTCTTTCTTTCTTTCTTTCTTTCTTTCTTTCTTTCTTTCTTTCTTATTTTGCTTTTTTTTGGGGGGGAAGGCAATTGGGGTTAAGTGACTTGCCCAAGGTCACATGGCTAGTTTTTGTGTTAAGTGTCTAAAGCAGGATTTGAACTCAGGTCTTCCTGACTCCAGGGCCGGTGCTCTATTCACTGCTCCACCTAGCCACCCAGTATTTGTCATATATTTTGTTCTAAAGCTAGGTGGTTCAGTGGATATAGCACTGGGCCCTCAGTCAGGAAGACAAGAGTTCAAATGCAGCCTCAGACACTTACTACCTATATCACTTTGAACAAATCACTCAATCTGTCTGCCTAAGTTTCCTCAACTGTAAAGTGGACATAACAGCAGCATCTTCTCCCATGGTGGTTGTGAAGATCACTGAGATGATAATTATGAAGTACTCACCACAGTGCTTGGCAGAAAGTGGGCACTATACAAATGTTAGCCATTACTATTATAAAACATGAGTTCAAATCCAACCTCAGACCCTTATTGTATCACTTTAAACAAGTCACCTAATCGATGCCTGCCTCAGTTTCCACAACTGTAAAATGGGATGACAATAGCACTCACCTCCCATGGTCGTGGGGAAGATCACATGAAATGATATTTGTAAAGCACTTAGCACAATGCTTGGTATACAGTCAGTGCTGTATAAATGCTTGCTATTATTTTACTACTAATGTATGATTTTATTATTACTAGCACTAAGAAGACTTTTAGATAGCTTTTCAAGGTTTGCAAAGTATTTTATAAATGTTATCTCATCTGATCTTCATGTTTATATCTTGATCCCCTACTACATCTTACCCAAACTTTCTCCCAGACACAGGAATGTGCACAAAATAGGCACTGAATGTATACTTGTTGAGGTTAAAAAAAAAAAAGCATAAATTTGGAATCAGAAGACTTGGTTTAAATCACAAATCATTAGCCTTTGCTGGACCTCAGTTTCCTCACATGAGGGATTCCGACTAGATTTCTAATTCTTTAACTTTTTTAATTTTTGCTTTTTGGAGGCAGGAAGGTAGGGCAATTGGGGTTAAGTGACTTGACCAAGGTCACACGGCTAGCTTTATGTTGAGTGTCTGAGGCCAGATTTGAACTCAGGTCCTCTTGACTCCAGGGCCAATGCTCTATTCACTGTGCTAACTAGCCACCCCAAGATTTCTAATTCTCGATCCTAGGAATTGAATTGAGTTCAATTTAACTAAATCAAATGCCTTATAATACCTCTGTCCAAGACTGTGAGGGCCATAAGGATAAGGATTCAAAATTTCCTATGTGCTCTGCATGATGTAGGCACTTGTTATTTATTTAATGGAATTTTTAAACTTCTTTCTCAAACTGAGGTCTGTGGATCCCTGAGACCCTTTCAGAGGGGTCTGAGATCTCACAACTATTTTCATAATAATTTGCTTATAATAATTTTCATAAATATTGTCTATTAAAATCCTCCTTTCTTTTCTAGCTACATATCTGTGTGAGGCCAGATTTTCTTCATATACTTCAACCAAGCCAATATATCTCAACGGTTGGATAAAGAAGTAAATATGATAATCTGGCTGTCTTCAGTAAGTCGGACATTAAGTACTTTTTAAAAATGTGTGAAAAATATGTGAAACAATGCCATTCTTCACACTAAATGTTTTGTTTTAGAAAATGTATTTTTCATAAAAGTATGTTAACATATAATGGATATATTATTATTTTAGTGAATAATTATGTACTTTAAATTTTTATCAGTTTTAATTTCTAATGTGATAAATAGATACAGCCCATATAAACAAAAGCTCTTTGGAATAAGCCTCAATAATTTTTAAGAGTATAATGGGGTCCCAGCACCAAAAAGTTGAACAACCTGTGTACTAGACATCTAACTTTGTGTCTCAGTCCTCTGCACACAGAGGGTGGTTAATTATTATTTGTTAGATAGTTCAAGAATGAATTGTATGAGCCAGGCCACAGAGGCCCAAAGCTTCTATCATGGATCTGTCATTTTCATTTTAATTAAACATTCCTTTGTTACTGCCAGAGCCTCATTTCTCTTTAGTCTCATCTAATTTCCTCATTTCACCTTGTACAAGTCACCCCTCTTCTCCAGGTCTCAGTTCTCCATTTGGAAAGTGTTGGTGGTGGAGAATTCAGGCATGGTACAAAAGGTAAAATACAGTAAGAATGTCAAGGACAAACTTGGAGCAAAGACAAGAACACTCATACGAATGTGATGGAGTCTAGATTATTGAAATCCACACACCTCCCTTTAGGAAATGGTACCCAACCTTCTCTGCCCCACCAAGATTGAGTGTAGTGCTCCCATCCTCCTCATGACCCTGTGCCAAAGACCTCTCCTCTGGAAGTAAGGTCCAGAAGGTGAAATTTAGAGCTGGAGAAATTTAGAGACTGACCAGTCCAGGGGCCCACAAAGTGCAGCTCGAGGGTCAAATCCAGTCACCATACCTGGTCGGTATTGACACTGGGGAAAAAAAAGCCAGGCAGTCAGCAGTAATTTGTCAGCCTCGAGACTAGTCCAACCCCTTTGTCTTAGAGTGGATGGGGGAACTGAGATTCCAACACAGGTCCTGGGACACTCAACCCCTTTGCCTCTTCCACTATACCTCTCTGGGAGGGAAAAGCAAGGGCCTGAGTCAGCATATACAGGAAACCTAATCCTTAGGGAGCAGAGAATA
This sequence comes from Gymnobelideus leadbeateri, assembly GCA_011680675.1. Taxonomy (NCBI): domain Eukaryota; kingdom Metazoa; phylum Chordata; class Mammalia; order Diprotodontia; family Petauridae; genus Gymnobelideus; species Gymnobelideus leadbeateri. Next base: position 360,343 of record WOXC01001469.1, on the reverse strand, counting down.
GAGTTGGATCCCATCTCCAGGAAGTCAAACCTTGGGGAAACCAATTCAGAAACACCAAGATGGAGTGGGAGACCCCGGTTACCTCTTATTGGTGTCTTCATTCTCCTTCTGAACCTGGCCCTGCTGCTCCAAGGCTACTCCCAATAGCCCCCTACAATTGGATGAGAAAGAAACAGTTTTTCCACGATCTCCTCTCAAGAGTCATAAAATCTTGAGTTGGAAGGTATCTAGAAGCATCTGAGAAGCCGCTGCCGACTTACTGATAGAAAGCCCAGATCTCCTTGGCATGATGTTTCACCTCCTCCTGGGCCAAGACCAAGAGGTGTTTGTTGGCCCCAATGCCAGAGTAGGTGGCCTGGAAAGCCAGCGTCAGCAGCTTCAGCAGCTTCCCCAGAGGGTGCACAGAAGATTTCAGGGCCTGCACAGGAAAGGAATGGTTCTACACTCACTCAGAGAATCACATGTTCTCAAAGCTTCCCTTTATTACTCATGGCCTGTCCCACTTGCCATAGGTCGTCAGACCTTTAGGGCATTCCTAGGTGCCCTATGAACAAGGCTGGGTACTGCTGAGTGTCCCTGTTTATTCTTTATAAAGAAAGCAGGAGCACAAGGAAACAGATACCCATCTCCTATGCCAGGGGTCTTAACCTTGTTTGTGTCATGGACCCCCGATGGCATCCTATGATTGGTGAAATCTGTGGGTCCCTTCCCAGAATACTCCTTTTAAATAACTAAAGGAAAAACAAAATTTCAATTAGACATTAGTAAAAATAGAAATAATTTTTTCCATCAAAGGGAACCCCCTGAAATCTATCCCATGTGGACTCCAGGTTAAGAATCTCACAATATGAGAGCTAGGACCCAAGAAAAAAGAATATTAAGACTGAGAGGCCCCTTAGGACATGGAATATAGAACATTTGGCCTGGAAGCGACTTTGGAACCCCACAATGTCAGAATTGGGAAGGAACCTGAGATCACAGAACATGGAATGTAAGGGCTGGAAGGGTCCCTAGAACACAGGGACTTTTAAAGTCATAGTTAGAAGGGCTCTTGTAAAATAGAACATAGAAAGATATGTGGGACCTTAGAATACAGGATGTCAGAGAACATAAGTCAGGATTCATAAGGAACTTAAAACATAGAATGGGTATCCTGACTCCTACTCAGTGTTCTAGACTGAGAAGAGGGCGGGAGAGGGAAAACAAGGCAGCAGACCTGAGTTTAGTCTCAGCTGTGCTATAAAATCGCTGCGTGACATTTAGGTGATGGTGCCCAGAATAGTCTTCTATCATGAGAATGGACTCTGAGTTTGGGTTTTCCTCTGACATTTGGACGAATCATTTTTTTTTCCTTAGGGAACTGCCCAGGGCACTCTGAGGTCAAGGGATTTGTCCAAGGTCACACCACCAGAATGTGTGACCTTTATAAACGGCTGTCTACTACGCTTCTTCGTCTCCCTTGTAGATAGAGCCTAGCGCTCCTATGATAAGGGGCATAAGAAAACAGAAGGGAGAAGGGGAAGAGGGAGAACAGACCACCCAATTACAGCGGCAGAGAGTTGGAGATTAGATGTAGCAGCAGATCTCTAAGCTCAGAGAGCCAAGCAGGCTCAGGATCCAGGGCCTAAGAGCCCCAGGGCACTCTTCTCTAGGGAAAGGTATGATTCTTAAGGCTAAGCACCAAGCTAGACCCAGGATCAGCTGCACCATTGCCTGCTCCCTGGCTTATTGGTGGGACAGTCTCTCCCTGAACCCCCTCCCGAACCACCAAAACAAGAAAATAAACAGACCCAGAACTAAACTCTGAAGGCCATGCTGCCCCTGATCTCTGCCCTGCCTACCCTGTCTACATGCCACCAGATCCCAATCACACCACACAGAGTGATGTGTCCATCACTCAACCACTCTGTAAGAAATCACCATATCTTCTAGTCCCCTTCCTCTTCTTACTAATGAGGTGACCCCAAATGTCCTGATGATAAGAGCAAGAAGAATGGGGAAAGGGCAGGGCAGCTAGGTGGCACTGTGAAGAGAGCCTTGGAGTCAGGAGGACCTGAGTTCAAATCCAGCCTCAGACACTTGACACACTTACTAGCCATGTGACTTTGGGCAAGTCACTTAACCCCAACTGCCCTCCAAAAAACAAAAAAAAAAAAAAAGAAAGGGAAAAGGGAAGGCCACTACCTTTCCTCACTCTGCCTTCCAACCCCAAGGTATTCACTTTCTCTACTGGAGGAAGAACAGGAAGGGAAGTATTAATGCATGAATAAATGAAAATTTTCAGTCATTTATAAAGCCAAGAGCAGGAAATGCAGGATGGATGGATGGATGGATGGAAGGATGGATGGATGGATGGATGGATGGATGGATGGATGACCATTCATTCATTCATTCATTCATTCATTCATTCATTCATATTGGCCTGAGAGCAGGAAGGGCAAGTTGGGAGTTCAAAAATCAAGGAAGGTTTAAAAAATAGTAACAAAAAAAATAAAAGTTCTGAGGGTCAAAGAGATTCCCTAGATTGTTCCAAGCAACTAAAGTCTCAGGAAGTGGGCAGAACTCATGGTGGTCTCTAGCTTAGGGCCTGATCCTTTAGTCTTCTCTCCACTCTTAGCCTTAACTTTCTCATATGTAAAATGGGAGTGATAGCCTCTGCTCAGCCCACCTCATTAGTGAGGACCAAGCCAGGCATTAATAACAATAAAGTCACTCACATTTTATACGGAGTTTTAAGGTTCCCAAAATGCTTTTCACGCATTATCTCCATTTTACAGATAAGGAAACTGAGGCTCAGAAATTGTTATATGGCCTGCCTATGGTCACAACGCTAATAAAAAGCAAAGGACAAATGTGAATCCTTGGCCCTTGGCCCTAAGTCCAGAGCTCTTTCCATAATACCAGGCCTCTTTGAAAGGCATAAACCAAGGCCCATGTGTGAGGTTATCATTCACATTCCCCACGGGCAGCTAGCTGTCTGGGAGCCGCCAGAGACACAATCCCCCTCCCTCCCCCACCAGCCACCATTACTTTCTGTAGGTAGAGTTGGAGTGACTCTGCTTCCCGATGTGTTGGCAGTTCTGCAAGTATGTCCTTGATCTTTGCTGAGACTTCATCCGGGTTACTTCTGGGTCCCAGAAGACACCAAAACATCTCATGGAATTCATCATCCTAAGGAGACGGGGCCCCACTTCCTGGCCTTGTCTTCCCTCCCTCAGACCAGGGACATCTCCTTTTCCTACTCCTTCTCAGAGCCCAGCACAGGACTGGGCACCCAGAAGGCCTCGGTAAATAAAGTGGAATGAGGGTGACCAGGTGAGAGATGCAACCTTCCCACCCATCCATCCATTCCTCTCTCTGTCCACGAGCCCCTTAGGAGCTGACCTGTTGTCCTCTGTCCTCACCTTTGGGGTGGCCTAGCTCCACCCTTACCTGTCACAGAAGAGATACTCCTGGGATTTCCGGAGCTCCTTGGCTGTCTGGACATGGAAGCCCAAGAAAGCTTCTTGAGCATCCTCTGCACAGTTAGAGTGGATGAACTCTCGGAACTGCTGGTAGATTCCTTGCCATCGACTCTCCACGGGAAAGGCATCTAGCCCCAGCTGGCTGGAGACAGGAAGAGAGAGCATCTGGGGCATATGAGCCTATTTCCCTTGATTCTAGAGACAAAAGGGCAGTTCCCTGTCTATATTCAAATGAGATGCAGAGTCAGGTAGAGGGTAGGGTGGTAGATGTAGGAGAGCTCACCGTTTACAGGTATGCATGGGATCCAGAGGGTGAGCCGTTGTCTCCAGGACACCCTGGGTATGGAAGCCCTTACCAACCCCAGTACTGAAGGAAGCCTTTAGGAAGTAGCCATTGGGAAAAGTGATTTTGCCCTGGAATAAAGAGAGAACAAAGTAGGATGTTATGCTTGTGAGTAAATAGGCCATATCTCCTCTTTACAGAAGACACTCTTCCATTTGGAGTAACCTCCTGGCCTTTGGTTGCTATCAAGTTAACCTGATGGAATTCATCAATTTTATCTTGCAATTTACCTGGTACAGGCTACCCTTAGTCATGCTCTACCTGCCCCTCTACCCCATAGTCTCTACACAGTATAGTGAGAACAAGGACTATTTCTCTTTGGTTTTGTATGCTCAAAGCCTGGCAGAGTGCCCAGAACGTAATAGGGGATGAATAAGTGCTTGTTTGTTGTTGTTTAATTGATTGACATTATCTATAGAAGGCTCTGGCCAGAAGGTTAGACACATGACCTAGAAGGAGGTGTGCATGTCTATGAGCACTCAACTCCCCCTCTAAAGTCCTCCTCCAATAGCTCATTATAACCCAGAGGTGACCGTGAGCTCCTGAGGGCTATGCCAGTGGAGAGGAACATCTGGCAGTTCCTCCCAACTTGGCATAGCTTCAGATAGGAGCCCAGGAAGGGGTGTCATCTCAGGACCCAACTAGGTGCAGAGAGACTCATCTTAGACATTGGCTACCTAGGGATGAATGTTTCAGGCTATAGAAATTCATGAAATTTTCTACTAGTGCTCAAGACCTCTGTCAGCAGAGATAGGGTCCCCACTAGGGAACTTAGAGAATTCTGGCTGGTTTTACCCATTGAGTGTGTGTCTGGAGAAGGCAAGGAGGGGTTGGTCACAACCCAGTTGGGGGAAAGATTCTATTTAAACCTAAGAAGCTTTAGACTTGCTTTGTGGGCTAGGGGGAGGGGAGGAGGAGGTGGTCAAGTCGGTGTGCCTAGAAATAGAATCACAGGGATTGGACAGAGATTGATTGCTGATTCCATCCCCAGGCTTCAAAGTCACCCAAAAGTCCAAAAAGGCCCCTCACCCAGCCAACCCTGGACTTGACATCCTCTAGTCAATACCACCATCTTGCCTCTTCCCCTGCAGAAACACAGCTTAACCCAAACCCAAACCTGGCACTAATCGTAATTCTGGAAGAATGGAGAATTTAAGTGACCTAACCCCCAAGCTCAAGGTGATAATCAACTGCCGAATCTATCCCACTGAATGGCTAGATGGAGGCCACTTACCTTCCCTGTGTAGGCCAAGTCTCTTGTGAAGCTGCCCTCATAGAGTGAGTCGTCTTCCAACAGGAGTATCCCAGGGCCCTAACAGAGATAGGGGAGGAGAGCCTGATGAGTGCTTAAGAAGAGTGTTAGGGGATGACTAGAGAGCCAAAGCAGCAGCAGTCAGCACCTCAGCTGGCCAAGACAGAGCAATCATGTTGTTGCTGTTGTAGAGTACTTCAGATAACAATTATTGACTTGATCTTTGACAACAATCTGGTGAGGTAGGTAGTGCAAATATTATTTTCTCTATCTAACAGAGTAGGAAAATGGGGCACAGAGACTGCCTTGTCCACAGTCACACAGCTGGCAAGGGTGAAAGATAGGATTCCAACACAGGTCTCCTGGCTCCAAGTCCAGGGCTGTTTTCAGTATACAGTACAGGTATTTTCATGCCCCTTTTGTAGAGAAACAAACCAAGCTCAGAGAGGTCGTGACTTGCCCAAGGTCACACAGCTAATATATACAATTCAGTATTTTGTCATCTGTCGGAGAGGACAGTCATTTGGATGGTACAGGTGTTATCTCCAATGCAGGGAGAACTACCGGACAGCAGGGCAATCCCAGGTCTGGGGACTTCAAAGCAAGAGAAGTCACATATGCTAGATTTCTGGAGAGAGTCAGAGAGCAAATTAACCAGGAATCTTCTCCATGGTCTTCAGAATCTGGAGCTGGAAGGAACCTAGAGTTCATCTGGTCTGACCTCCTTCATTCCAGATGAGGAAAGAGACCAGTGAAGGAGGGAGGGGGAATCCGTCCAGAGTCATCCAGCTCAAAAGGAGTAGATCAGACATCTTACTCCAAATCCCACGAACTTCCAACCACACCAAACCAGAGCATGGGTTACAAATGGTTTTCCACCCTTGTATACTTGTGAAGTATTTACTACAAGTTTGCTATCCCCATTTTACGAATAATAAACTGGGGATCATAAAAGGTAAATGATTTACCTAAGGTCACATATAAGATCTCATAGTAAGTAGAAAGCTAGGATGCAAACCCAGGCCTCCTTACTTCAACAATAGTGCCCTTTCCTTTAGACCAGAGGTTCTCAACATGGCGTCTGAGGACGCTCTGAATCCCTGAGACCCTTTCATAGTCTACAAGACCCCCTTTCAGAGGGTCCAAGGGGTTAAAACTATTTTTGTGATAATACAAAAGAATTATTTCCCTATCCAAATGTTGTGGTGGTTTTTCAGTTATGGCTGACCCTCCATGGCTCCATTTGGGGTTTTCTTGGCAGAGATATTGGCATGGTTTGCCATTTCCTTCTCTAGTTCATTTTATAAATGAGGAATTGGGGCAAACAGTGTTAGGTGACTTGCCCAGGGTAACACAGCTAGTACGTGCCTGAGACCATATTTGAACTCACTAGATGCTACTTTTCTCACTAAGTTATTTTTGTTTTGGAAAATACAGTTATTTTTCATAAAGATTGTTACATATGTTTACACACAATGGGTTTATTATTGTTACTTTTAAATGAAGAAAGATGTTTTACTTTCCAATATGGTCAATCTTGATAGATATATCCTAGATATATAAGAGCTTTTGGGGAGGAGCGGATCGATAATTTTAAGAGTATAAAGGGCCTCCAGGTACAAAAAGATGTAACAGTCTTTGTACTAGACTTATCTAACTTTGTATTTCACACTTCCGCACACAACAATTGCTTAATCAGTGCTCTTTAGGGTTCCCAAATTGAACTACGTAGTCCACAAAGCGCCAGCACCTTTATCAGGAGGACGTTCAGGCCAAAGGCAGTAAATGACTCAGGTCTCCTTGACCACCACTGTAACATTTTTTCTGCCACACCATGACTGGTGGAGGCGCCAAGCCTAGGAGCCAGTTGGCCCTAAAGGCTATGCCAGCAGCTTCTATGGCCAGACCAGAGCCCCCTAGGAGGCAGCTGGTATATACTGGAGAGAACCTCTATCTTTATAGCCAGAAAGCCTGGGTGGCTCACTGCCCAGAGTGCTGAACTTAAAAGTCAGGAAGACCTTGGTTCAGAACCTTACTGTAATCCCTGCTAATTTCATGCCCATGGCTATGTCTCTTAAATTCAGCCTCAATTTTCTTAACTGCAAAATAAGAATAAAAAATAAAAGCAAAAGGGGTGGCTAGGTGGCACAGTGAATAGATCAGGAGGACCGGAGTTCAAATCTGGCCTCAGACACTTAACACAAAAACTAGCCATGTGACCTTGGGCAAGTCACTTAACCCCAATTGCCCTCCCTTCCCCCCTCCAAAAAAAAAGCTAAAAAACCAAAACAAAACAGGAATTATCCCAATAGAACTTAGCTCACAGGTTGTGAGGTTCAAATTGTGTGTGTGTGCGTGTATGTGTGTTTGTCTGTACATACATATATATAATCTCATCTGAAACTATATAAAATTTTAAAATATACACACACACATTAGTTTTTGAAGCATATATATATAATGTATATAGATATATATATATACATACAAAGGTATGTATGTTCATATATAAATATATTCATATACAAAAATATATACACATGCATCTATACATGCACACACACATATACCCACAAAGACATTACTTTTTGAAGCATTGAATTAGTCTTTTGTTGCTCTGTCAGTGCCATGAGAACAGGAGCTGTATATGACCTAAACTCTATACGTTCCCGACCCCTGAACAAACTGCTCTGTCCACAAAGAACACTCATAAGTATTTGTTGAATAAATGGATGAATGAATGAAAGGACAAAAGAACAGATTAAGGAATGAACGAGAATGAATGAATTGGTCTCCATGAATGAGACCAATTTAAGGTAATAGACAGGGGGCTCATGTGAGCTAAAAACAACAATCTTTACTTAGGATTTGAATGTTTTACCAAGCCTTCTATTCTCCCTTAAAAAACACACACACAACATATTTGGATAATTATATCAGCACTCTAAATGCGTTATTCTTTTTTTCTAGCTCCTTAGCACTTTATAAGCCAAGCCAGTGTTGTCAATGGTGGAGCAAAGAAATACATTAGTGCTTGGTTTAAATATCTGTTTTTGTTTCTTTTTATTTGACTCTATAAATTTTTTTTTGGGGGGGGGGGTTAACTTAAAAATCAATGGAATGACTTACCACCATCTTATCTGCATGGAAGGTCCTCTGGTAACAGATGCCAGACTGGGTCACTACAATGCCCTGCCCATGCCGGTGGTCAGCCTGCCACATTCCGATGTAACGTTCCCCCCTGGAGGATAAGACAGATAGTCCTGTGTGTGAGAAGCTGGAGGAAAGAGGGGTTGGATCATAAACCATTGCCCATTTCTGCCCCTGCTCCCTAGATAATATAGCTAGTTCTGGGATAGGAGGAGTGTGTACTGTTGGAAAGGTGAATATCACACAACAGACAAGCCATTTGGGATCCTAGAGACAGAGATGGAGAAATCAAGGAGGCAGCTACAGATTTCTCCAGTACCTTTATTCTCTCCTTTCTTTAATTCCTACCTTCCAAGGGAAATGAGTTGTAGGAGAGAGAACACTGTGTTTGGAGCCAGGAGACTTGGACTGGAACTCCAACTCTGACATATATTATCATCTTTCTAGGTCTCAGTTACTTTATCTGTAAAATGGGGAGTATGCACCATCAACCCCACAAAGTTAATGTCAGGAAAATGCTTCATAAACCACAAAACACTACAGAAATGGGAGTATTTATTATTTTAGCCCAGACAAGATTGGGAGCCAGATGCCTTCCTAGAAACAGGGTGGAATAGGAGAGAGGACAGGGTATTATTAGGGTGTTAGACCTGGGGTCAGGAGCCTGGGACTTGAACCTATAACCCAAAACTTACTAGTTTTATCATCAATTTCCTCAAGGTATAAAAGAGATCAATAATGATCAATCAATCATTAATCAATAATTATACTACCTACCTCACTAAGTTGTTATGAGGAAAGATTTTATAAGTCGGAAAATAACTATAGAAATATTATTCTCAAGAAATAATAAGGGCTAATATTTATATTGTACTTAATTATGTACAAGTCACTGTGCTCAGCACTTTACAATTATTACTTCATTGGATCCTGACAACAACCCTTGTGAGGTAGGGGCTATTACTATTCCCATTTTACAGGTGAAGAAACTGAGGAAAACAGAGGTGAAGTGATTTGCCCAGGCTAGTAAGCATCTGAGGTAATATTTTAACTAAGGTCTTCCTGATTACAGGCGCAGCACCTTATCTGTTCCACCACCTGGCTGTCCTATCAACAGCTTCCCTGGTCAACGGCTGGACAAGAGACCCCAAAAAAGAAAGGAGCACATGAAACTTTTTGAGAAGACATGAAGGGGTGTAAGGAAGGGAGCACCCAAGTTTATTCAGGAGAATGGAGAAGCCGCTAGTGTGGGCTGTGGCTAAGTAAACTAATTCAGAAACATCTGTTTCTATATTTCAACTCATTTGGCCTTCCATTTCAATAGCATTGGTCTTCAGAAGATCTCAAAGTCTTCTCTTGCCCTTTGGACCAAATCTTTGAGAAGTGGAAATTTCAGGGCACTTTTTTCTACTTTGCTAGTGGAAGAACCATATGGTTTAGAAAAGTTTCACAGTATGAAAGCTGAATGTTTATCTAGGAATGGGCTCACAGGTTTAGAGACAGAAGGGACCTCTGAGGTCATCTAGACAAACCCCCTCCTTTTATGGGCAAGGAACTGAGGCCCAGAGAGGTTAAGCAATTTGCCAGGAACAGAGCTGGAATTTGAACTCAGGTCCTCTGACTGGCTCACTTACAGAGGAGGAGACTGATGATCAGACAAGGGGAGGGATTTGCCCAGTAGAACTACAACCCTTGCTTCTCCAGTTCTAGCCCAGGGTTCTTTCTGCCATACTCTGCTGTCTGACCCAAGATTACATAGGAGGGGAAGGAGCAGAACCTTCCAGCCCCAATTCTGACTTTCCCAGTGTGGAAGCAGAAATCACTGAGAACTCAGTCCCTAGGATTATAGATTCAGAACTGAAAGAGGCCTTAGAGGCCATTACGCCCCACTTATTTTATGGAGTGATGGAGGAAAAACAAGTGTCTGAGGCAGGATTTGAACTCAGGTCTGCCTGACTCCAAATCCAGTATCCTAACTATGACTACAGCATGCCTCCCAATCAAACCAGTCTTAGAGCAGTATCCTGATCTGAAATGCTTGGTTGAGGCAGAAAATCTAATTAAATTTTCCTTGAGTAGGAGACTTAATCAAAATAGGGAGTGTATTGAATTCTCCCTGAGACTGAACAGGAAGCTAGGCCATGATGCAAACTAAGAGTGCCTTGTTTATTGTTGCCCAGAGGAAGCAGGAATGCCTTTTTTGTAAAGAAAACCAAGAGAAGGATCCTTTGTGAGCCAGCCAGAGCAGGGGCTCTTTCTTAACCCATTTTGTGCCTGGGATGCTTCTGGGCAGTGTCTGGGGAAATCTGTGGACCCCTCATTAGGATCATGTTTTTAAATGAATAAAATGCAACATTACAAAGAAAATCAATTATATTAAAATGCAGATGAGAAAACATTTCTTAAAACAAGTTCATAAGCACCAAATTAAGAACTCCTGCATTAGGGGGAAAGCAGTGGGATTCTTCTGAGAGTCTGTGCCCACATGAACATAAATCTTAATTCATAATTCCACCCCCCACCAAGTTAAACCATGTGCTTTTGTTTTCCCATGACTATGGAATCTCATCTTTGTTTTCACAGTTACTTTCTTGTTTATCAGGAAAAAGGAATGTCCCTCCAAGCAGATGCTTGTGTATTTGTTCAATAATGTATCTGACAGATACGACTGAAAGGCGAGTCTTCCACCCCTCATCATTTTCCCCAATATACATTACCTGGTTCCAGTCACTGGAAAGAGCCATAGAGCCAATTATAATTTTCAGATGCCTCCTTAAGTCGGTTTTCTCTTTGTGAGTGTCCGATTTTCCCCATCAGACCAGAAGTTTTAAGTAAGCAACAGGTTCATAAGAACCTGTTCATGATTCTCTCTCTTTTTTTTTTGCTTTTTTTTTTTTTTTGGAGGGCAATTGGGGTTAAGTAACTTGCCCAAGGTCACACGGTAAGGTTTTGTTTGTGTGTGCGTTAAGTGTCTGAGGTCAGATCCGAACTCAGGTCCTTCTGACTCCAGGGCCAACGCTCTACTCACTGCGCCACCTAGCCGCCCCTCATGATTCTCTCTTAATGGGCTCCCTATGGTATATTTCTTCCTCAAACAAGAGACCCCTAAGGACAAGGGCTGTTTCTTGCCAAGTCTCAGATTTTGCCCAGAAGGCAGTGACAGACAGATGAATCCAGAGGAGACTGGGCCCCTGTAACCATGAGGAAGCTCCATCCCCACCTAAGGCCTCACCTGTCTTTGTCGTCCCAGACCCCATACCCATTCTTCTTGTCCCTGTCCCAGTGCCCTACGAACTTGAAGGGCTGTGGAGCCTGAGGGGAGCTCTCCAGGACCCCAAACCCCTGCTTCATGTTGTCTCGGAAGTAGCCTTTGTACACAGACTCGTTGGCATACCTGAAGGGAATAAAAGAGGTTTTTAGGTCAGCAAATACCAGGAAGGACACACTGGCCAGTACATCCTAAATAAGAACTTTGCATCCCTACAGTAAAAGGACTGTGAATGAGACACGTCAGAACCCGGTGCCCATGAGACCAAGGCCACATGCGCCATTTCTACTCAAGTCAGTTCACTGAGAAAAATGCTAGTGCCCAGTTACAGACTGAGGCCTGACCCTAGTCACAGGGTGAGTGCTCATGCTGTGAGCCCTCCTCAGCCAGTAGCCATGACAGACAGATGTCTCAACTCCCCTCGATAACTGAAAATTTGGCAGGAAACTTACTGAGGGTCATCTGGGCCACTTGATATCAGAATCTGCCAACCTCAGTTGGCCAGTGGTTTCCTCATGGCTTCCTGCTGCCCATTATAGGACTGGTGTCAAGGGCCAGCAAGAAGAAACAACAACTAGGTGATTCAGAGCACAAGAGGACCAGGAGACTTATCATGTGTCACAAGGATCAGGCAGCTTCTCTTTAGCTCCAGAGGGAAGAATTTTAGATAAACAAGGGGAAATGAGAGAGAAACAAATTTCAGCACCAAATAAGGAAGATGTTCCTAATGATTCGTGGTGCTGAATGACATTACATGTCTTGTAAAGTAGCAGGTTCCCTATCACTGGAGATGCCCAAGTCAAGGCAGAGTAATTGCTTCTTGGGGGTGAGGTGGGAGGAATGCCTATCAAGTTGGACAAACTTGCCTCCAAGGTCCCTTCCAACTAAGATGCTGTCATCCTCGCCCAGAGTTCCTGCCCTTTCCCCTGGTTTGGGAGACTAGTGAGGCTGGGAAATCCTGCTAAAAAAAGTCACTGCTGCTTAGGGAGAGAAGCACCCAGAAACAGGATTCATAGAACAACAGACTGTCAGGACTGAGGGATCTTAGATCAGAAAACATTTAGTTCAAGTGCTTAATCTGGGGTACATGACTCCTCCATCCCCCAAGAGATCCATGACCTTGAATGGGGAAAATTACATTTGAAAACCCCTTCTAAAAATCACATTACTACAACTAGTTTTCTTATGATATGTTTTGTTTTGTGCACTTATTAATTCTGAGAAAGGAGCCATAGGTCTACAACACAAAACAATTAAGAACGTTTGATCTAGTCAGGCAATTTCATTTTATCAAAACTGGGGTTTGTAGAGAGAAAGTGATTAAAGCAAAGTCACTCAGTGAATCTAAGGGCAGAGCCAGGGTCTCACACCCATGTCTCCTGAATCCACCTTGGATGTTTGTTCCATTATACTATGCAGAGAGATCAGGACAGTGTCCCAGTCACTCTCCTCCCCATCTGGTCCTTGCCTCCCGCCTCCTGCCTCCCCCAAGGTCTGGCATTATCACTTACTCACAGATGCCATAGCCCTGCATCCGGCCCTCCCGCCAGTGGCATTTGTAACAGTCATACTTGTCTTCAGCCCCAAGAGGGACCAGGCGGATCCCAAACCTGTAGAATCAATCAAAGACGGGGCATGAAGTCTGTGTGGTCTCAGACTCCTTCACACCCCCATACCCAGGACTGTGTGCTTGGTTAGACCTCTGGCCCTGTCTACTTGCTGCTTCCCAGCTCCCTCCTTTTCCCCATTCAGCTTCTAAAAACCTTCCTCATAGAGGAAGAATTCCTGATTTAAAAGTATTGATGGTGATAACAATGAACAAGATGACTTATCTATAAATCCAGGAAAACTGGGCTATTAACAGCTTATATTTCCAGTGAGAAGATGTATAGTTTCACAAACCCTTAAATACTTTGTAAGTGAAAGCTATTATGATAATTATCTTTGTTGTTAAGTCATTTCAGTTGCAACCAACATAATCCCACATTTGGGGTTTTCTTGGCAAAGATACTGGAGTAGTTTGTCATTTCCTTCTCCAGCTCATTTTACAGATGAGGAAACTGAGGTAAACAGGGTTGAGTGACTTGCCCAGGGCCACACAGGAGTAAGTGTCTGAGGTCAGATTTGAACTCATGAAGATGAGACTTCCTGATTCTAGGCCTGGCGATCTATCCACTGCACCACCTAGCTGCCCCGCTTTATCATGTTGATGTTTACAAAGCCACTTTCTACCCGACAGTCTTATAAGGTAAGTGATTATTATTATTCCCATTTTATAGATAAGAGATTTGGCCAAAGTCAAGAAGGTCCGACCAGCATGAAAGCTCAGGAAAACATAATTTATCTTTGCTTCCCACTCCCCTTCTAAAAAGATACATTTCCCCCTCCTCTGGTCTCTTTATCCTCTCCCTCACAAAAGCCAAGTTGGCTCCTACAGAAAAGCTAGTCCTACTTCCCCTGCCCCCCTTCCCCAGGTGGCCGCAGGATCCAGAAGCCAATCTATGCCTCCCCCCACAGGGGCAGTCACTTCAGCTTCCCTGCCCTGGCAGGTGTGACCCTTCTCATCCCACGGGGTCTTACCCGTGCTCCAAGCCCTGGTGGAAATCACCGACATGATTTCTCCCATCTGGCCACTTCAAGGTACCCCTGCAACAGAGACAGGAGAAAATTAAAGACCATGGGAGGGCAGATGCTCAGTGCCAGGGACAGGAGAGAAGGCAGTGTCATGCCTTTGTTTCTTCACTTGTTCCTCAGCTCTTCCAGATAGCAATCACCTGTCCTCGGGTCACTGACAAGGAGTGTGGAAGCAATGAGAACCATGGATAAAGGTGACCATGTGGTTTTAGGGGTTTCTAATAATGATAAATATGACAGCTGGCATTTATCAAGAGCCTCTCGATTTATAAAGTTTATGGTGCAAAAGAATATCGGATCTGGGATCAGAAGACTCAGTGTTCTAAACATTGGAGCTGTCCAAAAGTGGAAAGGATTGCCTGTCAGGGAGGGCGGTTCCTCCTCCTCTGAGGTCTACAAGCAGAGAATGGACAAAGAATGTGATGAATATGTTATGACAAGGATTCCTTTTGTGTGGAGGTTGGAGTAGGTGAGTGCTGAGATCCATCCAGCTCCCATACTGATACCCCTCCTCCCATGCCCCAAAGAACCCAAGCATGTCCCCCTGCTCACTCACTTTCCATGAGGTTTCCCCCAGGACCAACTGCCATCATAGGTGGCAAGACGGAGTCGTTCTTCAGCTCGAAAGGTGTAGAGGCAGCAGCGGGAGGCAGGGGGTTCGATCTCTCCCTGATTCTGGTCCTGCTCCAGCAGAGGGATGTCCCTCTTCCCATTCAGTGCCTGGCAGATGGCCTGGTTCATCTTGGACAACCAGCAAGTCTGCAGGAAAAAAAAAGCTAGGACAGACATTCCAAAAGTTTGGGGAGAATAGGAAAGAAGCTGGGAGGTAAGGTCATCGCACTCCTCTCATTCACACCACTCCTAGAAGGTCACTCCATGAGAAACCTTCCTGGATTGAAAGTCTCCAAGCCTATCTCTGTATCCTTAGGGCTGCTGGATGGTAGAGTGCAGAAAGCACCTCAAACTACAAATTAAGAACACCAAAAGTTTAAACCCTGCTTAGACACTAACTGGCTTAGTCAAACCACTTAGCCACTGCCTTCCTTATTACCACATCTGTACAATGGGGACAGTAACAGCACCTACTTCCCAGGGCTGTGGAGGACCAAATCAGATTATCAATGTGCAGGGCTTTGCAGACCTTAAAGCTTTACATAAATATTGATTACCACCACCACCAAGGTAGAACTTCCACAGCCACTACTACTGCTTGCTGCTACTACTACTATATCAACAGTAGAACTCCCATAGCTACTCAAAAGAATCCTTCCCTTGGTCATCCCCTCCCCACTCTAAATTATAATCATCCTTAACTGCTATTGGTTATTTAGAAATAATTATTGAGTCCAGTTATCCCAGTGGTTAGAGAAAGGACATGTGAGAACCAGATAGGGATTGGGAGAGAGAGAATTAAGGTGGAGAGAGAGTCTGACTCCACATAAAATGGTTAATTTACAAAGAAAAAAAATGTGTTCTCATGACTGAGGCTTAACCCAGGCCACAGAGCAGTCATCTCAAAATCTTATACTTTGGTTCAGAGTCAATCAATTGCCTTCTGACGCTAATCAGTATTTTCTCCTTAGTGAATCTTAGAATCTTTGCTGACTAAAATATTCCTCACATCTTCTCTAAATGAATTGTCTACCTATTAGGACATAAGCTTCCTGAGGGCAGGGACCGGCTTACTTGCTTATTTTGGTATTGCCAACAATTGGCACAGCTCTTGGCACATAAACAGTGTTTAATAGATACTTCCCTCCCCTCCCCCCAATTTATCCATCCATTTCATTCAGAGAGAACTACGTGAACAAATGGTATGGCTGTGTGAGCAGCTTCCCTTGCTGGGGACACAGCTCCAAGCACATCATTTGATCTGAGGGATGGATACCTGCATATTCAAGACACTGTGGAGGGAAGAGAACCCCGGGTTCTATATCCAGGTGTTAAGGATGCTAGTGGGTCACTGACATGAGCCCTCTGCTTCCCTCCTTACTCACCTTGCCCTGGGCATCCTTTGCAGAGAGAGAGAACTCTTCTTCAGGTGTGATGACGTGGAATCCATACCTGGAAGGACAGGAGTCACAATAAGCAGCCCACGGTAATAATCCCATCGTGTAGCAGAATGAACACTGAACTGAAGGCGCAAGACCTCAGATCAAGTCACAATTCTGCCATCGATGCTTTGTGTATACTTCCTCTGTCTGAATATCAGCTTCTTCCTCTGCAAGATGGGAGTGAAAATGCCTACACCACCCACCTCCTAGGGCCATTCTCAGGAAAGTGCCTTTTAAACCTGGAAATGCTACAGAAATTAGCTAGTGTGATTATTATTAACATATCAGATTAGCAAAGTGCCACCTCAGAAGGCACTAGCATTGACATAGGCTTTTAATGTTTGCCTTATAATGTTTACAAATATCTCATTTTATCCCCTTTCAACAATCCTAGAGAGGGGGTGAGTGGTGGGAAGGGGGAAGGGAATACACAGGGGTGTGAGGGTGCTCAGGAGCTCTAACCCCTCTGTCGTGAGGGCTCAGGGCTGCTCATCCTCTTTCAGTGCCCACCTGGCACCTGTGGCTCCAACAAGCTGTAGCATGCACAGTGGCCACATCCCAGTAAACCATCTTGGCAGACAGGCTAAACAAGATTGAGGGGAACCGACAAACCTCAAACCTCTTAGTGACTTGGGGGAGGGGGGTGTCTACCCCAAGTATGTAAAGACTTTCCCTGAAGGAGTGGGCAGGACAATTTGTTCCAGGGGCCATGAAGGTGGCTGAAGCAGCTGCTGTGGTGTCACTGAGACACAAAGGTCGTCCATTGCATCCTGGGTTGTTTCTAATTGTTCTTACTTTTGTCCTGTCACTGGACTTCAATAACTCAGGCGACAACTTTGTGCAGCTCTACCTCACTTAAATCCAATTTACACATGAGCTAAGACCTCACCTTTGTCATTGGATCTCTTCGAAAACTAAAAACAAAAATCATCTAGGCACTGTCATTGCCAGGCACAATGCTAAGTACTTTACAGATATTATCTCATTTGACCTCATTTGAGGTAAATGCTATTATTATCCCCATTTTACCATGTGGAAAATGAGTTACACAGATAGGTTTAGTGACTTGCCTAGAGTCACCCAGCTAGCAAGTATATAAGGTGAGTTCTGGGGGGTGGCTAGGTGGTGCAGTGAATAGAGCACCAGCCCTGAAATCAGGAGGACCTCAGTTCAAATCCGACCTCAGACACTTAACACAAAACTAGTTGTGTGACCTTGGGCAAGTCACTTAACCCCAATTGTTTTACCTTACCCCCTCCAAAAAGAAAAAAAAAACGTGGGATTTGAACCCAGGCTCTACCCAGTGCACCCTCTAGCAAGCTACTAAGAAAAGAGAAAGGAAAGGATAAAGTGAAGACTGAGAAAGCTTGACCCTGGACCAGCAGCACATTGCTTTGGGGAAAGAGCATGGGATTTAAAGTCAAGGGACAGAGGGAGTCATTTCCTGCCTCAGACATTTGTAGAATCCATAGTCAGAAGGCACCTTGGAGATCATATATCCTACTATGTGCCAGACTGTGGGATACAAAGAAAGGCAAAAAACCAAAAAGCCCAGTCCCTGATCTCGAAAAGCTCAAAGTCTGAGGGGGAAACAGCCATGTGAACAGCTCCAGACTAGACTGGGGGTAGTCTCAGAGGGAGGGAAGGCACCAAGATTAAGGAAGACTGGGAAAGGCTTCCTGTAGACGGGAAGGCTTGAAGGGAGCCAGGGAAGCCAGAGGCAGAGGGGAGGAAGAGAGCACTCTGTGAACTGGGGATACCCAAGGAAAACTTCCTATAGAGGAGGGAAAGGGGGAGGGGAACCTGAGTCCCTCCCTCGAATGCAGTTGAGTTATATCCTCCCTTACTCACCTGCTGGAGATCGGCTTCTTGTCAAGCTTGGCATCCACCCAGACCAGCTTCAGGTCAAAGGTCTGGAAGTTGTGACCCTGAAAGAGCAAAAGGTGGCATCACTGAGCATGATCACAAGTCCAGAGCCCAACTTTGGTGGTTGTCCAGTCATTCCAGGTGTGTCTGACTCTTCATCATCCTATTTGGGGTTTTCTTGGCAGAGATGCTGGAGTGATTTGCCATTTCCTTTTCCAGATCCTTTTACAGATGAGGAATCTGAGGCAAACAGGGGTAAGTGACTTGCCCAGGGTCACACAACCCCCACAGGGTTGTTGTGAGACACATGCTGCCCAAACTAGAGCCGCTATAATTACTTTATCTAGTGCTGCTAGTCTCGATTTCCAAAAGCAGCAGTCCCGATTTCTCTGGCACTTTTCCTTCCAATGACCTGTGAAGTAAGGATTATCTCATTGTGCTGGGATTATTGTCCCCATTAAAAGATCAGTAAATCTCGGGTCAGAAAAGTAAAGGGACTTATCTAGGGTCACACAATAAGTAGCAGAGCCAGAATTTGAGCCCTGGACTCCAACTCTGACAGTATTTCCATGATACCATACTGCCTCTCTGAAAAGAAACAAAATCCAAAATAATCTCAAAAGAAATAAATCCAGGCTATCCTGAAATCTGGTGCAAAACACCCGATTGGGAGTTAGGAAATCTGTGTGATAATAAACAAGTCGCAGCTTTTCCAGGCTGCAGTTTCCCTATTTGTAAAATGAGAGATGGGAAAAGATGGTCTCTAAGGGTCTTTCCTATGCTAAACACCCTAACAGAGGGAATTTATTTTTTTATTGTTGGAAAGCCCATTAAGCAATGAAAAAGAGACTTTATAATAATTCATATTTACATATTCCTTTAAAGTTTGCTAAGTCATTTTTTATTAAACCAGATCTATAATTTTATTGGTATAAAATAGAGTTTACTAAAAACTCTATTAGTACAGAACAGTACCTACTCTACAACAGCTAGAAACTATCACAGGCAGAATTAGAATTCAGGTATTCTAAAAAGATGCCAGTACTCTTGCCATAGGGCCATACTTCTGCTGGCCTCCCCATGTCTTTTCAGGATAGGGGCTGGGCACCTATCCCTCTATCCTTCTCTATGCTCTCTCCCATAGGTTACCCCCCTACCCATCCATGGGACTTTTCCCTTTGTCTCTTTTCCTAGACCTCTTTTCTCACCTGCAGTAGGACAAGAACATCATTGAAAAGGAGGACTCTGTCAGCTCGGACTGGGCTGGCCACCACAGGCACTTCCTGGCTGTCCTGAAGCAATCGCCGGTCTGCAGTGCAGAGGGCATCCTAGAGAGGGTGGGGGAAAGGGGATGGGAACAGGGTCTTGATGGGAAGGGAATTCAATGAAATTCAGAAGCAGCCCTGGGCTCCCTCTCCCTCCCATCTCCATCCTCCAAGAAATTAACCCTTCCTTTGGCATCCAATGCTCGTGCATTGGGCGTGGTTAAAAGTACAGCAAGAAAGGTGTGCATAAGACTATGAGAGTACTTGGTCAATAAAGCCTGAAGCACAATACACCTAAGCTTGTTAAGCCTTTCTGGACATTCTTTCTGGGATGTGATTTTTGTTACCTGCATTTATGAAGAAAATAACCCTACCATAATGATGCAAAAATATTGTAACACTTAGCTACATCAATCATTAAGCTAATTAGCCTAGAACCATCAAATGTTAGAGCTAGGAGGGAGTGTTAGAACAAAGGTAATAGAATGTCAAAGCTGAGATAGTTTTTAGAAGATAGAACACGGAATGTCTAGAGCCACAAGAGATCTTAGAACACAGGGCATAGAATATCAAAGCTAGAAAAGTTCTTAAAACTCAGAATTTAGAATGTCAAAGCTGAAAGACGACATAGGAAAGAGGTGGGAGCTGGGGAAAAATGACCCCTTCATTTATAAAGGAGGAGACTGAGGTCCAGAGAGAACTTGCCCTTAATCAGACAGTGAGTTGGTGGCATAATTAGGACTCCAGAATCTGTTCTTTTCACTAGACTTTACCACAATGCATATGGCTAGGTGAGCTGGCCCACTCCCAACATAGGAAGAGAGGGGCTTCTCAGAAGGGCAGGTTAAAATCATAACCTCTCCAAGCTCACAGTCATGAAACATAACCTACTATTCCTTCTCCCCAGCTGCTGCTCACCCTTTCCCAGAAAAGGAAAGTTTGTTAATGGGCTGTAGGACTTTGGAAAAGGAGGCCAATAAAGATCAAGCAACTCTATCCTTAGAGGATCTTAAGACTTAAAACCCTCCCCATTCCCACCTCCTGGACAAAACGCCCCTGCCCTGAGCACTCACCACTAGCCGGTTTCCCAGCATCTCCCACAGAGCCTGGGTGGCCGAGGCCTCATCCAGAGCCTTTCTGATGAAGGACTGAAGAGTCACAAAACGGTCAGCAGCTTGGATGGCCAGCTCCCTGGCAGAGTGATGCTAACAGAGGGAAGGTTCAAGTGAGGGGCGGCTGGCAGCTCTGGGGTCTAGGGCAGAGCCTCAGCCCCAGGAGAGCCATGTCCCTGCATCCTGCCTGAGATGGGGGGAGAGGGGACGCTGTGACAGCTGCTGTCTTCAAGCAACAGCCATAATAATAACAGCTAGCATTTATAGAGCGCCCTGTTCATATGGTATCTCATTCGATCCTACATAAAACCCCCTGTTAAGGCTGTGCTATTGTTATCTCTATTTTAGAAATGAGGAAACCAAGGCTGAGAAAGGTTAAGTGACTTGACCAGGGTTACACACTACTAAGTTCATAAGTGGGATTTGAACTCAGATCTCCCTGCCTCCAAGCCCAGTACTCTCACCACCTAGCTGTCTCAGTATTTATAAGACTATCATGTGAAAAACATTTTTGATTTATTCTGCTTATCCCTAGAGACCAGAACCAGTGGATGGAAGTTACAGAGAGGGGATTTAGGTTTTAAATTAGGAAGACTATTTTAAGAGTTAAAGCTGTCCAAAACTGGAATCCGTCTGAGGCTGGATGACCCTTTGTCAGATGTAGTCTAAGAGGGGATTTCTACTCAGGTACAGATCTCTTGGGTTCTGATCTGAAAGATCCCCAGATCCCTAGAGTGACTCACTTTCCTCCTTTAAAAAAAATCACTTCCTTCAGGATTTTTTCTTTAAAAAACTCATGTCATTTAGAGCAGGAACGAGCTAGACCTGATTGATTACTTCTTTACTCTGAGCATTTAACTATAAACCCCATCTCGAAGTCTGGTGCTCTTAGAATTTATGGGTGCTGTATTCATAGAAGTTCTGATGTTTGTCATTGGTAGATGGTTTTATGCCCTTCTCCTCTATCCACCCTGTCCCTTCCCTGTGGGCAGGGATACTTCATATTAGAGGCTCTTTAAGAGTAGAGGCTACATCTGTCTTCTCAGACCAAGGGCTCCCTGGGGGCAGGGGCTATGTCTCCCCTAGGAGCAGGGCCTCCCCTCCCAGGCAATACCTCACCAACAGCATCTCCGAGTCTCAGCAAGATAAGGACATACTGCTGCACATGGTCTGTGAGGGGCTGGCAGAGGACATGAGGCAAGCCAGCTGCCCCCGAAGTCTCCAAGGTCACACTGGTCAGGAACTGCTTCAGTGCTTTCCTCTGGTTTCTCCAAAACTCACTGTCATTACATGACCCCAGAAAAAGAAATGAACACCACAGTGGAACCTCTTTCTTTTACCCTCCTTTATCCCTCTCTATTCCTAAGTCTCTAGGTGGCAGAACCCAACTCCTGAGACTTCAAATAAAACAGTCTCTCCACTCTTATCACACTGCCTCCCACTGACAAGTATAAACAGGCTTTTAAATAAATATTACTATTATTTATTAATAATATTAATTATTAATGGCCCAAGGCTGACCTAGGTTCAGCTGGGGCTGGCCCTAGGGAGCTGTAGCCACTCAGCTCATCATTCAATGCCTCTTCCCACACCCTGACCCCCCTGGATCCCACCTTTCACTCACCTCTTCTTCCTGGCAGCCTTCTGAAAGGTCTGCACCACCATACAACTGGTATATATCATAAAATACCTGCAAGGAACAGTGTTACAAGATACCTACATGGAGGACATTGTCTATTTATCTCTTTTCTCTATTTTTGGTTCATCTTTGTCTTATCCTAATATTCCCTTACCTTCCTGGGATATTAGGTGCTCCAGAGAATAGGGCACATCTAGAACTTCTGCCTATCTTCCCCAGAACACAGCCCCTCCAGGTTCCTCCAGACACCACTTCTAGGACAGCCTTAATTCCTATCCTCTCATTCAGAGTTCTAGTCACAAGAGCTTTGAAGCTAGTCCAAGAGCTTTTTTTAAAGGCATTTTGATAACTGTATTTCAAAATAAATAATTTCCTTTGTAACCCTTTATTTTTTGTTTTGTGCATTTAAAAACATGACTCTGAGAAAGGGCCCATCAGCTTCCCCAGACTGACAAAGTCATGTTGGTCAACAGAGATTGGAGGGAGCCTGGACGGAGCCCACAGAGTGGCTCCCCATCCCCAGCACTCACTTTCTGTAGGCCTCCAGGAACAGGTCGGGACTGTGAAGGAGGTGCAGGGTGTGCAGGCCAATGGTAGCTGGGGAGTTAAGTCTCTGCCTCAGGGTTCGGAGGTTGGCCTGGGTCAGGTCCCACAGGTGCTGGTACTGCTCACTGAGCTGCAGCAGCAGCCGCACGCACTCCTGGTCCTTTGTGTTGGGGGGCTCTTCTTAGACAAAGAGAAAACACCATCCCTAGGTGGCTGCTCACTTTGGGGAAGGCATCCTGCTATGGGTCCTTCCCCAGAACTTTGGGAGGAAGACACAGCCATGTAGCTGGGGCATTCAGTAATGAATGGTGTTCTCTAGACAAAGCAAGGCATGTAGAAAGACAGGGAACCACACCTTCTCCTAATCCTTCCATACACACATTTGCCCACACTCAGATACATACTTGTGTATGTATACATACACTCAAATGCACACTCTCAGTCACACACATACACTAACTCACCCCAGTGGAAGCAGAGACTAGTAGGGAATGCTGACTGCTTTGCAATGAATGCTTGCCACAAATTTAAATTAATCTGCATTACATTTTCTCCATCGTTTTCTGAGACAATCAACAAAACAATAAATCAAGTCCTGGTGTGTAGGCTTTGCTGATTTCAGAGGTGGAAATGCTCACACTGAAAATTTAACATTCAGCTCTTGTAAGCAGGTTTGAACTGGCCTCAGTAAACCCTGACCTACTTTAGATAATCTGAATAAACCCACTCAATTGTTTAAGAGATATACCTAACTACAGAAGATAAGAGAGGTAAAGCAGAGTTGGGTGGTTTAGTGGAAGGGAAAAGGAGATGAATAAGGGTGAGGAGCCAAAGAAGAAAGGAAGAAATCACTCAAAGTTATGTACATATACATACATACACACATATATGTATATATACACACATGTATATTTGTATATACATATTACATGTTATAATATATGTAATATTACTATACTATAACATAATATACTATACAACACAATATTATATTATTTATTATATTTGTTGCTCAATTCAATTGTGTCCAATTTTTCATGACCCCATTTTGGGGGATTTTCTTGGCAAAGATACTGGAGTTGTTTGCCATTTCCTTCTCTAGCTGATGAGGAAATTGAGACAAAGTTAAGTGACTTGCCCAGGGTCACACAACAAGTAAGTGTCTGAGGCTAGATTTGAACTCATAAAGATGTCTTGCTGACTCCATAATATGTTATGTTATGTTATGTTATGTTATATTATGTTATGTTATGTTATGTTATGTTATGTTGTGTTGTGTTGTGTTGTGTTATGCTATGCTATGTTATGTTATATTGTGCTATCCTGTGTTGTGTTGCATTATGTTATGTTATATTGTGTTATGTCGTGTCATATTGTGTTATGCTGTGTTATGTTATGTTATGTTATGCTGTGCTATGCTGTGTTATGTTATGTTGTTATGCTATGTTATGTTATAATAACATTAGCCCTTCATAAGTCTCTCCATACTGATTTCACATTGCCTTTGATAAACTCACTGTTCCATCCAGATATCCCTTTGCTGATCCCAGCACGATCATAAATTGCTGCAAGGGACTTCAGATGCCATCAAGCTCAACCCTAGCATTTGACAGATGATGCAACTGAGGCACAGAAAGGTTTAAGTGACTTGGCCAATGTCACCATGGCAGCCAAGTAGCCGTATTCCTCCTCAAATCTCTAAGCCTTTTCATAAGCATCTCCCTCTCCTGTAACACTCTCCCTTCTTACCTCAATCTTAGAATCCTATCCCTCCTTCAAGGCTAAGCTCAAACACCACTTCCTACAGGATGCCTTTCCTCATGAGTCCGACTTGGAGTATTTTTTCACTCTGACACCTCAAGTGACTTTGTATTTATTTTGTATCTGTCTTACACACCTTGTATTTACTCACTTGTGTATATGCTGTTTCCCCAAGTGGCAAGTAAGCTCCTTGAGGACAAGTCTGTGTATCCTTGGCACCTAGAACAGTGTCTGCATACAGTAGGCACTTATCAAATGCTTGCACAGTTCACCAAGAATCACACAGCAAATTGGTGAGTGATCTGGGCAAGAAGCCAAGTCTTCCATTCTGCCACCAACCAACCCATGTTCTTTCCTTTCATTTGGCTTTTCAGAATGGGAAGGCTCAGAGCAAAAGGGGAGGAAGAGAGAGGCAACCTGGCAAAACACAACTAAGTTGGGTATCAGGAGAGGTGCAGTCTAGATCCAGATCTGCTACTTGCTGTGTGACTTTTGACAAGGCACTGAACCTCTCTGCGCCTTGGGAACTTGGAGATGGCATCTGTTTTAGATACCTCCCAGGGGCATGGTGAAGATCAAAGGAGTTCTTTGTAAACTGCAAAAACGCAGGCCACATAGAAGGGATTATTATGTATTACAGTTTTTCTTATTAAAGAGAGGCACAAAATAGTATCTAGAAAGCAGGCTTGAGTCAGGAAAGCCTGAGTTCAAATCGGCCTCAGACACGACCTCGAAGGACTCTCAGGAATTCTTGAAGACTGAAAGTTGCAAAGCAGTTGCTGATATGCAGTGGGATTCTCCACCAGAGTTCCTCACACTAAAAAAATCACAAATCCAGACAAATATATATACTGTTATTGTAGATCATGACTAATCCTATTCCAAATACACTGCTGATGTCAAGACAGCATAGCACATTAGCATTAAAGGAGACCACCTAGTCCAACCTTGTCCTTTTTGAGAAGGGGAAACTGAGGCTCACACAAGTTCAAGGTCATGCTGAGCAAACTAGGGTAGATTTTGAGTTTCCTAATAACCAGCTCATTGCTCTGTCTGCCTCCTCAAACCTCCTTGATGCAGTCATTCAACAAACATTTATTAAATACCTACTATGTTCAGGTTCCCATTCCCCATCAGTATTTCCCAATACTGATTGGGAAAGATAAAAAGTTTTAATAATTCCTTGCATTTATTTGGAACTTGAAGGTTTAGAAAAAGCTTTTATTTATCTGTATACATGTTAAACCTCAGAATGATTCAGTTCCTTAAGGGCAGGGACTGTTTTCATCTCTCTAGCACCTAGCATAGTACCTGACACAATCACATACTTAGCAAAATGCTTATTAAATTGAATTGAATCATAAAGAGTCTTTGCCACAAGGACTAGACCCTTTTCATAGATGGGGAAATTGAGACAAAAAACAGAACTAAACCAAAAGAAAAAAAAAATTACCCTCTGATGTAGGTATTGCAAGGATCATTTAATAGATGAAAAACCAAGGCTCTGAGTGCTTTCAGCTCTAAATCTACGACCCCTGTGACTTGTTGGAGATCACACAGCTAGTAAATGTTTGAACGAGAATTTGAACTCAGACCTCCTGACTTGGTGTCAGACACAGTCCCCATCCTCCAGGAGTTCACATGAAGACAAGACACAAACAAACACAGAGTAGACGTGGATCTGCCAAGCAGGTAGAAGACAGTGACCTTGTCCCTTTGGCTTAGCTTTTGTCCCTCAGCTATTTCCTCTCCCATTCATCCTATGAGAGATGTAAAAGAATCTTAAGGTAGAGAAGAACATAGAGGAGAAGGAATACCATCTCCCTCCCCACCCCCCACCCCCCCATCTAAGAGCACTTATCAGTTTGTTGGAAAAACAACCTGGAAACTGATGTTCACTGTCGAGTAAAGCAATCAGACATGAAGTCGGCGCTATGAGGAATCTCTATCCCTAAGTCAGATTAAGGCTTCTGTCAGAGATCCAGACCTTGGTGATTAAAAGAAATATTCTTAATACCTCAAGGGCCACAGAGCTGGCTGAATTCTATGTTTTGGAAGCCTGGCTCATGGGGCAATAAATCTTTTGGAGAAGGAATGCCTAATATAGGCCAAGATCTGAGAACTGACAGGGCCCCTTGATGGGGAAGAAAAAGTCAAGTGGCTAAGGGATTTTCCCCAGCCTCATGACTGGTTGTGTGAGGCCTCTGCCTTAGCATGTGAGACCAGCAGAAAGTAATAACGTGAATGCTCACCTGCCTAGAAGACACTGTACACCCATGTATTGGTTCCAAAGCATCAGAGATGAATTCACCCACTACACATGGGGTTCCCTATGAATGTGCCTTTTCATGAGGCAGCTAGGTGGTGTGGTTGGTGGAGTGTTTCAGTCTGGAGTCACAAAGACACGAATTCAAATTCAGACTCAGACACTAGCTGTTTGACCCAGAGTATGTCACTTAATCTTTGATTGCCTCAGTTTCCTCAACTGTAACATGGAGATAATAGCAGCACTTACACCTAAAGGTTGTTGTGAGGATCAAATGAGATAATATTTTTAAAACACTTAGCACAATGACTGGCACATGGAAGGGGTTCTATAAATGCTTATTCCCTTTTCCTTCCTAAGCATTTCCCTGGTCACAGCTGTTTCCTACATATGTTTATTCTTTGCACTGGTGGTTTGCATATTTGTGGAATAGTGTAACCCAGTTTTTTGAGGTTTTCTTTGGAGGACATTTGGAGTTAAGTGACTTGCCCAAAGTCACATGGCTAGTAAGTGTGTCAAGTGTCTGAGGCCGATTTGAACTCGGGTCCTCCTAACTCCAGGGCTGATGCTCTATTCACTGCACCACCAAGCCGCCCCAACCCAGTTGTTTTTTGATGTTCTATTATGAACATTCTTACTGTGCTATTTTATTAAATGCCTTTGTTTTTATTCATTTATGTTTTCTGACTGATTGATAAAAGTAAAAACATCAGTAGGGGCTCATGAACTATAAAGTGGATACAAACCTACAGAGTGCCATGAGTCTGGAGAGATCCACTAAGCACTGGGAGCAGGGGAGAGAAGAGGAGGAAAAGATGAGGACACTGGGTGCTCACCCAAAGGAAGACATTACAGACCTTCCACTTCACTAAAGCTACCACAGAGCACTAAATTAATCTTTTCATTTTTAATTGTACTTTAGTTAGCAATATGGTATAACTAGATCTTAGTCCCAAGCCCATTAAGTCCCAAACGGTCAGGGACATGTTCATTTTTCATTTTTGTATCCTCACTGCTTAGTCCAGAGTCAGACAAACCTGGGTTCAAATCTCACTTCTCATATTTACTAGTTGTGTGCCCCAGGGCAGGCCACATAATCACTCTGTATCTCAGGGAAATCCCTAGATTTTCTTTATTAAGCCAAAGATGGGTTGCTATCTGTACTGGTATAAGGAATATCCACACCAAGAGTTCCCATAATGAAAATAGTTCAGTCTTTCACTTATCAATATATCCCCACTGCTTTGTACACAGTAAGCATTGAATATGAGCTTGTATTTACAAACATGTTTCTTCTTCCCATTAGAATGAAAGTTCCCCGATGATAAAAGTCATGTTGTTCTTTGATCTTTATATTTTCAACTCTAAACATAAGGCCCTATGTATACATGAGTGTAGTGAAAGGAGCACTGGGTCTGGAGTCATGCAAGATCTGAGTTCAAATCCATCTCTGGTATTTACTAGCTGTGTGATACTGGCATATCATTAACATCTCTGTGCCTTGGTTTTCTTACCTGTAAAATGGGATACAATAATATCCAACAGGATCATTGTGAGGCTCAAATGAGATAATACACTTGCTAAAGTAGTTTGCAAGCCCTGAATCACTACATGCACCATATTGATATGATTATTCAATACTTTGAGAATCTTTTATTTCATTGTTACAGATATTTTTTCAACTATAGCAGACTGCGTCCAAGCCTAGGACTCTCCACTGTACCACATTTCCTTAAAGAATTTTGCACAAAGTAGGCAATTAATAAATATTTGAGTTAAATGGTATTTAAATCACTCAGCAAATGGGCTATGTAGATGGGCAATTATTGATTTTGTCTTTGTAGCCTCTTTGTACCTATATACAATAAGCACTTAATATATATTTATTGATGAATTGATTGAAAGAGGACTGAGCTGAGAGATTGTAGTAGACTTCCAGGTGGGGACAAGGACCCAGGAGGGGATTGTACACACAGTCAGTTTATCAGACAGAAGCAGGGCCCATAAGTTCATTGACCAGGGCCAAAATGGGACTCATTCCAGTCACTTTCCTTACCCTTCTTCCTTCCCTGAGACTTACTCACCTGCTAGGAGCAGAGGTTGGAAAATAAGGGTGTTGATGCGGCCAAGCAAAGCCAAGAAAGTTTCTTCCACTTGTAGCAGTGATGTCTCTTCCGGAGTACACATGGTGTCAGCAGGAGTGTGGCTGGGACTAAATCCCCAGGCTTCATCAGGGCCCACCTAGTCAGGGACAGACACAATTTCAACAAGGCTTCTCTGGAAACTGCTGCCAAGATCACCAGCCCAGTCCTACCATCACTGCAAAAACATCCAGAGGACCAAATATAAGCAGCTAGATTGGGAATGGCTAAATCAAGTGTGGTACATGAATGCAACAACATTTTACTGTGCTGTAAGAAACAAGGAAAATGATGAATACCAAGAAGGATGGGAAGATTTACATGAACTGATGCAAAGTGAAGTAAGAGGAGTCAAGAAAACAACAAACATGACTCTGACAATGGAAATGGAAAGAATCATCACAAAACAATCAACAGTGAGGGCTGCAAAATTACAAAGAATAAGTGTGGCCCGAAAGAAGAAATATAAGAAGACAGTCCCACCCCACTCCTTTTTACAGTGGGAGGTCCATGAGTATGGTGTGTTGCATATATTTTCAGACTTTTTTGATAATAGTGATTGGTTTTGCTGATTTTTTAATGTTTTTTTCTTTTTTCTTTTTTTTTCAAAAGTATTATTCATTATATGGGAGATTTCTCTGAGATGCAAGAGGGGAAAAATAGTGAGTGGTGATTCTGGTAATCTAAAAAAAAAATCCAAGAAATATCAATAAAATGTGCTTTAAAAAAAAGAACAGAAGATGGCGGAGTAGAAACACCTCATCCAAGCCACTCTGCCCCCAGATTCCCCCCAAACTATGTAAAAGGGGACTCTGAACAACCTCTGGAGCCCCAGCACCCACAGAATGACACAGAGAAGCTAACCTCCCGCTGAGGACAGCCCAGCAGCCCTGCAGGAAGGACCAGTGCAGCGGTCTGGGAGCTGGCAGCGCGAAGCACGCAGAGCTCGGGGAGCCGAGCTGAGCCCAGGTCCCCGTGAGCCGAGGCTTTAGCCCCAGGGCGGCAGGGCCAGCAGCCGGCTGGAGGAACCCCAGAACACCAGTCGCTGTGGCGACTCCAGAATTATCAACATAGACATGCCCAGGACAAAGTAAGAGGTTAGTGTCCTATGGACTTTGGGACCAGTATTTGGGGAATGCGTCGGCTCCCTCCCCTGGGGGCTAGAAGCCTCTGAGGAGACACGCCATTTTGTAGTTTTCAGAGGCAGCTCCAGCTCCGGGCCTGCAATTAATTGTAGGGAGATCCAGCGATCAGTCTTGGGGGGTAATAGCTCTTGCTTTAACCTCCCTGGATCTGGATTGTGATCTAGGGTGGAAGTCGTGGGTGGGTTTACAGCTTGCCAGAAATGGAAGTTGCCCCCCACATGTTCAGGACGAAAATTCCTCTATCTGGCCTTAAAGTCATAGTGTGGCAACAAGCCCAAAAGTCAAGTAATTAAGAGGCAACATGCCAAGGCAAAGGAAACAGAAAAATGCAACCCTAGACTCCTATTTTGGGGGCATAGAGTGGGAAAAGGACTGTGAGGTCAGAAGTCCTGCTCCAAAAGCCCCAGGGGAAAACATGAGCGGGTTGCAGGCCATAGAGGACCTTAAGAAGGACTTTAAAAATCAAATAAGAGAAGTGGAGGAAAAATTGGAAAGAGAAATGAGAAGGATGCAGGAAAAGTATGAAATGAGGGTCAACAGCCTGACTGAGGAAAACAACACCTTAAAAAATAGACTAACTCAAATGGCAAAGGAGGCCCAAAAGGGCAATGAGGAGAAGAATGCCTTAAAAAGTCGAATTTGCCAGATGGAAAAAGAATCTCAAAAGTTCACTGAGGAGATTCATTCCTTCAGAGTTAGACTGGAGCAAATGGAAGCTAATGACTTTATGAGAAATCAAGATGCTGTTAAGCAGATCCAAACAAATGAAAGATTAGAAGGCAATGTGAAATATCTCATGGGAAAAACCACTGACCGGAAAATAGATCCAGGAGAGACAATTTAAAAATTATTGGACTACCTGAAAGCCATGATCAAAGAAAGAACCTAGAAATCACCCTTCAAGAAATTCTCAAGGAAAACTGCCCTGATGTTTTAGATCCAGAGGGCAAAATAGAGGTTGAAAGAATCTACCGATCACCTCCTGAAAAAGACCCCAAAAAGAAAACTCCCAGGAATATTATAGCCAGGTTCCAGAATCCCCAGATCAAGGAGAAAATACTACAAGCAGCCAAGGAAGAAACAATTTCAATATTGTGGAAACACAATCAGAATAGCCCAGGACCTGGTGGCTTCTACACTGAGGGATCGAAGGGCATGGAATATGATATTCCAGAGGGCAAAAGAACTGGGAATGAACCCAAGGGTCACCTACCCAGCAAAACTGAGTATTTTGTTTCAGGGGAAAATATGGTCATTCAGTGGAATAGAGGACTTTCAAGCATTCTTGAGGAAAAAACCAGAATTGAATAGAAAATTTGACATCCAGACACAAGAAGCAAGAGATGCCTGAGAAGGTAATCAGGGAAAAGAAATCAAAAGCAACTTATCAAAGTTGAACTATTTACATTCCTATATGGGAAAGCAATAACTGTGACTGATG
Organism: Gymnobelideus leadbeateri; assembly: GCA_011680675.1. NCBI lineage: Eukaryota > Metazoa > Chordata > Mammalia > Diprotodontia > Petauridae > Gymnobelideus > Gymnobelideus leadbeateri. Next base: position 328,996 of record WOXC01001469.1, on the reverse strand, counting down.
ATATCTTTCTCACTATGAAAATAATGGAAGAAGGGGGTGTGGTCATATGAATACATATGTGAATGTGTGTGTAGATGGTTACAGTTATATATGGATAGAGGGCATAGGTTGAATTTGTTGCGAAGGGAGAATACTCAAGGAATGAAATTATGAGGTGAGAGAGGAAAGTGGCAAGAGGAGATGGGGAGAAACAGGGTAGGGTAAACTATCTTATGTAGAAGAAGCAAGGGGAAGTGGTTGCAAGGGAGGGGGAGAATAGGAAGGCAAAAAAGGCAAAACCACATTCTCATTGAATTTGGTTCAGGGAGAGAATGACATACATACTAAATGGGATATCTCAACCTGCAGCAGAATAGGGGGAAGGGGGATGAGAGGAGGGATGATGGATGGGAGGGCATCCCTGGGGAGAGGGGTGGTTGGAAGTACCCACTATAGAAGAGGGACAGGATCATGTAGGGAATGGACCAGGTGGGGGGTGGGATGAGTGGGAGGGAATTATAAGCAGCCTTGTACAATATATCTACTATGATAATGTTTTGCATAGCTAGACATGTACAACATATACTGAATTACTTATCTCCCCAGAGGGAATGGGTGACAAGGGAGGAAGGAAATGGATCTGAAAGTCGAGGTCTTAACATTAAATGTTTCAAATATATATAAATACTATTATTAATACTCTTTTGCTTATAATTGGGAGATAAGATGTGAAGGCATTGGGACACAAAGATTCACCTTCCTCTAATGGAAAAGTCGAAGGGGGTATGGGAGAAGGTATGGGAGAGAGCAGATTGGAGGAAGCGATATCTTGTGGGACTGCTATTCTGGGAGGTTGGGTAGGAGAATAACGGGGGGAAAATGATTGTAACTCAAAATCTGGTGGAAATGAATGATGTAAAACAGAAGTTAATAAAGTATTTGTTTAAAAAAACAAACAAACAAATAAATAAATAAATAAAACTCAAAGATAAAACACAAACAATAAAAATTGAAAAAAAAAAAAAAGAACAAATGTTGTGAAATTACAAAGAACAAACTTGGCTCCAAAGAAAGGATATGAGAAGATACTTTCTCCCACTCCTTTGCTGAGAAGGGGGCCCACAGGACCTTTGTTATAAGGTTTATGGAAACAGAGGAAAAGGTGGAAAGATACATAAGTAAGGTAAAAACAAGAAATGGCAATAAAATTATTCTTAAAAACCAGCAAGAGGGATATGAGTTAGATTCCAGCAGAATAACTTGGGGAATAGACTTTAAGGCCAGACTAGGTTGCTCTCCCTCCACCCCTAAAAAAAGAAAGGAAAATTTAAAAGGCTATTTCAGAGGTTCTCTTCTCTTTCTATACTTTCTCTCTTGGGATCTCATAAACTTTCAGTGGGTGCAAATGTAACATCTATGCAAACGCCTCCTGAATCTATACGTTCAGCCTTTATCTCTCTCCTAAGCTCTAGTCTTCCAAGAAGAATATTACCCCCAGACAGCTCAAATTCCACATGTCCAAAGCAGAACTCATCATCATTCTCCCTAAATCTACCCTTCCTCCTAACTTCCCTATTTCTATCAAAGTAGGACCCTTCTTCCTGGTACCCAGGACCAACACATAGGATTCATTCTCCCTCTCCAAACAATCCTTTAATCTAATTGCACCACATCTCTCAAATCCATCTCCTTCTCTCCACTCCCATGGCTACTACCCTAACCAGGTCCTCGTCATCCCCCCTTGACCATTGCAACAGCTTCTTACTTGGTCTCCTTGCTTGCAGTCTCTCCCCTTTGCAGTCCATCCTTCACATGGCTGCCAAAATGATTTCTCAAATCACAGATATATCACTAAGTCAAGAAGCTTCAATGATCCCCTATCTCCTTTATGATAAGACATAAACTCCTCCATTTGGCATCTAAAGTCCTTCACAATGTGGCCAGCATCCATCTTTTTCCAGTTGATTACACATTATTCCCCCTTGCACATTCTACCACAGCCCAGCTGGTCTTCAGGTTGCTTTCCCAGCTCAACACTCCATTTTCTTTACTTATGACTTTGAAGAGGGTCAGCCCATTTGTGGAATGTTCTCCTCACCTGGATGTCTTGGAATCCTTAGGTCCTTTCAAGGGTCATCTCAAGTGCTACCTCAAGCAATTTACCCAATTCTCCTAATTATTTGGTTGTTGAGTCATTTCAATCATGTCCAACTCTTTGTGGCCCATATTAGGGTTTTCTTAGCAAAGATACTGGAATGATTTGCCATTTCCTTCTCTAGCTCATTTTATACATGAGGAAACTGAGGCAAACAGGGTTAAGTGACTTGCCCAGGATCACACAGTAAGTATCTGAAGCTAGATTTGAACTCAAGACGAGCCTTTCTGATTCTAGGCCCAGCACTCTTTCCTTTGTGCCAGCTAATTGCTACCCAATTACATCGTATTTATTTATCTGTGTATTGTTTCTTTCCTATAGAATGTAAAGTCCTTGAGGGCAGAGATTGTTTTATTTTTGTCATTATATTTCTAGAGCCCAACACAGTGCCTGGCCCTTAGTAGGTACTTAATAAATATTGAATTGATGTCTTCCCCATTTATTTCTGTTTTGGCTAGAAATCCGAGGGTCTTCCCCTCCAAGACTTATTTTTTTTGACAAGGTTAAAGAGGCCATTCTTTGCCTTATTTCTTACCTAGCCTTAATCACTGATTGGGCATCACCTCAGTCAAATTGAGACCTGCTAAAGAAGAGGTCAAGGTCTCCCACTGTACCCAGGGCCATCTCCAGTCATCCTGCTCTATATCTGGCCACTGGAGATGGCTCCAAAGCAGAAAGTGAGGCTTTGCACAGCCCTCCCTCACTTCAATCCAAGTCCCTTGCATGTCATAGCATCACCTCCCTGATGTCATGGTTTTCTTCAAGAATGAAGGACAAACACAACAAACAACAATACCCACTGAGATCAGGTTAGTTCTTTCAGTTGCCATGTCATGATCATTTATATTGACTTTAAGGCTCCCAAGAACCCCCCAAGAGGATGCAAACCCCCAAATTGTCCCAGGGAAGGCCCAAGGGGCCAAAGACATGATCCTTGCTCTTAAGAAGCTTCTAATCTGGCTGGAGAAACAAAACTACCACCCGGGGAAAAAGTAGGGAACATCACAGGGCATTTCTGTCGATTCTAAAAGGCTATATTCCCCATCTGGTACTGATCCTCACTTTTTCTGGACTTCAAAACCACCCTCCCTCTTCTGCTAGTTCATTCTGGCATTTCCTTGAGTGCCTGGGGCTACCTCACCCAGTCTCTGCAGCCTCCTCACCCTGGTATATCCCCTCACAAGACCATTTCCTGTCTCTCAATGCTGAGGTTTTCCTGGAGCTTACATTTGTGGAGGAGACCAGGTTCTCCTACCTCCATCCCCCACCCACCTCTCCCTGTTTCTGACTTTCTCTAGACTTTAAAAATGTCTCCTCTCCCCATAACCATTCCCCATGCTTCTCCGCTCCCTTCTATGTCTGGTCTCCCTGTATTAGAATGGAGGTTTCTCGAGGGCAGGTACTATCTTTCATTGTGCTTGTATTTGTACCTAAAAGGTTCAGTTCCTAGCACATAGCTGGAGCTCAATCAAAGTTTATTTCCTTCCTTCTTTGCTATATAGAAATGTAAGCTGTTGTCCTTATTCTAGTTCTAGGAGATAGGAGCTTAGGGAAAGAAGACAGCAGGGTGAGTTAGGGACCAAGAGTGAAGAAGGAGACTCCCTGGAAAAGTCAGATCTTGGGCTAAACCTTGAAGGCAAAGAAATGTGGAGGGACACAGATAAAGGAAAGAATAGTATGGACGTGGGGGTGAGGGCTGGACAGATTTCCTGGAAAAGGGCACTCAGAGTGAATTTGGAAAGCTAGAAGAAAAGAAGGACCCTATTCCATTCGTCCATTTATTCACTCAGTACTTTCAACAACAGGGGACAGTGGAAGCTCAGAAGGAGGGAGTCAGGGGATGAGTCATTTTCCACACTCAGAAACTTGCACTCCCTGCCCCAGCCAGGTCTGAGCAGGTTGGGCAGGTAGGGACTCAGAAGGAAGCTAGGGCACAGACAGGGCAGATTGGTTGAGGTTGAGCAATGGTGCCCCAGCTGGGCAGGCCACAGGAAGTGGGGGTGGGCAGCTAGGAGGAGGCATTATGTCAGAAGCAGTGTGGTTTGCCATGGAAATTCCAGGTCTGCCATTCATTGAGAATTATTAGATCAAAGGATCCAAGATATAGACCTTGAAGGGACCCATAGACTGCTCTAGCCTAGCCCTGTCCTGTTACAGATGAGAAAACTGAGGCCCAGGGAGTTGTGACCCACCTGAGGCGGTAAACATCAGAGACAGAATTTGAACTCAGGTTTTCTGCCTCCAAACCTGTTTTCTCTCTATTGTGCCACACAGCCTTCTTATAGAACTCTGAGCAAGATGCCTAACTTTTCTGTGCGTCCATTCTCTAATTTGTGAAAGGTGGTAATACTTACACTGCCTACCTTCTGGGGCTGTTGGGATGAGGGCTCTTTATAAACTTTATGTCCCTATGTAAATACCAATTACTATTATTATTAATCATTAATGGAAGGAAACAGGCAGATAATATAAAACAACAGATTATATAACAAGCAGCCACACATATGGTAATTTACAGTGCTACAAGGTTTGCTAGGCACTTTACAAATATCTCACAACAATCCTGGGAAGTAGATGCTATTATTACCCTCATTTTGTAAACCAGAAAACTGAGGCGGGCAGAGGTTAAGTGACTTACCAAAAGTCCCACAGCTAGTTAAGTACCCAAGGTCAAATTTGAATTCAGGTCTTCCTGATCCCAAGTTTAATGTTCTACCTACTTTGACACCTAAGGTCAGGCATGCCAGCCCCTAAAAGGGCTCAGGTCTCCTAACAGGCAGCAACTTTGTGTGACACATTAACATTAGATCACAGAATCATGAGACATCGGAGCTAAAAGGGGCTTTAGAGATCCCTAAGACTAAACCTTTCATCTTTAGGTGTGGAACCATAATTTAACAGAAAGAACCACGGAGTCAAGACACCCAGACCGGACTTTCAGCCCTCCCATTCACTAGCTGGGTAATTTGGGCAAGTTGTCTGACCTCTCTGGTCCTCCAGTAAGCAGAGGGGAATATTGAACTTTATACAAGCCGGAAGTGCTAAATTGTAACAATAGGCTATTATGTATTACTAGGGCTTCCTTTCCATAACATTTTGTGCCTTACAAAGTATCTTCCTCCCAACGCTTCTGGGAGTCAAGGGGAAAGGAAGAGGGAGGAGGGAAAGGAATAAGCATTCATCCATGCCAGGCATTGTGCTAAGTAAGTGCTTTACAAATATCATCCCACTTTATCCTCATGGTTTTCACATGTATTTTACTTTTATATGTTTACCCCCATTTTGCAGATGAGAAAAATAAGGCAGACAGAGGCTAAGTGACTTGCCAAGGGTCACAATTCTAGTAAATATCTTGATGCTGGATTTGAACTCAGGTCTGCCTTACTCCAGACCCAGAGCTCTACTTTGCCACTTAGCTTCCATCAGGCAGGTAGGGTTTTTTTGGTTTTTTGTTGTTGTTAAGTCCTTCCAGTCAAGTCGGACTATTCATGACTCCATCTGTGATTTTCTTGGCAAAGATACTAGAGTGTTTCCCATTTCCTTTTCTAGCTAATTTTACAGATGAGAAAACTGAGGCAAACAGGGTAAAGTGACTTGCCCAGGGTCATATAGTGTCTGAGGCTGGATTTGAACTCAGGTCCTCCTGACTCCAGAGCTTATGCTCTATCCACTGTACCACCTAGCTGCCATAGGAGGTATAAGGAGTGTTATTATTTGGTGGGCTGGTGATTTCATCAGTGGAGGGAGTTCCCTTCATGTAGACACATCAGCAACTTCAAGGTAACTTACCAGTCTTATAGACTATGCACTGAGGCACCAAGAGAGAAAAGTCCGAGCCCAAAGTCATGGAACTGTTCAGGGTCAGTGGTGGGACTAAAACTCAGGTCATCCGGATTCCAAAGATCAAGGTTCTCAGTTATCATATACCATGTACTGTTATCATCTGCCATCTCCTTCTCATAGAAAAGAAAACTGAGTCTCAGAGAGGAGAAATGCTTTGCCCTTACAGGAAAAGGCAGACATCATCTCCAGCACTCTTTTCAATACAACATGGAACTCCCTGCTCTTCCCCCTAAACCCTCCTCCTCCCACTCCATCTTCTCTACTACTGTAGAGAGCAACAACCTTCCTCCCAAGTCCCCCAGGCTGCTAACCTAGGAATTACCCTAGACTCCTCACTATCTCTTACACCCCATATCCAAGCGATGACCAAGGCTTCTAGATTTCACCTTTGCAGCATCTCTTGAATATGCTACCTTCTCTCCTCTGACACTGAAGCCACCCTGGTGCAAGCCTTCATCATCACCTCATGCCTTGAGTACTGCAGTAGCCTGTTGGGGGATCAGCCTGTCTCAAGTCTCTCCCAACTCCAATCCATCCTCTCTTCATGAAAGTAATTTTTCTAAAGCACAGGGCTGATTCTGTTGCCCCCTACTCAATAAACTCCACCTAGGGCATCACACCCATAAACTCCACCTAGGGTATCATACCCTTACCTACTGGTGCTCTACTCAAAGGAATGTAACTTTTGATAGCTGAATCCTTGCAAGATATCTTGGGGTTTACAGCTAGACTTTTTTTCTTAAGGACCATGACTCAAACTCAAATCACTCAAGACTCTTATTAATTGGCCAACAAGAGGTCCCAGGGCGATGCTCTTTTTGGCAAAGTCCTTCCTACCTTTCCAGTCTCCTTACTCCTTATTCCCCACCATATACTCTCCAACCCAATGAGACTGGTCTCTTGGCTGTTCCATGACCAAGACACATCATCTCTTGGCTCTAGGCATTTTCTCTCTCTGTCCCCCCACCCTAGAATTCTAACCCTCCTCTATTCCACCTATTAGCTTCAACAGCAAGCCTTTCTCAAACCCTCTTAATTCTAGTTACCTTCCTTCTCTTAGTTATTTCCTATTTACCCCATTTGTAATTTGTACATATTTGTTTGCAGACCCCTCCTTGAGGGCAGGAACTGTCTTTTGCCTCTTTTTGTATCCCCAGTCCTTTTCACAGTGTCTGGCACATTTTAGGCACTTAATGTTTATTGATTGACAGATTGAATTGGTTCCCCTTATGAATAGTCTTTTTCCACTCTGGATCTAGCCCAATTGAGCCAATCTTCAACCAAAAGCAGTAAAGACAAACACAGCAAGCTCTCAGAATCCATTATTTCCCCCCCAATGCAGACCGAAGTCCATCCATGCCCACACAGAACCATGAAAGCGTTCAGTAAATATGAGTGGACAGGAATGATGGGCTGTAGCCCAGAATACTGGATCAGAAGTTGGGAGTACCAACTATGTGCCCTTGGTCTGGTCCCTTCTCTTTTGACCTCAGCTGGACTTGATGACTTTTTAGGTTCTTCCTAGACCTGAAAACTTATGGGCATCTGATCGAAGCAAAGTAACTTAAGGGTTAAAACTAAATTAGGGGTGCCTATCACTCAAAGAATGACATGCCATGAGAAATGATGAAAATGACAGATTCAGAGAAACCAAGGAAGTCAGCCTGGAAGTGATGAAGGAAGTGAGCAAACCAGGAGAATAACATATTCAAGGGTTACAGTGGAGTAAAGGAAAACAATTCAGAAAGACTTAAGAATGCCAATCAGTGCAATGACTAATGGTGACTTCAGAAGACCAAGCAGGCCTCCCACCTCATGGCTGAGAGCAACAGAATAAAGCTTCTATCCACAGACGTGGCCAATGTGTGGATTTGCTCTGGCTGAATGCCTGTGACAAGCGTCTTGTAGATGGGGGTAGGGGATTGTGGAGAAGAGGAGGTGATGATAGTATAAGAAAAGAGCATCAAAGAAACATTGAACAATTTACAAAAGAGGGCAGAAGGAGGTTCAGAAATGGATCTAGAGAACCAAAGAAATCCTATGATTATGGTGTTAAATTTAATATTACTCTAAAACCCTTTACAAAGTAGTTCACTTTGTATATACTACAGTACTCTTTTCTTGTTCTTTGGATATGGAAATGTTCACACTTATGGACCTTATTATTCGGGCTCAGATTTTTAAAAAGAAAAGAAAAATTTAAAAACAAGTAAAAAAATATACAAGTCCCAGGGACTCCTCATGTTGGTGAGGGGAGTCGGATCCTGTAGGGATAGGGGGTTGGTTGTTGTTCTTTGTGCTAGAAGAGGGTTGAAATGACATCACTGTTTTGGCATAAAGGTACAGTGTGTCCAACTGTGGCTGATCAGACCAATTCGAGCTCAGATGGCTCTACCATGGGTTGGGCATAAATAATCCATGTGAACATCTGGAGTGGAGATGTCTCTAGATTTGTCTATCTTGCATTTCTTTTAAACTACTGTGATTCTGCTTTGCTCATAGACCAGCGCCTTTTTTGATGCCAGCATGCCCACCATGGGGTTACAACCACCTCACTATGTACAACTGAACTGTAGGGGCAGGCATCCCTTCTCCATCCAGGTCTATCCCCTCACTGGGATAAATCTTACTCTGTTCACCCAGAATGCTAAAATCCTAGAATGTTAATTATGGAAGTAGCCTTAGGTCTTCTTAACTTGCCCCCAGGGAAGAGTCCTTCCAGAATTTTCCCAAGTTGGGGTCTGTCTCCCTTCAGACCAGGTGCTCTCAGAGGGGAGGGGGTTGTGGTTCTTTTCTCATACTGGGGGCTCCCAGAGTTCAGCAGTAGATTCCTACTGTGTTTTCTAAGGTTTCCACGCAAAAAACATAGGTGGTTTGGGTTTGTTTTTTTTTTTAATGACCTTGAAACTAGGAATCCTAGGGGTAGGTGAGCAGGATTCCAAGGGTTTGTTTCTGTAACTATTGACAAAGAAGGGGTGGAAGTTGGAGGAGGGGAGGAATGGAGTTTCACCACTTTAAGGCCAAGCCCAAAGCACAAAAATTCCAAGCCCCACCTAGGCTGAAAGGGAGAGGCTAGTCGGAAGGGGAAGAGGGAGGAGTATAGCTAAGCAGTCCTGAGGGACCAGGTACTAGGTCTGGACTGAACTACCATCTTTCCTATTCAGCTGACCCCTGGTGGGAGTTGGGGAGGGAGCCCATACCCTCCCCCAGAAAGGCTCAGGCCAGTATTATCCTGGGAGAAGCTGGGTTGTTGTGTTCCAAAAGCATTCCCCACCGTCTTGGGAACAATTCAAGGTGAGGGTAGGGAGATAAAAGCTTGTGAGGGGGGCAGTGGCCAACAACGGATGCCAAGGCTACCTCTCCCTCAGTTCTGCCCAGAAGCAGCGTGCCCAGGGCATATTACCCTCAAAACCCAGTGAAATTAACAGCATTAGGGGGGTGCTAAAGAGCTAATGCCACCTTAAGGCTGCATTCTTGGGATCACAAGACTTAGAACAGGAGAGGATGATGTTGTACAACCACCTACAGAGGAGGAACTGGACCCAAGTGACTCAGCCACGGTCACCTCAATTCTAAGTGGCAGTCACCATTCGCACCCAAGTCCTTCCTGATTTCAGATCCAAGATTTTCCACTATCCCACATAGCACAGGATCAATGAAGGGTCCCAGTGTCCAATGCCCTGGATGGAATATCTTGGGAATATCTGGTCCAGTTCTGGTCGCATTTTTAGGAAGGATATGGACAAATTGAAATGCACCGGGATGGGAAACAGTAGGATGGAGAGAGGGGAAGGAGAATGAAGGGGGAGGGGGGGTGATAAGGCCTTTAAATAGAGCCTATTACGTGCCAAGCCCTGGGCTGAGCACTTTACAAATATTATCTCATCTGACACTCATGCCAATCCTTCGAGGTAGGCACTATTAACGTCACCCCCGTTTTACAGCTGAGGAAACTAAGGCACACAAGTTAAGAAACTTGCCCAGAGTCAAACAGCTTGTTAGTATCTGAGGTTAAATTTGAACTCCAGACCCAGGGCTCTATCCACTGTGCCTGCTCAGGGTTGGGGGCAGTTGCCAGGAAAGGCAGAGTCAAAAACATGAGTTACTGTTATCAAGGACTGGAGGGAAACCTTCGTTTTACAGCTTTGTCAGGGAGGAACAAAAGATGAAGGAGACCCCTCAGGGGTCCCTGTGGAATTTAACTCAGCCTTGCCTGAAGGCAGATAAATGTACCCAGTGACCCTCCCTACTGAGGAATGGAGAGCAGGATGGAAATGGCCGGAGGGCACGGATGAAGTTTCACAACTGAGGGGCGTTTGGGGGCAACCTTTGACCCTAAAGGCTGGGGATGTGTGGGCATGGCTGCAGGGAGGGAGGTGGTCCCCAACTGGGACAGGCACTTTCCTGTGAATGAGGCAGAAGTACAGGCCCAGTGATTCACCTGGGCATGAAGAAACTGGAAGGCCTTCTCCCTCCCTCTCACCCTGACTTTGTTACTGACATCAATACCATAGATGCCCTTAACTTATGGAAACAAGAGCCAGCATAGCAGAGTAGCCCTGCCTGCCTGGATCTAGAAGAAGACCTGTTTATAGGCCCAGCCTCGCCACTAACTCATATGGCCTGGGTCCATAGTAATAATGGCCATCCCTTGGCTTCTTTTTCCTCTTTCGTGGGGTCCTCTGGCATGCTGTGCCCCATGCTCTGTGGGTTCCTTCCCGCACTGGTATTCCATATTCTGTGGTTTCTTCTACGTTTGATGCTCTGTATTCTATTTTCTATGATCTGTCTCAGTTCTAACATTCTATGTTGTGAGATTTCAGTGGATAATGGACAAGTATAGAAAAACTTTGATGAGTGTAAGGCATCCTGCTAATGCAAAAGGTTATTTCAATGAATGGTCTTGTAGGTTCTAAGTCCTGGCTCTGGCATTAGGTCACTCACTAATATAACCTTGGGCAAGTCACTCCGCTCCAATGGGCCTGTTTTGAGTTAGGATAGCGCAGAGGAAAGCATATCAGAGGTGGAAGTCAGAAGAAAACTGGGTTTGAATCCTGCTTCTGACACCATGTGAACTTGAGAAACTTACAACCTACTGAGCCTCAGTTTTCTCCTCTGTAAAAGGGGGTTACTAACATCTGTGATCTCTACCTTACCAGATTGTTGTGAGGACCAACTGAAATAATGTCGAAAGCCCTTCGCAAACCTCAAAATGTTACATGAAAATCTATTATTAATATTTTCCTACAAGGTGAAGTGGTCATTTGCCCACTTCCCAGGAATGAATAATGTGAAGACATTAAGGTTTCCAAAGGTCTTTAGAAATATTATCTCATTATCCTTATAACAAATTATTCTCATTTTACAGAGGAGGAAACTGAGGCAAATGGGTTAAATGACTGACCGTCACACAGCTAGTAAGTGTCTGAGGCTGGATTTGAACTCAGGTCTTCCTGATTCCAGGCCCAGTGCTCAATCCAGTGGGCCGCCCTACCCAGCTGCCTACTGAGTGTTGTTGTATTCATCCTTCTTTTTTGAAGAGAACCATGGCATCAAGGAGATGATGACATGACTTATAGTTGACTTTTTTTTCAAATGAAGTAGGGCTGTGCAAGGTCACCAGCCTCACTTTCTCCTCCAGAGTCCTCTGGATCCAGTGGCCAGATACTTATCAGGATGACTGGAAATGACTCAGGATGCAGGGGAGACCCTGGCCCTTTCAGTGAGTGCTTGCCAAGGACTAGATAGAAGGGTGGGCTACCGTTAAATCTATTACTATTAGATCAGCCATAGTACACTTGATGTGGAGAAAATAGACACATGGGCTGAGTATCACCCCAAAGCACAGAATCATAGAACATGGAAGAAGAGGGCTACAAAGGGTTCTAGAAGAAAGAATGTCAGAGCAAGAAGACTAACGCAGAGACTACAGGCCCAGTCACTGGGGCCACCTAGCTGCCTGATATTCCTGGTACATGATACTTTCTTAGTAAGTTTTTTCTCTCTTTGAGGACCTGGTCCAGAATCAACTGGTCAGGTAGGGAAGTTCTTATAGTCAAACTTCAATTCCACTTGAAAGCAAACTGTGACCCTCCCCCCAATGTCCTTTCCCTCTTGGTCATTTGCTTGACCTCTGATCACCCTATGACCACAAGGAATGAGCTAGCTTGGTGTCTGTGGAGAAGGAGGCTAGGACATATTTCCTACCCTTAGTGGACCTTTCTCCAGGGATCAGGAACCAGCAGGAGAAATCTGACTCCCTTGGAAGGGGAAGCATAGATGGGGATAGAGTCAGAAGTGGGAAATGGAAATAGCACAGACCTGAAGATAAGTTTTAACACTGTGTTTCTTTGGGCTAGCCATTTCTTTGAACCTCATTTTCCTCGTCTGAGGAGGTTGGACTAGATGTCCATTCTCTGAGGTTCTTTCTAGCTCTAAATTCTATGGTCCTGTCATTTGATCACTCTGACCCTCAGTTTTCTCTTCTAGAAATTGAAGGTAATTTTTACACTACCTCCATCTCTGGACTCTTGTGCAGAAGGCTCTCCACAGACCTTAAAGCATTACATGAGCTATCATTGTATGGTTAGGCAAGAGTCATGCTTCAGGGGGTGGGAAAGAGTGCGCTAAGGTCAGTGCCCAGTCTCTACCCTGGGACCCAATCCCCAGTGACAGAAAATTGTCAATATAATGACAGAAATTGTTAATACCAAATGGAATATGGACTGCCACTCCCATATATAATAGTTGTAAAGTCGGAATTTCAGTACGGTCCTTACATTCCCACTCTTAAGATATTTACTCTCAACTGGGTGGAGTTGAACCACACCCCAGTCCCCCACCCCATCCAGGGATTGCCTGGTGGAAAGACCAGCTCAAGCTGGATCTCAGCTTCTGGTATCTTTACTCCCTTCCATTGGGATTCAAGGCATGGAGGACAAAACAGCCAGAATGAAGTAGATTTTCTTGCCCAGATTGCCAAGGACCACTGACTAGGCCTTGTTACCTCATACTGCTGATGGAGTACAGGCTCTGGGAAACCCTTGGAACTCTCATTGAATCTTCCCACTTGAAGAGGTATTTGCCTGAAGCTTTAAGCCTTTCATTATAGCTAGGCCCAAACCTAGCCTAGCCCCCTACTGTCTGTCATCTCCAGGTAGCCTTCTGCTATTTCCTGCCCTTAATCTCATTACTGGTAGTACCTCAGTTCCATCAAAGATCCTCCTTGGACTCCTCCTCAAGACCCTCCCCAAACCTCTCCTCTAGACGAGAGAGAAGACTTGACCTGGAATGTTGGTATTTTGGGGTCTCAAGCACCCCTAAACCTTTACACTTCCTCTTCCCCCTCTCCTTCTAAAGGCATAAGAAGTTTTTGCAGGGGTCTTGGAGTTGGGAAATCCACTGCACATCTCCCAGGGTGGCAGGTTTGCTACCTTGTTATCTCAACTAAAAGCACTTTAGTCCTCAACTCATGGCTTTGATTTATTCCAGGATTTGACACTTCCTAGGGACCTGATTTAACAAGGTGATGTAGATAGAGCTCATAGGCAAAGTTAGGTACACAGAAATAACCAACACCATCAAACAGAACAATGGAGAGAAAGTGAGACACTGGTAGGCAGGGTTGGACCAGGAAAAGAAGTCAATTCAATTCAGCATTCACTGCCTTTATTAAGTGCTTCCTATGTGCAAAGCCCTATACCAGCAAAAGAACACAAAAATAAGAGACAGTCCCTGCCGTCTAGAAATTTACAATCTAATAGACAATCTAGTCAGGTAAATGGAGTACCAACCCTTGAATCCCTAAGACTCAATTTCCTGAGTTCAAATCTGGCCTCAGACACTTACTAGCTGTGTGACCCTGGGTAAGTCACTTAACCCTGTTTGCCTCAGTTTCCTCATTTGTGAAATGAGCTGGAGAAGGAAAGGGCAAACCACTCGAGAATCTTGGCCGAGAAAACCAGAAGAAAACTGAACACGGGAGAATATACATGTAAACATGATAATTACAAGTTAGCCTTAGTTAAGTGGGGGGTCGGGGTCAGGGAAGAGCTCAAAGAAGCATTAGAATGTAAATTCCTTGAGGGCGAGAAGTTTGGTCTCTGTATCCCCGGCTCTCAGCTTGTGAATGATCTGATGGCTTGAGAGGTGGAAGTGGAAGCCGCTTTTGGAGTTGGGGCTGGAAAGAGAATCTTCCACATTTTTGTTTCTCTCAGGTCCTTTTCATTTTCTACAGCCTCAGGCAGCATAATCTTATCAACTCCCACGGTTCAATTAGCATCTCTAAGCAGGTGATACCAAGAACTTCATTCCCAGCCCCTATTCTGTCTCCCGAGCTCCAGTCCCACACCACTACCTGCCTTTCAGAGATTTCAAATTCAAAATATTCCAAACTAAATTCATTATCTTTTCTCCTACCCCCATTCCTCTTCTTACTTTATGTGGAAAGCACTACCATCCTTCCAAACATTTAAAATAATAGTAACAGCTGGCATTTATATAGCACTAAGTTTTAGGCTCTGTGCTAAAGCATTTTGCAAAGATTATCTCATTTGAGATTCATAACAACCCTGGGAGGTGCTATCATTAACCCCATTTTATAGTTAAGGAAATTGACTTGTCCAAAGTCACACAGCTAGGGTATTTCTGAGGCCAGATTGGAATTCAAGTCTTCCTTACTCCAGATCCAATGCTCTATCCACTGCACCACCTAGTTCCCAATCTCGGACTTGCCCTCTCCTCTCCCCATCATCTTTCCCTATCCCTTCCCCCACACACTTACCCATCAGGGGCCAAACCTTGTTCATTCCACCAGCACAGTAGCTATCTTCTCTCTATTCACACAGCTGCCACCGGCACCACTGGACTATCACAGCAGCCCCCTAATCCTTCACTTCATGTCCAAACCATCCTCCACATAACAAACAAAATGATGTCCCTTAAGTGTGTTTCTGGCACTCACCAGGGAAGTAGCTTAGATGGCTGACTATTGACTCTAGAATCAAGTACAAACTCCTTTCTTTTCCATCTTAAAAGTCCTCACTGTCTGGCTCCAACCTACTCCTTCAGACTGATTTCCCTTCATCATGAACTGTACCTTTTAACCATACTGGCCTCTATGCTATTCCCCAGACAGGATGAAAAGGACTTGGCAGCTAATGAGATACAAAGAGTAAGAAAGTAGGAAGAATCAAGGGTTACTCTGAAGGTCCCAACAGGTGGCTGGGATGCACTAGTAAAAGTCTAAGAAAAAGGCTCTGGGGGAGAAATAATGCCTCGAAGATTTCGTTTTAAATTGAATCTGAATTATCAACACTTTCTCCTCTTAAGCCTAGTCAATCAACAAAACAATCAAATCAAGCTCAGGTTTGTATCGTTTGCCGATTTCTTAGGCTTAAATGCTCACATCTTTAATAACTGGCTCCTTCCAGCTGGCTCCAGATCCCCCTGGATGGTGGTGACCAAGGGAAATTGAGGGAAAGAGCATATTTAGGGGGGAAGATGGGCTCTATTTTGGACATGGAACATTAGACTGTGAGCTCCTTAAGAACAGGGATCTCTGCCTCCCCTTTCTTTGTACTCTCCATCATTTACACAGAGCCTGGCACATTCCTGTTGTAGTCCTTTCAGTCAGAGCCAACTTTTTGTGACCCCATTTGGGGTTTACTTGGCAATGATATTGGAGCGGTTTTGCTATTTCCTTCACCAGTTCATCTTGCAGATGAGGAAACTGAGACAAATAGGGTCAAGTGACTTGCCCAGGGTTACACAGCAAGTATGTGTCTGAGGCTGGATCTGAACTTAGGAAGATGAGTTTTCCTGACTCCAGGCCCCACATCCTATCTACTGCACCACCTGGGATATAGAAAGCACTTAATACTTAGCTGACTGACTGGTGACTTTAAGGTGCTAATAGTTTTTTTCTTTGTATCTCCAGCACTTAGCAGAATGCCTGGCACATAGTAAGAACTTAATCAATGTGTGCTAATTGATTGACTGGTGGAGACTCCAAGAGAAAATGTTAAGCTAATTATTTGAGAAGTAGGCCTGGAGCTCAGGGAAGTGATTGGGTTTGAATATATTATTTTGTAAATCATTCTCATAAAGATGGTATATGAAGCTGTTACCCAGAGTATGGGGAAAGAAAAAAAAAGAGGTAGGAGGATAAAATCTTGGGGGACACCCATACTTAGGGGGCAAAAAAAATGAGGAGTCAATAAACAAGCAGTTAGGTGGTTCAGTGGAGAGAGTGAGTTTGAATCCTGCCTTAGATTTGTAACACTGGGCAAGCCATTGGACTATAATCCTCAATTTCCCTATCTGAAAAATAGTGCCAGCCTCCCAGCATGATTATTCGGTTCGTTAGTTATTATTATTAAAGCTACAATGTCATTGTAGCCATGGGAATAAAGCATACCAAGAGGAAAATTAGCAAGAGAGGCAGCCAAATGTAGTAAGAGGATCACTACACCTGAGCCAGGAGACTTGCCTATGAACCCTGGAAACTAGCTCTGATTTCTCTGATTTTTAGTTTCCTCGTCTGTAAGACTTACACCTTACAAAATTGGGAGGGAGGACGGTTCTGTGAAGAAAGTGCTTTGTAAATCTTGACGTTTTCATCATTAGAGCCAGAGTTTGGAATACTGCAATGAAGAGTCTGTGTTTTATCCAAGAGGCACTAGGGAATTACAGGAGGTTATTGAACATAAGAGCGATTCAGGAAATCATCTTGTGCCTTAAGATGATTTGGGGACCTCTTTGAAAAAGGCTGGACTGAAGGGGGGACAGGGGAGAGAATGGATGAGGTTTGGACGTGTGGAAGACGGGAGGCAAGGGCGCTCACCTCAGATGGCTTTAACACTCTCAGTAAAATTGAAGACAAGGTCATAGGAAGGAGGGCAGTAGCGTAGGGGGCTTGAGGAGAGCATGAAAGGTTTGCCACGCAGGTGGTGGGAAGCATAGGTCACGGGACCCCACTGAAGTTAGATAGCATGGATTTATGGCCATCCCACTCAGCAGTTCCTGACTTCCTCCAGTGGCTCAGGTAGGAGATGAGGAGTGGAAGGATTCTGGCTAGTGAAGAAGCCGAGAATCAGACCGACTGCAGTGCTACAGGACTCTTGGGGGTGCGGCAGAGGGATGACCAACGCAGCCGGGAGGAAGCTGCTCGCCAGGTGTTTGTGCGAGCCCAGGAGGAAGCCTGGGGCCAACTTGACTTCAGGAGGCGCCTAGGCTCCGCCCGGGTCCCGATCCATAACTCAGACCCTAGAGGCGGCACCCCACTTCTGCCAGCCCCTTCCACAAGCGGTTTCCCAGGCATCACCCTCTCCCACCCTCGCTCCCTCCCCTACCACATTTGGCCCCTGGTAGCACCCCCTGCCCGCCCCCCACCTGCCTCGACTTTGCCAGGTTTCCTGGCAACGTCCTACCCCTGCCTGCCCCATCCACGTTCTTCTGTCCCCCCGACTGTCCTTCATTGTGCTTGCCCCTGCTGCTGTCGCCTGGCAGAGCCCCCCTTGTCCTCATCAAGATCTGTCCCCTGGCAGTGTCTCACCTGGCCTGCCCCTTTCTCTGTCTTCTGACAGCGTCGCCCCTCCCGCTCTGTCCACAAACTGTCTCTCTGACTACGTCCCCCACCTGGCTTTCCTCCGCCTCACTCTTCCCTGGCAGCGTCGCTCCTCTCTCTCTGTCTGCTTCCGATCCCCCTGACTGCGCCCCCCCACCTGGCCTGCCCCTGCCTCACTGTTCCCTGACATCGCCCCACGGCTCCCGCCCCAGCGGTGACCCTCTCTTGCTCCGGGGACCTTCACGCGTTTGCCTCCTTACCTGTGCGCTGAAATCTCTTTAGGGGTCGCTCCCCAGCCCTCCAGCCTCCTTGGACAGGACTGGGGACACTTGGCGTTCCTCTCTCTCGTTCTGGGGCCACCAGCCGCCAGGCCTGAGAGAGAAGGCCGGGGGCCGGGCTGAGCCGCCTCACCCCACCCTCTCTCCTCCCCGTGGCTGGGGGAGGAGCCCGCCCGGCCCCTCGGCACCCTCCCAGGAGCTGGGGAAAGCACCCAAAGGAAAACGGCTCTCTGGCCCGCCCCGAGAGCAGTAGCAATCTCTCTGCTGGTTTGTCCTTCCCTCGATTTCTCTTGAATTTTCTCTGTCTCTGCCTCGGCTCTTCCATCCTTTCTGCGTCTCCTCCTTTCCCCTTCCCCTGTCCTTTCTTTCTCTCGTCCCCAGGCCAAATACCCACGCTGCGCTTTCTTCCCTCTGCCTCAGTCTCTATGTGGGCGACCCTCTCTCCCTCTGCAGACTTCTCTCTCCTGAGTCTTCCTTTCCCCCATTGTTTCTCCCTTGTGCTGTCTCCCTTCCCTGCCTGTCCCAGCTGTCTATAAACCTAGCCCCTCTGGCTCTCCCACCTTGCTGCTCTCCCCTCCTCTCTGCCTCCCACTCCCTCCTCCCTGACAGTCTCTCTCACTCTGTCTGGCGCCCATTCCTTTGGTCTTTCCCCACACACTCACAGCCAGCTGCTTCATCCTCACCTACAAACATCTCATCCCCTCCACAATAGCCCAGAAGGCCTGCCCTTCTAAGGTTCTGACCCCAGCCCTCCTATCTGTGGTTACTAAACCTGCCACCTTGTTTGGACCTCGTGCATTTAATTTCTCTGCTGAATCCCACGGAGAGAAACGGCGGCAGGCTACAGACCCTGGACTTTCCACTCCACTGCCTGGTGCCTCTCTTCCCCATCTTCTTTTATTCAGTGAAGAGTCAAGTCAAATATAAAAAAAGTGTCTCATTTCTGTGCCAACGGGCAGTGATGTGGGAACTGAATTAAAAAGCCAGAAAGTTTCCAAACTTGAGGGATAAAAGGAAGCTAGGATCTCTGGGATTGCTGGCCAAGAAAGAGCTGGAACTACTGAGGTTGTCCACTGTGGCCCGGTGGACAGAGCATTAAGCCGGCGCCATTTCCCAGGGATTACTGCTACTTCCAGGGAATTGATCCAGAGGGATCTGACCTTTAGCATAAGGGCTTTCCCTTCCCACTCCTAACCTGGCTCTTCAAGGCCCTGAGACTCTTGACCTCCTTGGCCCAGGAGCTTGCTTGACTAAGCAGGCGCAGAGGGCTGCTGTACACAGTCTCTACCCTCTTCCTTTGCTGCCGCCATGGGTAAATAGACACCAGAAGCTGGCCTCTGCTCCTTCTTTCCATTCTTCTCGCTGTCTACCACATACTCTGTCCCACCCAAAAAAAATGCATGGGTGGGGGGGGGGAATTTATTCACAGGAGAGTAGAGATTAGATAGAATTTAAAATAATGCATCTGGGAAAAATCACTTGTATAAAGCAATCTAACCAGGGGAAAACTAAATGGGGCCTAAATTTAGCAATAAATAAGCAAGTATACCTTGTACAGCTTGAACAAATAGTATCTCACGAATAAATGAATCACCATTTTTTTTTATTTTTTGTTTTTGTTTTGTTTTGTTTTGTTTTGCTTTTTGGAGGGCAATTGGGGTTAAGTAACTTGCCCAAGGTCACACAGCTAGGTTTTTTGTTTGTTTGTTTGTTTGTTTGTTTGTGTATTAAATGTCTGAGGCCAGATCCGAAATCATGTCCTTCTGACTCCAGGGCCGGCGCTCTACTCACTGCGACACCTAGCCGCCCCCATCACCATTTTTTTTAACAAATGCAGACGCTGTGGTGATGTATAACAGGAACAATATTAAAACATTACTGAATTCTTAGTAGCTTTTGCCATTGTGAATTTTTTTTTTGACCAGTGAATACAAATGGTATAACAATGATCAGTTTAAGCTATTAAAGAGAGGTTCTCCCACTCAATGAGGCTGAGAGCCATTTTCTTATTCTGTCCAGCTACAGTTCCTTGGGCCTAACTTAGTATATGATTCTCACCAGGCTGTGAGTGCCTGGTTCCCTTTTGATGTTCAAAGATGAACCTGTCTAACATCCAGTGCTAACTAGGTGGTACAGCAGATGGAAGATCTGAGTTAAAATCCAGCTTCTGACACTAGCTATGTGATGCTGTGTAAATTACTTAACCTCTACTTCCCTCAGTTTCCCCATCTGTAAAATGGGATACTGATAGTATTTACCTCCATCCCAGCATTGTTATGAGTATCAAGTGAGATAATTGTAAAGCATTTAACACAGTTCTTTGCACATAGTAAGGGATCTATAAATGTTAGCTATTGCTAGGTGGTGCCATAGAGCACAGAGCCCTGGACTTGGAATCAGGAAGACTCATCTTCCTGAGTTCAAATCCAGCCTCAGGCACTTACTTGCTTTGAGTGTCCCTGGACAAGTCACTTAACCTGTTTACCTCAGTTTCCTCATCTGTAAAATGAGCTGGAGAAGGAAATGGCAAACCACTCCAGTATCTTTGCCAAGAAAACCCCAAATGGGGTCACGAAGAGTCAGACTGAAACGACTCAACAATAACAACATTATTAGCATCATTATACCATTGGATCTCAAGGAAGAAAACTTTAGGACAAATAAGGATGTCTTAGTCCACCAAGCAGGTACCTTATTGGTCCAAAGATAGAACATATGTCTATGTATATTATATGTATATGTATGTATAATACATATGTATAATATACATAGACATATGTAGAAAACCCAAGCATAGCCTATAAATCACAATCTTTAAAAGAGATGGACAGTGAAAATTATAAGGATGAAAAAAAGCTAGGATACTACAAATGAACAAAAGAATTTATTTGAATGCAAAACCAAATTGGCCTACTTACTGGCTATTCTCCAAACACCACCTGCTACCCCCTTGCACAGTTAGAATGTGCACTTCCTCCTCACCTCTCTTTCTCTTTTTTAAGAATTCCTATGTTCAGGGCCAGCTAGGTGGTGCAGTGAATAGAGCACCAGCCCTGGAGTCAGGAGGACCTGAGTTCAAATCTAGCCCCAGACACACTTACTAGCCATGTGACCTTGGGCAAGTCACTTAACCCCGACAGCCCTTCCCAAGGACTCTGACCCTCCCACAGAAAGATAAGAACAAACAGTTCTCAAATGAAGAATTACAAATTATTAACAACCACATGAAAGAATGTTCCAGATCTCTAATAATAAGGAAAATTCAACTCAAAATAACCCTGAGCTTTCACCTCACACACTACAAATTGACAAAGACAATAAAGATGGGAACAGGCAATGTTGGAGGGGTTGTGGAAAGGTAAGCATACTGGTACATTGTTGGTGGAGCAGGGTTATTATATGCAAAGCCTCTACTTGGTGCTAGTCCTACCTGGAAAAACCTGTGGTTGTACTGGACCACATACTAATAGTCTCAGCTATCTTCATGCTCCTGGGCTCTCAGTCCTAGGTCCTGATGCTACAGGGTAAAAATATCATTCATTAAGGTCAGCCAAACCTAACTTGCAG
Source organism: Gymnobelideus leadbeateri (assembly GCA_011680675.1). Classification (NCBI taxonomy): domain Eukaryota; kingdom Metazoa; phylum Chordata; class Mammalia; order Diprotodontia; family Petauridae; genus Gymnobelideus; species Gymnobelideus leadbeateri. The sequence continues at coordinate 307,608 of WOXC01001469.1, read as the reverse complement.
GAGGCTTGGCCACAGAGCCAAGTGTCCAGGGACTCAGACCACAAATGTTCTATTCCTCGCTCTCCTGGAGAAAGGACTCACAGGGAAGGCCCAAGAGTGGGTTGGCTGTTAGTTTGAGCCTGGGCACACTGGGTTAAGCATTAATTAAGAAGGCTTTTCTGTGGGAGGGTCAGAGTCCTTGGGAAGGGCTGTCTTCACTTGAGTTTGTTTGCCTGACCCAGCTGCCAAAAGAGGTTATATGACCATACAACCCCTGAACAAAGGGTCTTGTTGTCCTCCTTCTCCTTCCTCATCCCCTCCCCCTGCTCATTTCTGTTAGTTGGCCGCCCCAGAGCAGTCTCCCCCTATTCTCCTCCCCCCGCCCCCCAGCCATCTTACTGAACAAAAGCCCAGCCAGGCCTCTTGCCAGGCTAGGGGTATCAGAGATCCAAAGAATGCCAGAGCTGGAAGGGACCTTAAATATCATTTAATCTAACTGCCTCGTTTTATAGAGGAAGCGACTGAGTCCCAGAAGGGGTAGCAATGTACCCAGGAATCTGAGACCCATAATAATTAAATACATTATTTCACTACAGCCCTACAGGATGCATAATTATTGTCTCCATTTTATAGATGAGGAAACTGAGGCTCTGCAAATATAAGTAGTTTGCTTCTCACCAGTTAGCAAGCATGTATTAAACATCTATTACATTTAACCAGGCACTTGTGTATAGCAACTAATCAGTGTTTGAGGTTTCCTGACTCCAAGTCTAATGCATATCCACCAGGTCTCTCGGTCATAGGATGTCAGAGTTGGAATGGATTGTAGAATATAGACTATAGACAAATAAATTCGAAAGACTTAGAACTTCTGATCAATACAATGACTAATCACCATTGCAGAAGACCCACGATGAAACATGCTACCCATCTTCTGACAGTGAAGTGATGAACTCAGGGTAGACATGGAGTTGGATTTTATTTTTAACATGACCAATGAGTGACTTGTTTTCCTTGACAGTGCACATTTGTTACAGGAGTTTTACTTTTCTTGCTTTCTTTATTTCAACAAAGGGGTAGGTAGAAGGGAGAGAAAGTAACTTTGGTTAATGAACTAAAAAAAAATTAAATTAAAAAAGGATACAGAATGTTCGAGAGGAGAGGTACCTTGATACAGAGAATATAGACCATCAGAACTGGAAAGAACGTAGTATCAGATCACAGATCTTGAGTTGGAAGTGACCTCTGGAGACTTCAGAACAGAGAATGTGAGAATGGCAAGGGCATATAGAGAGCATTTAAATCCAATTTTCCCTACCCTATTCTGTCTCCATGTTATAAAGGAGGAAACTGAAACCAAGAGATGGGGAGGACCTTTTCTAAGAATATTAAAACCATAAAATTTCAGAGACCTTAGAATTCAAGGAGCCACTTCTAATTTTAATCAGCCTAGAATTCAACATTAACACTGGCTAATCCACAGAGTAGATAATCCAAAAGGCAAAGTTGTTTACCTCTGTTCCATCTTCCCATGGAGCAGTGAGCCAGGTTTGAGGGTGGGGTAGATGGAAACTTTCCCAGAGGCAGAACCAGGGTCCATGGCTTGAGCAGGAAGGGTGGGTTATTTAGTGCTTCCTCTCTAAAGCTTGGGAAAAGTGGGAAGCCAATGGATCAGCCCCCTTCTCCCAGGAGCCTGGCTTCCCGTCAGTTAAAGCCCTACTTGTGGCTCCTGGGGTGGGGGGCTGGGAAGATGGAGAAGGAGGAGGGGATTAGAGGAGTGATTCAAGGAATGGGATGGTAAAGTGGTCAGTGGGTTTTTAGGTCAAGTGTTCAGGTTTCAGCACCTTGACTAAATCTTCCTATGACCTTGGGCAAATCACTTCTCCCTCTTGCTATCTGAAAAATTGTGCTAATAATGAATGGAAGGAAAGGGCTTTGGAAAGCCCAGAGGCACGGTGGTATACAGAACATAGGACTTAAGTCAGATGACCTGGGTTCAACTCTCTTGGCTGGTGCATCTACTAATAGACAGGTATCTTAGACTTACCATATCCAAAACCAAATCCATTATTGTCACTCCCTCCCAAACCTACTCTTCTTTTGAGCTTCCTTATGCCTGTTGAAAATACAATCTTCTTTTTATTTTATTTTATTTTATTTTATTTATTTATAGCAATTGGGGTTAAGTAACTTGCTCAAGGTTACACGGCTAGTCATTATTTGTGTGTGGGTGCTCATTTTCTGAGGCCGGATTTGATCTCGGGTCATCCCAACTCCGAGGCCGGCGCTCTTACTCACTGCGCCACCTAACCGCCCCTTTAGGGCAATTGGGGTTAAGTAACTTGCCCAAGGTTACACGGCTAGGTTTTTGTTTGTGTGGATTAAGTGTCTGAGGCCGGTTCCGAACTCAGGTCCTTCTGACTCCAGGGCTGGCGCTCTATTCACTGCGCCACCTAGCCGCCCCTGAAAATACAATCTTCTGAATGTCCAGATTCTCATCCTCAGAGTCAACCTCAACTCTTCACTCTCCCTCATCTCATGTAGACAACCAGTTGCCAAATACTGTCAATTCTATCCCCATAATATCTTCAAATACATCCTTGATATTCTTTTCTCTAGATTTCCTTGACACTGTTCTTGTCTAGATCAGGCCTCTGCTCAGTCTTCTTTGCTGGATCTTCATCATGCCTGCTAAGGTGTCCCCAAGGATCTGCTTGGACCATCATCTCTTCTACCCCTCTATTATTTGGCTTGGTGATTTCATCACGAGTATCGTGGATTCAATTACCATCTTTATGCAGATTTTTCTCAAATCTATTTATCCAGTCCTAACCTCTTTCTTGACCATTGATTTCTTATTTCCAACTGCCTACTGGATATTTCAATTAAGATGTCTTATAGACATCCTAAACTCATCATATCCAAAACTGAACTAAGAATCTTTCCAGCTCCCCCTTTCCTAACTTCCATATTATTGTCAAGGGTACCTCCCAGTTACAACATAAAGGTTCCCTCAGAGTCTTCTCTTCTTGAGGCTAAACATTCCCAATTCCTTCAATGGAATAGTCTTCCTTGAAGAGTGCCATCACTGAAAATGGCCAGGCAGAAGCTGGAGAACCACTTGTCAGGGCTGTTATAGGCAATATTCTTGCACTGGTTGTAAGGGTGGACTATTCCACACCTGAAATCTCTTCCAGCTCTAAGATCCTATGATATCATAACTCCCCAAGGTTATAGAAAATGTTAGGGGCAGCTAGGTGGCACAGTGAATAGAGCACTGGCCCTGAAGTCAGGAGGACCTGACACAATCTGGCCTCAAACACTTAATACTTACTAGCCATGTGACCTTGGGCAAGTCACTTAACTGCAATTGCTCTGCCTTCCCCCCTCCAAAAAGAAAAAAAATGTTAGTAACTGGGCTAAGACTAGAACTCAGGTCTTCCTAGCCTCCATTCCCCAGAAGTCCCTCTCCTTTTCCCCCTTCCCTCCCCCAACCCCACACAAATAAATACAATGTGGATCTCCAGTTGACACCAATCCAGATTGGATTCAACAAATATTTGAGTTAACTAATAATCCAGGATCATTGACAACTTACCAAAATTTTACACTGGTTGGAGTGGTTATGGATCTCATATAGAAAGCCCTGCATGGTTCCAAGTTTTGGTGCAACATCTATAGGGAATCCCTCTTTGACTTGTACTCTGCTTTGGATCTTCTTCACAGAGAAGGTAAATACCTTGGAAAAGCATATGACTCCCTCTTTTATAGCTTGTAGGATACCAGTGATCACTGGGTTGTCAAGCAAGGTTATCTCTGTTGTGGCTGCTCTCAAAGAATCTTGGGTAATTTTAATGTGCACATGGGAGACCCTCTGAGGGAGGAGAGCCTTTCAGGTGTATTTTACTCTACCTAATAAAATATGTTTGGGTTGTTTTTTTATTTTAAATCAAGAAAAAGTAAATCTCGTGGCATCTTGTATTCTCTATACCTTACAGTTAATTTTGAGATGGTCAAGACAGTAGTCTGCTCTGCAGTATTGCTTTTTATAAGTCTGCTTGTTTCCTTCTAAGACCCTCATCTAGGATGCTTTCAATACAGCTCATAAAATTTTTGTAAAGATCAGAAAGTTGGGATACAGGTCAGAAGTTCATGATCTCAGCCACCTATCTGTGGTAAGAATAAAGCCTGAGATTTTTGTCATGGGCATGGTATTTTCACCTCTTTCAGGTGCCTCAAGCATCTGTCTTCCAACACCGGAAGTGTACTAGAACTTGGGAAATTATTAAATGTTCAGAAATCTATAATTGTTATAAATCAGAGCTTGATTTATTGTTTTGTTGATTGTCCCTAGACTTAAGAATGTGATAATAAGGCAAATTAAATTTAAAAGTGTGTGCACACACATTCCCTCCACCCCCAGCCCGGCTGTTAAACATTTATGGGCACACTCCTGGATTGCTTGAGGTCAGCAGTAGTGCAGGAGAAGGTTCAGAGAATAACGTCATCAGCAGAATGGAGGCCTGGTGACGGAAGGCGGATTATAATAAAAATTCACATTTATGTAGCACTTTCAGGTTTGCAAAGTGCTCTATATCCATTTTCTCACCTAAGTCCCACAGCGCATTTGCCCAGTCCCCTCACACTGGAGTCCCTTCCAGCGAGGTTTGCCGTCTCTATTCATTTGGTCTAATTTAGCTAGGGTTTTAATTTATTTATTTATTTTCATTTTTGTTCACGTTAGCCTTATGTCCGAAATCTCAAGAAGACCATTTAGGACTGTGATTACAGAATTGAATTGGGGGGCGGGGTGCGGTTTCCAGTGGGTATAGGACCTCTTTTCTCTTCCCTTCCCTTCCCTTCCCTTCCCTTCCCTTCCCTTCCCTTCCCTTCCCTTCCCTTCCCTTCCCTTCCCTTCCCTTCCCTTCCCTTCCCTTCCCTTCCCTTCCCTTCCCTTCCCTTTCCTCTTTAATTAATTTGTTTCTTTATTTTTGGTTTACAAAATTCAGTTCCAAAATCCCTTGAGTTTCAAATTTTCTCCCCCTCCCTCTCCTCCCCCCCCTCCCCCCCAACATGGCAGCATGCAATCAAATACAGGATCTGCAAATGCCTTTACATTAGACCTCAGTCAGGTTGTAAAGAAGGATTATAACCAATGGAATGAACAATGGGAAAGAAGAAACAAAACAAAACAAGAAAGAGAGCCAGTAGTTTGCTTCAATCTACATTCAAACTCTGTAGTTCTTTCTCTGGATATGGACATCTTTTCCCATCATGAGTCTTTTGGAGTTGTCTTATAACCCTGCATTGCTGAGAAGAGCCCAGTCTACCAAAGTTGGTCGTCACACATAAGCTGTGTCTGTAATTGTGTACAAAGTTCTCCTGGTTCTGCTCTCCTCACTCAGCATCAATTTGTATAAGTCTCTCCAGATTATTATGAAGTCGGTCTGCTCCTTGTTTCTATAGCACAATAGTATTCCATTACATTCATATACCACAACTTATTTAGCCAAATTGATGGGCATCCCCTTGATTTCCAATTCATTGCCACCACAAAAAGAGCTGCTCTAGATATTTTTGTATATACAGGGCCTCTTCCCACTTCTATGATCTCTTTGGGATACAACCCCAGAAGTGGTATTGCTGGGTCAAATGGTGTGAGTTCCAGATTGCTCTCCAGAATAGCTAAATCAGTCCACAACTCCACCAGCAATGTATGAGTGTTCCAATCTGCCCACATCCTCTCCAGCATTTATAATTTTCCTGTTTTGTCATCTTAGCCAATCTGATCAGTGAGATGTGATACCTCAGAGTTGTTTTGATTTACATTTTTCTAATCAATAGTGATTTAGAGCATTTTTTCATATGCTTATAGATATCTTTAATTTCTTCCTCTAAAAACTGTCTGTTCATATTCTTTGACCATTTATCATTTGGGGAATGACTTGTATTCTTAAAGATTTGAGTCAATTCTCTGTATATTTTAGAAATGAGGCCTTTATCAGAGACACCGGTTGTAAAAATTCTTTACCAATTTCCCACTTCAATCTTAATCTTGGTTACATTAGCTTTGTTTGTACAGAAGCTTTTCAACTTAATGTAATCAAAATTATCCCTCTTGCATTTTATAATGCTCTCTAACTCTTGTTTTAACCATTAAATTTTCTTTCTTTCCTTCTTTCTTTCTTTCTTTCTTTCTTTCTTTCTTTCTTCTTTCTTTTTTTGCTTTTTGGAGAGGGGAAGGTAGGGCAATAGGGGTTAAGTGACTCCCCCAAGGTCGAACAGCTAGTTTTGGGTTAAATGCCTGAGGCCGTATTTGAACTCAGGTCCTCCTGACTCTAGGGCTGGTGCTCTATTCACTGCCTGTTACATTTTCAATGTCAGTCAATAAACATTTATTGAGTGCCTACTGTGTGCTAAGCACAGTATTAAGCGCTAGGGATACAAAAAGGAGCAAAAGACAGTCCCTGACCTCAAGGAGCTCATGATCTAATGGGAGATTGTGCAAACAAATATGTATAAACTATATCCAGGATATGTAGGAAATAATTAAGAAAGAGAAGGCACTAGAATTAAGAGGGGTTGAGAAAGGCTTCTTGTATAAGCCAATTGGTAGAGATGAGGAGGGAGAGGGTCCTAGGCATGGGAGACAATCAGAGAAAATGCCTAGAGTGTCTTGTTCATGGAAGAGCCAAGAGGCCAGTGTCACTGGATGGAAGCCTACCTGATGGTGAGTAAGGTGTAAGAAGACTGGAAAGGTAGAAGGGGGCTAGGTTATGAAGGGCTTTGGATGCCAAACACTTTTGCATTTCTCCTAAGGTAATAGTCACTGGAGTTTATTGAGTTGAGGGAGGTAATGTGGTCAGATTTTTGTTTTTAAAAAAAATCACTTTGGAAGCTGAATGGAGAGTAGATTGGAGTGGGGGGAGACTTGAGGCAGGTGGATCTACCAGTAGGCTATTGCAATTATCCAGACATGAGACAATAAGGATTTATACCAGAGTGGTAGCAGCATCAGAGGAGACAAGGGGTTGTATTAGAGAGATAGTGCAAAGGTGAAATCTAGACGCCTTGGAAACAGATTGGATAGGGAGTGTGAGATATGGTGCGGAGTGAAGGATGACACACCCAGGGTGGACTGGGAGGATGATATTGCCCTATGCAGTCAAAAGAAATCTGGAGGGGCGGCTAGGTGGCCCAGTGAGTAGAGCATCGGTCCTGGAGTCAGAAGGACCTGAGTTCAGATTTGGCCTTAGACACTGAACTCACACAAACAAAAACCTAGCCATGTGACCTTGGGCAAGTTAACCCTAATTGCCCTCCAAAAGGGGAAAAAAAATCTGGAGTGGGGAGGGTTTGGAGGAAAGGTGAAGAGTTCAGTTTTGGACTTGAGTTTAAGATATCTATTATTGTCTATTGGGCATCCAGTTCAAGGTGTCTAAACGCAGTTAGAGATGTAAGATTGGAGGTCTGCAGAGAGATTGCGGCAGAACAGATAGATTTGAGAATCACCAGCATAGAGATGGTAATTAAATATATGGGAGCTAATGAGATCACCAAGTAAATAGTACAGAGGGAGAAGAGAAGAGGCCCTGGGACAGAACCCTGTGGGAGAGCTGAGGTTAGAGGGCATGGTCTGGAAGAATCCAGGGAAGAAGATGGAGGAGGAGCACTCCCATAAGTAGGAAAAGAACCAGGAGAGAGTAGTGAGTGTCCTGAAAACCTAGAGAAAACAGAGTAAAGAAGAGGAGAAGACCAACAGGGCAGTCCACCATGTATGAATCTACAACTTGGAAAGTAGTAATAGCCACAAACCAGGGCTCAATTTGTTGTTTTTTTGGTTGTCCAGACTTAAGAAACTGATGGAGAAAATGTGAGAAAGCAGATTAGATTTAAATGTAGTACTTTTAAAGAGAGAGACAGAGAGCTGGTTGTTAAACATTTACCAGCACATCCCTGAGTGAAGTCACAGATCTTAATGATGGAAAGAGTTTGTTAGACGAATCTTTCTTGTCTTTCATTCCTTTGATAGCCCTTACAGTTTTATCTGTAAATGTACTTCAGTTAACTTTGCTCAGTTGGATCTCTTGATAAGTTTTCTTTAAACCATTTCCCCTTTTTTGATTAGAAATTAGTTCTTGATTTCAAGTTTTGAGCTTGAACTACAAAAGCAGCCTAACTATCCACACAGTGAAAATCAAATGGATGAAGAATACCTATTGTCCAGACTATGCTGCACAATTATATGGATGACTTGTAAAGATGTATGTAAATGTGTGTGTGTGTGTGTGTGTGTGTGTGTGTGTGTGTGTGTAGAGCCCTAGTTCAGTGGCATGAGATTTCCATCCTAGAGTTATTAAGAAGGGAAAGAAGAAAAAATCCTTTCTCTTCAGTCTCTTTGGGCTCTTCTGACTTCTAGCTCAGGTGAGATGTGCATGAAAGGAGAGAAAGGCCTAAGGAAGAAGCCAACATGAGAAAATGGGGGACTTCTTGGGTGAGATCTGGAGCTCTCCCTCTCTGTCTCTCTCTGTCTCTCTGTCTCTCTGTCTCTGTCTCTCTCTGTCTCTCTCTCTGTCTCTCTCTCTGTCTCTCTCTCTGTCTGTCTCTCTCTCTCTCTCTCTCTCTCTCTCTTTTAAGATTTGTTACCTTGATCCCAATGAGACAACTCCTTCCTTCAATCTGCATTGTCTAGTATATATTCTCCTACATATATTTTCTCTGATTTCAGTTTTGCTATCTCCTTGGAAAAAAGATTTCTTTGCTCTTTGTTGTGTGTGTTCATTGTGGAACTGGTATTTGGTGGAAAGAGAGCCAAGTCTTAGAAAGCTTGGGGTCCTCCTTTCCCCATTAGGAAATAACAATTAAGAATTTAGCTTGAAAATTGTATCCCCTAGACTCATAGTAATTAAGGGAGTGGATAGATATAATTCTAGCCTGCCACCCCCTCCCTCTGTAGAGAGTAGCCGAGCTTCTGGCCACAAACTACTGCTTCCCTTCTTGGCAAGAATTAAAGTCTCCTTTGGAGAAGGGTGGTGGATGGGAGGAGATGCTAGAGATGTGTCTATGCCTGCCTCCCTTCCAGCCAAATAGAAACACCCTATGCTACCTGGTTTTGGGGGTGGGGGGCAGCCTTGCTACCTATACGTGTATGTATTTAGGCAGTCACTGCAAATGGACATTGAATTGAGCCCAGGAAAAAGGAGAGAATAGGTCAGATTGTCTTTGGGAAATTGCATAGTTCTTTAATGACGCCTCACCCACCCAAATTCTTCCTTAAATAAGGTCCATTAAAAAAAATCACTAGTATTATACTATTGTAGAACACCACAGTCACTGAATAATGAAGAATGATCATCACCCAGTGGGCAGTGATGAAACTCAAAGTGGCCATGACCATAGGGCGAAAGCTTCAAAGTTCAAAGGGATCTTAAAGTCACCATGTCTAACCACCTCATGTTACAGATGAAGGAACTGAGGCAGGAGGAAGTCACATTATTTGCTCAGGGTCATGCAGATAGGAAGAGTCTGAGGTGGCATTGGAAGGCAAGCTGTTCTGACTCCAAGTCTGGAGCTCTGTTCTCTATTCATTCCTACCTTTGGGTCACAACACATAATAAACAAGGAATTATGAAGGAAAACTAGATTAAAAGAGATCATCAAAACTGTGTGAGTGAAAAATAAAATGGGCTGATCTCATGGCTAGAGCTTCAGGTTACTGATGGACACTCCCCTTGAGATTCTTGACCGTTTGTTTCTCCAGATGAACTCTGTTTGACATTTAAATCTCTATACATTCTGTCTCCAACCTTTCCGGACTGATTTTTTGTTATTCTCCCTTGTATACTCTCCATTCCCGACAAACTGGTCTATTTGCTTTCTCCATATGCGATATTTTCTCTCATTTCTTTCAACATTCTCTCCCCATGCTTGGAAAGTCCTCCCTTCCTCCCTTCCATCTTTCAAGTTCTCTAACTCCCTTCAAGACTCATCTTAAATGTCCCTTGTGACTTAAGACTTCTCTCCATCCTCTTCCCCAATTTTTAGTGCCAATTTCCCCAAATTACTCTGTATTTACTCCTCCGTGTATTTGTCATTCCTCCAGGAGAATCCAAGATCCTTGAGGGCAAGGTCAACTTCCTTTTGTCTTGGTATTCTCAGTGTTTTGTAGCAATTAAAAAAATCAATAAGCAGACATTTATTAAGCACCTATGGTGGTTGCAATAGATAGAGTGCAGGGCCCAGAGTCAGGAGGACCTGAGTTCAGATCCAGCCTCAGACACTTATTAGCTGTGTGATTCTGGATGAGTCACTTAACCCTGTTTGCCTCAGTTCCCTCATCTGTAGAATGAGCTAGAGAAGGAAATGTCAAACCACTCTGGCATCTTTGCAAGGAAACCCCTAATGGGGTCATGAAGAGTCAGAGTGACTGACATGACGCTGAACAACAAAATTATCATTCCCATTGTACAAATGAAGAAACAGGCCATGGTCATTAGAAGTTCCTATCAAGGACATCTCACATGACTAAAATGACTTAACAACAACAATAAATGTCCCAGGCACTGTGCTTAGCTTTTACAGTGTTTTGCACATAGTTGAACCTAATCCATGTTCATTGAATGAATCAGGATAAGGGTTATGTGTTCTCTCAACTTTGCATCTCTTCCAGCAATGAACACCTATACAAGTAGGTTTTTATTGAATTGAATTAAATTAAATTATTGAATTGAATTAAATATATAATCCCCCTACTATTATATAAACTCCTGAGGGCAGGAACGTCTCCTGTAAAATTCATATTGATGCGGGTGCCCAGCCCAGTGTTCGGGCCTCAGTTAAGCTTCCTATGTTTTTTGGTATTTTGTCATGAGTATATCAAAGCTCCACACATTGGGTCATCTTTTCATTACTCCCAGTGGGTGCTTCCTAGATTTGACTACGGTGATTCATTTATTCCAATGCTTCCCTTTCCTCTGCAATAAATATGAACTGCAAATGAACCCATCCAGCATCCGAGGGCTTTGGGAAGAGCAGAGTGAGCCCTTGATAAAGGGTTGTTGAAGTGAACTCCGATGTGGTGATTGTCTGGTCACCTGTTCTATGTAATCTGCTGCAGGTGCCTGAGTTCAAAGGATAATTTGGGGTAAGGAGACTTTCCTAGGGCCACAGGCCATTAGCAGATGCATCCTCCATTTTAAAAATAGAAGGCAAGCACTGGATTGTACACTCAAAGCCAGAGGCTAGAGTCCAAATTCTCTCTCTCTCTCTCTCTCTCTCTCTCTATCTCTCTCTCTCTGTCTCCCTGTCCCTCCCCCCTTCCCCCTTCTCCCCCTCTCCTAATTTCCTTAGGGATTGTCACTGTGTTTGGAAATTCAGGAAATGAGTATTTGCCAAACAAGGAAGAAAAATTCAGGACACAAAGTGGGAAGCTCCCACACTCCAGCCTCCTCTCCTCTACCTACCCTGCCTCCAGTGCCTTCCAACTGATAGCTTGTGTTCTTGGGTCTAAGAGCCCTCCCAGCTTCTATAGGATAGGATGCTATGTAGTTGTAAAATAGAAATTCAAATAAATTCTTCAATCAGGTCAGAAATCTGGACTCCAAATATGAAGGTAGGCCAGTATTTCAGTACTCAGAAGATCTGTGATTTCCCCTATATGGGAATCCCATCCACCAATACCATCACAACCCTTCCTGAATGCATAGAACTCATGACCTTGTAACCCACTTGGTAGTGAGATTTTCTGCACTTGCACTAGATCTGTCCTTGGAAAACAGGCATGGAATTCAAAATAAAGGGCATGCTTGAAGCCATTCCATCATAGTAGGACCTCCACTAGCATTGCCTTGGAGAACCCATGGCCAGTGTCACAACCCAGGAAGGTATGGAGGTAGGACTTCAGTGAGGTCATAGCTGATGTCTTCATTTTCTACACTAGCCTTGCACTCTAGGCTCTTAACTCCATACTCTGCTATTCAGAGTAAGGGAGGCCTCTACCTCTGTCCCCAGGCCTCCCCTCATCTTGGCGTGGACACCTCCTTTGTTACTCCCTAGTATACAACCAACAGTCCAAAGGACTTTATTAGGCAGCAAAGTGGCATAGTGGATAGAGAACTGGACCTTGGGTTATGAAGACCTACATTCGGACACTTACTAACTGTGTGCTCTTAGGTCATCATTTAAACATTTTCAGCCTCAATTTTCTCATCTGTAAAAGGGGGATAATAAGAGCCCACCCTCACAGGGCTGTAGATGACCAAATAATATAGCAGGCGTAAAGCACTTTACGAGTTTTAAAGAGCTAGATGACCGAAAGCTTTGATGATGAGGATGAGGATGACAAGGGCTGCAGTCAAAGACGATCCCCTGTTTTTATCTGGCCAAGACTTTCTCTGTCCAACAAGCTGTTCATGCCCTAGTGATGCCCATTCCTCCTAACAGGGACCCCTTCCATCCTGCCCTAGCCCTTCTCTGCCACCTCCCGTAGGTAGGAAGTCCATGAGACCCAAATGAGTGGAATACCTTGCCCATCTCTATGAAGCACCTGATCCATCCTGCAGAATGGATCCAAGAGGCCACTAGGGAACTTGCAGTAACCATGTGTCAAATCCCAGGTCTTCAAGGACCATCCTGAATTCCCTCCTCGGCTGTGCCTTGAAAACCACAGTAACATTCCTGGGTGTCCACCTCCCTCCCAGCCCTGGAGGCCAGCCCAGCTTCCAGGAGTAATTAAGTCTGTTCCAATCAGCCTTATCTCTGAATTTAGTTCTGCTTCAGGGCACCAATGAGAGCTGATGATTAGGGACTATTGTACACCATGACCACAGGGACAAAGGTAGGTGAAACAAAACACCTGAAGGGAGTGGAAGAGACCCATGGTGGAGAAGCAGAACAGGGACAAGGGGCAACAATGGGGGGAAACCTGCCCCCCTAAATCGATATGATACAAAGCAAGCGTTCTCAGGGAGGGGAGGGGGTAACACTGATGTCAGACTCACCTACTTCTGGGGCCCCAACAAAGACAATGATATAACTCAGTGTCTGTTCAGGAGAGGGGTATCCATTCACTCTCTGCAGGCTCCTAAATGAATCCTTTCTGTGACTTAAAAAGTTGTTTTTAGTGTCCTTTAAAAAAAAACACTTAATTTTTGTTGACATATTTTATTTTTATATTACTTTCATTTTTTAACATGTCCCCCCTTCCCTACCAAGAAGATTATCCGTAACAAAGACTAAAAAGAGAAGAAACCAATCAATTCAGCAGACTAACCAACTCATCAATAAAATCTGATAGTACATGCAGTGTTCCATACTCACAGTTCCCCACCTTTGCAGAGAAGAGAAATTTTCGAATTTCTTCTCAAGGGCCAAGTTTGGTCATTATACAGCATTAAGTTTGGGGATTTACATTGTAGTTATTGTAAATTTACATTGCTGTAGTTATTGTAAATATACCATTTTCCTGGTTCTTGTAATCAATCTGCATCAGTTCATATGTTTTCCCATGCTTCTCTTCATATTTACCATTTTTTATGGCACAGTAATATCCCACTATATGCATGTGCCACAACTTGTTTAGCCATTCCCCAATCAAACCTTCTCAACTTGTTAATAAAATTATTCTTGAACCTTGTATGCCTTGGTACTTGTAAGGGGAGCTGGTGACTGTCCTTAGGGGAGTGGATAGAATGGACATGCCAGAAAAACAAGTGATCCTTAAAGAAAGAGTACTCTGATGCAGAGGCTATGTGCATCATCATCCTTATTTTACAGGTGAAGAGACAGAGAGGGGAATGACTTGCACAAAGTTAGGGGTGCCAAGATTCAAGCCCAGATGTCCTAACTCCAGGACCTGTGCTATTACCACTACAACTCATGCCTTTCCTGTGGCACCTCCCCACAGGGAGCTAACTTAGCTGATAGAGAACACATGAGAATAGATTTTCTTATAATTAAAAAGCAACATATCATAAGGTGAAAATTTTTACATTTAAACACAACTGAGCCCAAACATGTGGAGGGACCATAAAGTAAAGGATCAATGATGATTGGGGTAAATCTGGGAAGGCTTCCTATAAGAGATTAATTTTTAAGCTGTTTTTTTTTCTTGAAAGATTAAATAGATGTGGATCCGTGGAAAAGAGAAAGAAGAAGGTTTCAGATTTTTTGTCTATATGAAGGGAGAGTGAAGATGCTGACCAGGTTGAAGTAGGGAGTATGTATAGGGGAAAAGTATAGTCTAAGGTTGGAATTAGGGCCGCTAGGTAGTGCCGTAGTGCACAGAGTGCCAGACCTAGAGTCAAGAAGACTAATTTTCCTGAGTTCAAATCTGGCCTCAGACATTAATAAGCTGTGTGACCTGGGGCGAGTCACTTAACCCTTTTTGCCTCAGTTTCCTCAGTAAAATGATCTGAAGAAGGAAATGGCCAGTATCTTTGCCAAAAAAACTCCCAATGGGGTCATGAAGAGTTGGATACACTTGCAAAATAACTTAACAACAAAGGTTGGACTTGCCAAATGAAAGTTTGAACTTTATGCCATGAGTACTCAGGAAAACAAAAGAAGAAACATGGTGACAAAATGAAAGAGTAATTTGAATTGGGTAGAGAATGGAGACAAAGAGACCATGGAATTCTGTATAGATTAGAAAGGTCCTTAGAGGTTATTTCCCACTTACTACACAAATCCCCTTTATATAGCATTCTTGACAGAATGCTTGAACATTTCTAGTGACTGGGGACTTAGTACCTTTAAACGCAGCCCATTCTACTCTAGCAGAGCTACAACAGAGTTTTTCCTTACCCTAAGCTGAAATTTTCCATCCTGTAATTCCCCCTTTCTTCTGACTGCCAGGGGTCCAGGTGAGCAAGTCTAGTCTGTCTTCCACATGATCGCTTTTCACAACCTTGAAGGTAGTGATTACACCCCCTCTTAATCTTCTACTCTCCAGGCTAAACATTACCAGCCTCTTAAACTGATCTTTCTTTCTATGTCTGGCCTCCAGTCCTGTCACTTTTCTGATTGTCCTTCTCTGGACCTGCTCAGGTTTGTCAATGTCCTTTCTGAAATGCTCCCAGGACTGAACTTGCTACCCCAGAAAGGGGTCTGGCCTGGGAATGGTGGCAAAGTAAAGTCTAGACTGGGGTTCTTAACCAGGGGTCCATGAACTTTTTTGTTTAAATGTGGATTTACTTGATCTCCTTTGCAATCTTCCCTATTTTATTTTATATACTATAAACATTATTCTGAACAGGAGTCTATAGGTTTCATTGGATTTGCCCAAAGGGTCCATGGCACAAAGAAGGTAAAGAACCAGGTTGAGTTCAGGAGAAGTGGGACCAATGTTGGGTCATTGGGGCCTGGAGAAGAAGGAATAACTCCACAGAGGATTGAGGTGCATTGGGAGATAGAGGAAATTCTTCCAAAATAGGTGAATTTAGGTGGAGGTAATGATACCAAGGTGTCAGAGTCCAAAGTCTCAGGGAAAGATAACCCAAGAGAAAAAACAACAGAAGACAAAGGCAGTGTCCTTCATGCCTCCTTAGCCTCCATGGTCTAGGAATTTAGGGCTGAAGGACTGCTCTAGTGGAAAGAATGTTGTGTTTGGAGTCAGAGGAGCTGATTTTAAATCCCTGCTCTGACATTTACTGCCTGGGTGACCTTGGTCAAGGTACTTAAGCTCTCCCCCTTTCTGTTTCCCCATCTGTAAAAAGAGAGGGTTGCCCTAGATTTCTCAAGTCCTATGATCTCCTAAGTGGGGATCCTGCATGCCCCATGGGCCATGGCATGACCCTAAAGGGTAACCCATAGGAGTGGGGGAGAGAAAATGTATTAAATCCCATCCTCCCCAGGAGAGTCCATGGGGGAATGTGCCTCTGATACAACTACACCACCTTCCTCACCTGTTATCGTGCCCCTGCAGCCCGCCACTTGTGGCTGCACATGTTCCTGTGGAGTCAGGACCCTCAGCTGCCTCTTTCTGTTTTACTTCTAGAGAGGCTGGCATTATCACAAAAGTCTGTTGGTAGACCACACATTGCTGATATGAGTAATAACTATAGCCAACATTGTAAGGTTTGCAAAGCACTTTACAAATATCACCTTATTCAATCCCCACAATAACCTTGGGAGGTAGGTGCCATTAATTATCTCATACATGAGGAAACAACGTGAGGTTGAGGGAAGGTAAGCAATTTGTCTAAGGTCACAAAGCAAAGTAAGTGTCTGAGACTGGATTTGAACTCAGGTCTTCCTGACTATTGGTCTAGGGTCCTACTCATTGCACCGCTTGGCTGCCATGAATGCGAAGAGGGTCCCCATGAAAGACTGCTGACCCCAGGGGGAACAAAGGAAAGGACCTTTTCAACTTGAAATACTTATTTCCTGGACAGTTCCAGACCACAGCGTGGACCCTATCCGGGTCCCAACAACAGTCTCCTAACTTTGCATTTCCCAGGTCCAGGATCAGACACCTCCACCCCCCCTTCCAGGCATGTTACAACTCTGTGTTGTGCATCATGTTATATCATGTGATGGACATGCTTCACCATGGGACAAAACACATGTTACAGGCATACTTCATCATGTGACCAACCGCACAATCAAAGCCATGTGACAGACATGCCATGTCAAGAATGTCATGTGATATTGTCGCAGTGCCATCTGATGACATGCCACACTACAAATCATGTCACACGATGCATTACATGTGATGTCATAGGATCACCATGCCAAGCAACAAAACACACTGTGCATATGACAGTGCCACACATCAGCAGTGTCATGTACCAGAATATGGCATCATGTGATGACATGACACAACAGACCACGTCACATGATGGACATACAGTTCAACGGTGATGTCATGTGATGGGTACATTACATCATGTGACCGGCATGCTGCCTCATGTGATGGACAGATACATCATGTAATGCTGCGTCACTTGACAAGAACACAGCAATGACAGAGCGCCACACAATGACATGATCCACGACCATGGCATACAACATGCCACGTCATGTGATGGGCATGCTGTTTCATTTGTTTCTCCCTGGTAGAAAACCCCCACTTTCCTCTTTGGCACTTCCTCTCTCCATCCTCTCCCCCTCTCCCGCTCCCCTCCCCCACCCCGGAAGCTGCCTGGCTCAGTCCTTGTCGCCCTAGATCACTCCCCATCACATTCCGCTTGCTCCGCAGCAGCTTCCACTCCTGCCACCAGAGGGTGCCAGAGCCCCATCAATATTAGCCCGACTGCGCAGGAGCCCTAGCCTCTGGCTAGGAGCCCTAGCCCCGCTGCCCCGGCCGACCCACCCTCAGGCCTCTCAAGAGTTCTTCTCACCGGTCCCTAAGACCCTTGAGAAAAGTCCTGCAGACGCCCACGGAAGATTCGGAAAAGATGAAGGGTGCTTAGGGTGGCTCGGGGCCCCCCGCCGAGACAGGGGGACGTCGCCAAGGGGCAGCGGCCAGGGCTCGCTCCCGAGCCCTCCGGCTGTGCAAGTGCCCCGGCCTCCGCCGGGCCCCTGGGACCTGCAGTCCGGGAGCCCCGAGCTCAGATCCCGCCTCAGACCCTGGGCTCCCGGGTGACAGCAGACCTTCAGCCTCCTCATTCAGGAACGGCCCTTACCTTCCAGCGGCGCTGTGTG
Source organism: Gymnobelideus leadbeateri (assembly GCA_011680675.1). Taxonomy (NCBI): domain Eukaryota; kingdom Metazoa; phylum Chordata; class Mammalia; order Diprotodontia; family Petauridae; genus Gymnobelideus; species Gymnobelideus leadbeateri. Next base: position 289,986 of record WOXC01001469.1, on the reverse strand, counting down.
CGTGCTGGCCACGATGCCCCCTCGCCATTCCCCCGTGCTCAGGAGAGAGGGTCCGATCGTAAACTGCGAGCCGCCCGTAAATTTCCTAGAAATACTCATTGTGATGACTAACGTGGAAATGGCCATCAAAGGCCTTGCCTATCCTAGGAGAAGGGAGGGGAGGAAAAGAGGATGGGAATCGGGAATTTAAAAATTAATGTTAAAACTTGTTTTTATATGTAATTGAGAAAAAATAAAAACATCCTTTAAAAAAATTGCTACACACACATCAGATGGACGCAAGCGTCTCCCTGGTGTGTGTGTGTGTGTGTGTGTGTGTGTGTGTGTGTGTGTGTGTGTGTGTGTGTGTATGTAATACATATAAATATTCTGACATCACCAGAATTTCCCTGCCTATCCCAGCTCCTCTCTTTCCCACTCATAACCTTCTTGATGGAAGAGTCCTGTTGATTTTCATCTCTGTAATCCCAACAGTCCACAGATGCCCAGGGATAGGAGGTGCTTAACACGTGTTTGTTTGACTGAACAGAAATAAGCTGAATTGAGAGAGACGTTTGGGTCCAAATCAATATAATTTTGATTAGAATATGCCAAGTCTTATCCATTCTGCTCCCATATCTCCCATATCCATGCCATTCTCTTCTCTCCCTTGAGCAGTGCCCTAGCTTTGGCTCCTCTGACCTCTCACTTGTATGACTACAATAGCATCCTAATTGGTCTTAGATCAATTTTTTATGCTGCCACATTTTAAAATATAATTTATTATTGCACAGTGGTATTGCTCTGAATCAAAACAATAGAATTCAGATTCCTGTTTTTAAAAAATAAATAGGCAAAAAACTCAAGATGATGTAAGGAAGATAGAAAACAAACTTTTATATAGCAGCCTACCATGCCCCCTTGCCTCTTAAAAGGGCCATATTATTTGCGAATATTTTGTCTGCATATACATTCATTGCCAGGCACATTTTAATGTGGATTTGTCATTAAAAGGACTGTGTTACTATGAGTTAGAGAATGGAGCTTTGGATTTCTCTCTTGGGCAAGTTCTCTAGTGTTTAATGATGGATGAGGTGTCACTGGAGCTCAACATTTTGGCCACATTTGTTTTGTTTATATAGAGTTTCTTTCCGGTTTTTCAAGATCATGGAGCAGCCTGTGACTAGGGGAAGGTTCAGTGAGTGGCAGGGTTTAGAGTTAATCACTCTGTAAAGCCAACTGGACCCAAGGCAGACTCCATAGTGAACAACCAAGCTTCACTGTCCAGTGTGTATAGACACTGCTGGATCCGTCAGCAACATTCTCTCTCCATCCACCTCCTCCCCCAAGCTATCTGAGCTCTGGCTGCATCCACTTTCCTCCTTCCTCACCAGAATCCTGGCCAGGTTCCAGGGTGACCAAAGCTACAGCTGGACAGCCGAGGAGAGCTTAGTGCATGATGCAAATTGCCATGACTACCAGTCACAGGCTCCTCCCCTCATCACTCAGGAGCAAAGAAATGTGGGCTGTGAAGTGGGCAGCAATGTCCCCTCCCCCACTGATTGATGGGCAGTCACTGGGACTTTCTTCCTCTTGCAGGGTGCCATAGATAATCACATTTCACCACCACAGCCAAGCCTTTGGGGTCTGAGTCCTGGGGGAGCCTCCTTTGTGAAGAGGGGGTTCTCCTGAGCCCTTGGACACTTGGACTCATGGGTCCAGCTTCCTAGGAATGCAATGCCAGCTTAAGCTAGGGCGCTTTGTCCTCTTAAGGCTTTTTAGCTCATAAAATCATGGCATGTCAGAAGTAAGAAGGACTTAGAAAATACAACATAAAATGTAGAGTTGGAAACCACCTTAGAAAATAGAACATCGAATATCTGATCTTGAAGAAACTTGGAGCCTAGACTACAGAACATAGAATACCAACATTGAAAGAGTCCTTAGAACACAGAACATACCATATCAGCCCTTGAGAGGACCAAAACTCAACAGAATACAGACTTTCCAATTTGGAAGAAAACATCCAGTCTAACAGGCTTATTTTATGGATGTGGAAACTGAGGCCCAGAGGAAGAAAGGAGCTTGTTCAAGGTGACAGAATGAGTTAATCCTACATCCGGGACTTGAACCCAGACTTTCATGCTACCCTTATCCTGTCTTTGCCTTAAGTCTCACCAAACAGCAAATGAAATGTCCATCTCCCGGCATAAATCATTCTCCCAGGCTTTTCTCAGTCTGCCCCCCCTCTTCCTAAGGAACAGGATACCCTTCTACCTCCCTGATGAATAAATGATTCTCCCCACCCCCACTGGGCCAGAGCCACTGGACAGTCAGCAGGCGGCAGGCAGCTGCAGACACGACTGCTGGGGTGGGGGGGATATCCAGAGTCTGGTAAGCTGCCAGCCTTCCCCCTAAGGCTATTCATCACAGGGCAGGCTGAAGCTCTGGTCGGTGGTGAGGTGAGCAGGACAGCATCAGAGAGCGGCCAGCTGGAGAGAGCCAGGATGTGGGAGCAAGGCGAGAAGATCATGAGGCCTCAGCCTTTCTTAAGCCCCTTTTCGGCCCTGGGCTTTGGGGTCCTTTCCCTGGCTTTCGCCTTGGCAGGGAGCCAGCTGGTGGAGGTAAGACAGATGGGGGGAAGGCCCAGAAAGAGGAAGGGAAGGGAGAGGGAGACAGGTTGGGTCTGTCTGGGGGTTGGTGGGTCCACCTTGGAGGAGTACAAGGTGAGGGAGCTTGGGCAGGCCAAGGCCAGACCCAGGAGGCTGGTACACTTGGTGCCTGTTGCTGTCCCAATCTGGAGCCTGGAGGAGAGCTGAACGTGGAGTCTCAAAGGTGAGGGAGGCTAGGAATGAGAACCAACTTGTATTCTGATTTCTGTGGTCACAGCATTGTCATAGGGAGACTTTCTATTTCTATGGCATTTTAAGGCTCTCCACAAACTAGCCCTGTAAAGGAAGGAAATGCTCATCTACCATCCTAATTTTGTAGATTAGGAAAAAGAAATCCAGAAATGGATGGGTGCATAAATGAATGAAAAAGCATTTAAATACCTGCTATGTGTCAGACTCTGTTCTAGGTGCTGTAGCAGCAAGCACCCCAACATCCCCAGGGTGACTGCCAATATAGGTTCTTAGATCTGCTTTTCAAAAGGAAAGCAACTCAAAATGGGTTAACAAGCTTATTTTAATCAAACAAACACACATTACCTAGTCCAGGGGGAGAAGGTCAGCACCCCGAACTTCAGAGTTACAGAACTTACAGATCAAACAGACAGGCTTCCAAACTGTCCTACCATTATATCAATACCAAATCACAGTTACCAGAGAGGGAAGCATCAACATCTGGGTTTTCAAAGCCGGGGGGCTCTCAACAACGGCTTCCCAGAGTCTCATCTGGTCAAATCACACAACACTTCTCAAAGTGAGCCCCAAAGCAAAGCCTCTCCTCAGGTCTTATATAGCCTTCTCTTGGCTCAGAGAATGTAACAACCTTCTGGACCCACTGCCCAATCACAAAGTATCAAGGTGTGGGCTTTCCTGAAAAACAAGCCTCCCAGCACAGGCTCCAGGTGCACTTAAGCTAGGGGCAGGAAAGATCTTTAAATTTGCATTTGCATTACAGGTGCTAAAGATGCAACTGCCAAAGTGAGATGGTCCCTGCCCTTGGGGAGCTTACACACTAACTGGGGGAGGTAACACCTATGGGCAGTGGTGGCTATGGAAGGGAGCCTTGGTCTGGGAGGCAGGCATCACAGGAATGGGGAGTGGCACCATGCCTTTTCTGAAGCAGTGGTTGTAATGATTCCCAGAGTAAGAGGTGGAAAGTAGTTGGGGAGATGTGGGGAGAACATGCAAGGCATCAATGCAGATGGTATGATGTCCAAGAGGGATGGATGTGAAGCATGGTCTGGATCCAGCTAGATAGAATGGGTTAGGTGAGATGGGGAAGCAATTTAGCCAAGATCTCACAGCTAGTGAGCATCAGAATTCAAATCCAGATCCCCAGTGTCCAAGCCTAGTGCTCTTCCAAGGCACCATGATGAATGTCAGAATTGGAAGGGACTTTAGTTCATGTTGCTTGTCAGTGCTGGACTTGATTGGCACGAGCTGAGGTCCATCGCCCCAATTTAAGAATGGGACAATTGAGTCTCATAAAGGAAACTCACTAACCCAAGGTCACATGGTTTTATTGGTTTAGAATCAGGGCTCAAGGTAAGGGGGCAGCAAGAGGGTCTGGTGACAAGAGAACCAGATGTGTGATCAGAGGATAGGGCTTATATCTCACACCCGCCATTTTAAGCAACTTGTGTCATGTAATTGAACCTCTCTAGGCCTCAGTTTCCTCACTGATAAAAAGGGGTTGGACTACATACTCTCTGTTTCTTTCCAGTGCAAAAATATTATAGTTCCAGGCTCTTTCCACTTGTAATGCACTGTTGCTTGTCTCTAAAACAATGGGAAGGGTAAGGGGAGAGAGACTGACCACAGACCCAGCATAAGAGCAAGATCAAGTCACCTCCTTGGGGACGTCCAGTCTCAAAAGAAGTAAAAAGCACAGTCTGATGGAAGACAATTATTCTTTACTCCCATGTTAAAGATTGGAAGACTGAGGCATATAACTAGGGAATGAGGCTACCCAAATTAGGAATAGATATTCTTCCATCCCCCCCCCCCAATCCCTACTGCATCCCCTTGAGTTCTATAGCATACTCCCACTTGGACTTCTCCATTTTAGATGAAAATAGAATAGCCCATCGGATAAGTATCATTTAGGCCTCCCTCCAGTCTAGAGGTCCTTATCTTATCCCCAGACTATAAACAAGATTCCCATCCATGTACTTTTTTTCTATATCCATAAGACATCAATATTTTCAGTCCAATCCTCCTTACTCTACCTTAAGTTTCTGAGAAAGCAGTGACCTAGGGGATGCCCATCAAATGGGAAATGGCTAAATAAGTTGTGGTATATGATTGTTTTGGAACACTACTGAGCTGTAAGAAATGATGAATTGGTTGCTTTTAGAAGAAGAACCAAGAGAACATTGTATAAAGTGATAGCAATATTGTTCAAAGAGTAACTATTGAACAATCAAGTTATTCTGAGTATTAGAAAGACAGTTATAAAAGACCTATGAAGGAAGATGGTATCCACCTCCAGAGAAAGAACTGATAAACAGAAATATGCCTAGTATGGTATGACATATATTTAGAAATCTGTGTCAAATGGTGGCCTTCTCTAGGGCGGGATGGGGAGGGAAGGAGACAGTTTGGAATTTAAAATGTAACAAAATACATAAGTTAAATTAAAAATTTTAAAAATAGAGAAAGCAGTGGCCTTGTCTGGTCCTTCAGGTAGTTTCTCCACCAAGCGTGGCCTAGCCACAAAGATTTTGTGTAAGTAGGTGGATGCTAATCCCCTAGATTTGAGTAACCCTAGAGCTTGACCATCTCCTCCCTTAACTCATAGATTCAGAATCTCAAGAGTTGGAAGGAACCCTTTTCATCCTCCATATGAAATGGAATCCCTTTTAGCACACCCCTGACAAGTGACCATCCGGTTTCTGCTTTATGATCTCCAGGAAATGGGGCTGCTTTCCTGGTTTCTTGGGATCCATCTTGATCTTTGGTTGAGTTGGGATCCAGTGTTCAGACACATCTCTTGTGAGCAAATGAAAAGTTACCTTCCATTTTGAAACATATTTCATGTATGACTTTTGTTTTTATACCAATTATTCCTAGATATAGTTCTTCACTCTCACCTTCCACCCCCCCACCAAAACCCAGCTATATTTGAATTTCATCTTCTCTTGTTATAAAGAAAACCAGGGAAGCAAAACTCCCTCCTTTACTCTCCATCAGTACAAACATATCTTCCCATACTTCTCTGAACTCCTCACATCTGTCATTTTCTATGACATATATTTCTATGACATATAATGTTATATTCAGAGGCCACAGTCTATTCAGTCTATTTCCCAACTGATGGACACCCTCTTTATTCTAGTTTTTGGTTGCCACAAAAAATGCTGCTATGAATATTTGGGTATATATAGAATCTTCCTTTTTCATTCAAACCTCTTTGGGAGTTTAGAGCTATTTGTGAGACAACTAGGTCAAAGGCTACAAATAGCTTAGTGGCTTTCCCCACATATTCCTAAGACCAATTCAATTTGAACAATTTGCTTCTGTATTTATCCAGAAGGGATATGAAGGAACTTGGGGGAAGGGGCTAAGGATTTGCTATCAATACCACCGTATCAATACAGCTAACTGTAGCTTCAGTCTTTAAGATGTCCAGGTCTTAGAAATGTAACCAAAGCAGTAGCCAAACAGATTTCCAATCTAGGAGAGGGACATGAGGCAGCCTTTTCACTTGCTGAACATTGAACCAGTAAAACCTAGGAAGGGAATATAAGCTAAGGAAGGAAATAAGGGATAGAATCCATCAGTCAATCAACAAACATTTACTATATGAAATAAAGTAAGTGAGAAATAGATCCTAGATTTACAGATAGAAAGGATGGCAGAGTCTTCATCCTCAACCAGTCCTAGACTATTTGGGGAAATGGGCCATCACTGTTGTCCACATAACTCTGATTCCCATAATGAAGTGGTTCCCAGAGTCTGCTCTGGGGATACCCAAGGGTCCCTGAAACTATTCCAGGGATTTCTCAAAGTCAAAACTGTTTTCACAATACAGTTATCCCTTCCACATTGGGGGGGTTAGGGGCACAGCACCCCTGTGATCTGGAAAATCTATATAAAATTTTTTGGCTCTCCCTTTGTGCCAGAGAAGAAGTCTGAATTTTTCTTTTTTTTTATGGGGTGTTTACAGTATCTTATTGTAAAATCTGGGTTAAGTATTTGGTCATAGGCTCTATGTCATCTGCTGGCCTTCATGTGTGGTCTGTGACTTCCACAAAACTCCCCCCAAATTCCCATTTAATTTTTTATGCCTACTCATTTCATATGCCTTCCTCATTGAAACCCACAATGAGGAAAGCTGAGATGTGGCAGGAATAACTGTAATACTAAGATGCTTTCATTTCTAATATAGTAAATATTAATAAATATAACCTATATAAACAGAAGCTCTCGGGGGGGGGGAAGGGTCTTCAATCATTTTTGAAAGTGTAAAGGAGTCCTGAGACCACAGGACTCGAGAACTGCTGTTATAATATGTTAATGTCTATGATGCCTTTTCCTTCCCAAACCCTGTGGGCTGTTGTGGTCAGGGAAGGCTCCCTTCAGGAGCCAGACCTTGAAAGAGGGAGAGAATTCGGATGCTTTACTTTAAAAGATCTGTGGTTTCCTTAGTGTGGGTCATCCCTTTGTGGACAGGGATTGCAGTCCCAGGATCATAGTCATAGAACAGGAAGGGATCTCAGTGGCCACCTGCTCCAGATTCCTTGTTTTACAGAGGGGGAAACTGAGGCACAGTGAGATGAGGTGATTTGTTCAAGGTTCTATAGATAGTCAGTGACCTTCTGTGCTTCAGATGGTTCTTCATGAGTCATAGTAACCCCAAACAGTCCAGGGACCAGGTGCCTTTTGGTGATGAATCTCTCTGAACTTAGGTTGGTCATCTGATAACAGGCACACAGTAGGCCCACAATCAATGCTTACTGAACTGAATTGAACATTCAATGCCTTTCCAGCTTGGCAGGATGTTCCAGAGATTATGGTGGAAGTAGTAGGGCTAATCCTGTGTGTGTTTAGAGAATCAGAGGGTGTAGAACTGAAAGGAGCCTTAGATGCCACGTGGAGCAGCCTTCTTACTTTACAGAGGAGGAAACTGAGGCCCAGGGAAAGGAAATGACAACCCCCCCCACTCCCATAGACCCTCAGTCACGATCCCCCTCCATCTCAGCCTGGGAAGGGTTTTCATAACAATAGCTTGTACTTTTACCACTTTTAAACTTACAAAGAGCTTTCTCTACCATGATGCTCCAAGTGAGGCAGTGCCAATGTTATTATTCCAAACTGAGATATTGAGGGGAGTGATTTGCTCCCTCTCACCACTTTGGGAAGCTCTGGAGCCCATCCTCTTTTCAGGAGATGGTCCTCTTCTCTGGCCAGCTCAGACCGGTCTCTTTTACCCCATTCCCTTGGGTTCTTTCAGAGACACAGAATCTGAGAGACCTTAGGAGTTGAGAAGAAGTATTCTGGTCACCTGGCTGGGTCTCTCTTGAGGAGGCTGGGCTACAGGGCCTGAAGGGCAAGGGAGCAGGTCACTTCTAGTTCTTTCGTGTAGAAAGGGCCCCAGGGACAGGGTTTCTATCTCAACCTTTGGGGGACATCAAAGTTTTAGGGGTAGAGGAAGTGTGGGAAGTGATACAGCTCAGAAATTAAATTCTAGATAGGACTACAGGTCAGTGAGAATGGCTGGGGAAGGGGAGAGCCAGTCAAGAGAATTGTAAAGGCAATTTCTGGGAGGGTGACAGGTGGTGTATCAGTCAGTAGGTTAGGAAGTGAGTGTGAGGCTCAGTTAAGGTGGAAAGGGAGAGAAGGGGAGACAGAGACAAAGACAGACATACAGAAGAGACAGACAGATGGACAGATGGAGAAGAGACATCGAGTGACAAAGAGGGAAAGGCAGATGAGCAAAGACAAAGAAAGACAGATTAACAGACTCAGAAGGAGGTAAACAGAGAGGGAGAGACCAACAGAGACCTGGAGTCAGAATGGGGATATGGGGAGAAGGGGCAAGGGAGGAGAAGAGGAGAGGTGGGGGTGGGCCAGACTGTACTGAGACTTTGGGGAGATGCAGTGGGGAGGCCCCAGGAATCAACCTTCCCTCTCCCCACCTCATTCCCCTCATTCTCCACCCCCCCCCCCAGCCTTTCCTGCCTGATTCTGGAGCCAGACCCTAGAGCTGAGTGCTGGGGTTGAATGTCCTTGTAATTAGATCTACACACCCATTCTGGTTGAGGGGAGGGGGAATAGCTCATCTAAAGCCTGAAATCTGAGCCGGCCCATCAACCACCCTGTGCTCAGCTCAGTCTCCCTAAGAGTCTGTCCCATAGCCCCCAGGGCAGGGGCCATCACTGGGCAAAGTGGATGCCCCAAGGTAGGGCCTAGTCCTTGAGGCCAAGGGGAAATCCCCTTCCCGTCCAGAAGTCTCACTTCCCTTTCCTAGATCCAGATGTAATACCTTGCTCTTTGGCCAAAGGCCCAACGTCTCCTCATGCCCCACATGCCCCGTATACACATATGACTCAGTTCAGCAAACATGTTCAGCACCCAGCGCTGCATATATCATTGTGCAAGCTTCTTTCTATTTGCCTATTTATCTGGTCAGAACCAACATCATACACACCTCTATGGTCACCTCTATGGTCTAGCATATACAGAGAGAGAGAAAGAGAGAGAGAGAGAGAGAGAGAGAGAGAGATGGATGGATGGGTGGATGGGTGGATGGGTGGATGGATGGATGGGTGGGTGGATGGGTGGATGGATGGATGGGTAGATGGATGGATGGATGGATGGGTGGCTGGGTGGATGGATGAATGAATGGATGGTTGATACAGCAGTTATTAAGTACTTACTAGGTGCCAGGCACTGGGCTAAATCCCAGAGATACAAATACAACCCAGTAAGACAGTACTTGCTCTAAAGAGTTTATATTCTAATGGAGCACCATAAAACACAGAAAGAGGAAAAGAAAGAAGAGAGGTAATGGTGTGGAGATGGAGGGTGAGGGGAGTGCTGTGGAGGCCTGGTTGTGGGAAAGATGAAGCAAAAGCTTACCTGTCAGAGCCTGGGCATCCAGGTGAAGGAGGGTCCAAAGTTCTGGTGGGCATTGACTGAGGATGATGATGATGGCCAGCCTGTAGGCAGCATCTTGTGAAGATAGCCATCCAAATACACCTATCTTTTCTTTTCTTTTTTTTTTTTTTTTTGCTTTTTGGAGGGGGGACGGTAGGGCAGTTGGGGTTAAGTGGCTTGCCCAAGGTCACACGGCTATTAAGTGTTAAGTGTCTGTGGTCGGATTTGAACTCAGGTCCTCCTGACTCCAGGGCTGGTGCTCTATTCACTGTGCCACCTAGCCTCCCGTCATCTTTTCTTTTAGGAAGGATATTAAGCTAGAGCACATCAGAAAGAAGGTAAGGATGGAAAGGGGGCCATACCATATGGGAGCTGGTATAGGGCACTAAGCATGATTATAGCCAGAAGAGAGGATGGAGCAGCAGTTTTGTGGGTGGGTGGCTGTCAGATAGAAGGATCAGACTTGCTTTGCTGGGACACAGAAGGCAGAACTATAGCAATGGGTGGAAATTATAGGGATGCAGATTTTATATACGGAAAAACTTTCTAAAAATTAGTCCTATACACAAATGGAACAGGCTGCCTGGGAAGAGAGTGAGTTTCCTGTCACTAGAGGTCTTCAAGTAGTGGCCAGATGATTCTTTGTTGGGAACACTGGATGGAGATTCCTGCTCAGGGTCATTTTGACTTAGATGCCCTCAGAGGGCCTCTCCAGCTCCAAGATTGGTGGCACCAAATCACATGAAAGCAGAATAGAAGCTTCTCATGTGTTTATTCTTCTGAATAAACTGTATCACTTGCAAATGGGCTTATAAGGACCTAATCTCTTTTTTCTTCTGAAATCCTACTTTAAACTTATACACACATATTGCTTTAAACTTTGCAAAATGTTTTATAGATATTATCTCGTTTGGTTTTCCTAACAACCCCATGAGGTCGGTACTGTTATGATCCCCCTTTTACAGATAAGGGAACTGAGGCTGAGATAAGTTAAGTAATTTGCCCAGGGTCACCTAGCAAGCAGCAGGACCTGAGACGTGATTCTCTCTGGCCATGGGACACCCAGTTGCCTCAAAACCTGACCCTCCATTTCCTCTCTATGGGGCTTTGGGTCACCCATTTTCTGTTTCTGGCTTTCAGTATCTTCCACTATAAAGTGGAGGTAAGAATATTTGTGCCTAATTCACTTGGAATTGTAAGAAGAAATGATGAACAAGTCTCTAGGGACTTTACACCAGTGGTTTCAAACTCAGAGAGGAACAGGGGCCACTAAAGCATGCATAAGGATCTCTGCAGGCAAGACATTGACTTAATTTGAAAATGTTATATTATCTATATTTTATTGTATTTTTATTTATTTTGTTAAATATTTCCCAATTACATTTTAGTCTGGTTCCTGAAATACTTGGGAGTGCTGCAGATTACAAGGCAGCCTGAACATAATGTTTTTTGACATCTCTTCTCTGGTCAGCTCTCAAGGATTATCATTTATGGGGGAGGTGCTGACCTGCATTCTCTATTGGGGGCTCTCCATAACACTGAGATCTCTGTGTTGAGTGCTTTACACATAGGATCTCATTTAGTCCTCACAATAGTGCTAAGAGCTAGGTGCTATTATTATACCCATTTTACAGATAAAGAAAGAGGGAAGGAAGGAAGGAAGGAAGGAAGGAGGGAAGGAAGGAAGGAAGGAAAGAAGGAGGAAAAGAAGGAAGGAAGAACTACATAGATAGATGGACCCAGATTTGAATAGGAAGAGATGGTTAGGGAGAGTATTGCAGATTGGGAATGGGGGTGGTGGTGGTTTGGGGAATAGTTTGAACAAAGATGGCAGGCAGAGAGAACACAACAAAGATGTGTTCAAGAGGCATTGAGGGGACTTGCTTGATGAATGCTTATAGAAAGTTTCCCATATTAACCAGAGAAATTAGAATTTTTAGGAGCATTATAGATGATGGAAGCAAAATCAACAAGCATTTATTAAGTGCCTTCAGGATGCCAGCACTGTGCTAAGTATTGGGTATACAAAAAAAGGGCAAAACAAAGTTTCTGTCCTCAAGCAGCTCATAGTTTAATGGAGGGGAGTGTAGAAGATAACATACAAATAACCATGTGCATACAAGATCTAGACAGAGTAAATTGGAGGTAATATCAAAGGGAAGGTATCAGCATTGAGGCGGACCAGGAAAGGCTTCTTGCTGAAGGTAAGATTTTGGTGGACTATTGAAGGAAGCCGGGAAGCTGGGAAGTGGTGATGAGGAAGAAGAAAAAAAGAGGAATCTGGGAAACGAAATTCTAGACATATGTTGCTACCTTGAAAAAGATGACTTTAGAAAACTGGATTTTGAGTCATTTTACAGTCATGTCTGAATCTTCATGCTCCCATTTGGAGATTTCTTGGCAAAGATACTGGGGTGGTTTGCCTTTTCCTTTTCTAGCTCATTTTAAAAATGAGGAAACTGAGGCAAACAGAGTTAAGTGACTTGCCCAGTGTCACACAGCTAGTAAGTGTCTGGGTCCAGAAGTGCCACCTAGCTGCCTGGATAAAAGGATGCATTGGGTTTATATCAGATTATAATAATGTGTGAATGGTGCCTAAAAGGAGTGGGGTGCTATGTAGAGGAAATGATGATGAAGGAAGCTCAGGGTAATGGTCCCAGGCTTGATTCATGAGGCATTTGGGACACCATCACAGAACATTTGAGGGAAGGCCAGTATGGTCAAAGTAAAGGGTAGATGGAACAATTCTGATGGACATAGTGACTTCTGAGGGGTGCAGTCCTAGAATCCGGCAGGAAACACTAGGAAACACTAACAGTCTAGCTAAGAGAGGAGTCCTTGAATTAAAGCATCAGTATATAAAGGACAGCAGGGCACAGGAGTGAGGGAAGGATGCAAAGAATCCATAGGATTTGTTAACAGATTAAGTTATAAAGGATGGAGGCAGAGCAGCATTAGGCTACCCAGGAGCTCCTAATTTGGTGTGTGGAAGGTGGGGGTTGCCTTACTCCCCAAATGATCTTGTACCTACCTATATATTACATGTTGCCCTTCCTCTCCCCCCACCAATTCCCATATAAGATCGTCAAGGACAGGAATTATCTTACATAGGTCATCATATTTTCAGGGTCAAGAATGCCAACATTTAGTACATGCTTAATAAATGTTTGTTGATTGATTAATAATAGAGATACTTATAGGGTTATATAGATACAGAAGTTCTTTTAATTTCTGCTTATCTTAAAATAAAGGCAGAACACTTAGTCTGATATGTCTTGAAGAGCCACATGGGATGAATCCTAAGGAGATAAGTAAGATAGAGGTCAGTTAGCTAGTGGTGCAATAAATTTAGCACCGGGCTTGGAGTTAGAAAGACTTGATTTCAAATTTAAGCTCAGACTCAGTTTCCTCATCTGTATAATGAGCTGAAGAAGGAAATGGCAAACCACTCCAGTATTTCTGCCAAGAAACCCTAAATTGGGTCATAAAGAGTAAAAAAACAAAAAAGAATAAACAACAAAAGTGACAAAAGTAGAAATAAAACAAAAAAGTGTTTGCCCTCAAGGAAAATTTGTTCTAATGGGGGAGACAACACATAAGTAAGTAGGTACATAGAAGATATATCCAGAATAGATGAAGGGAGTCTGAAAGGGTGTTATTAGCAGCTGAGGAGACTTGGGAAAGGCCCCCAGTAGAAGATGGGATTTTTTTCCCCTAAATTTATGTATTTATTTATTTTACTTACATTTATAACCTATCTCTCCTACTGCCTCTCCTGTTATTAAATACCATAATCCTCTAATCCAAAACACAAAACTTTCATCATAATCGTGCATAGTCCAGCCAAACAAACTCCTACATTGGCCATGCCCAAAACGTTTGTTTCTCTATGCATTTTAAGTTCATCACACCTCTAGTAGGAGGTGAGTGGGTTGTTTAATTTTCAGTCTTCTGGAATAGGTTGTTGCTTGTCCTTCATTCCCAAAGAGGTCCATGACATCAGGGAAGTGATGCCATGACATGCAAGTGAATTGGATTTAAGTGAGGCAAAGCTAACGCAAAGTCGCCATCCTCACTTTCACCTCCGGAGCCACCTGGGTCCAGTGGTGAGATATAGATCAGGATGACTAGAGACAGCCCCACCTCAGGAGTAGAGTTGAGTCTTGAAGGAAGGTAGAGAAGCTAAAAGATGAAGATTCTGGAAAGAAAGCCATGTGAGGGCATGAGGGACACCCAGTGTAAAGACCTGGTGCATTCAAGGAACCCATGCAGTATGGAGTATATGGAGGGAGGAGGAAGAAACATAAGAAAAGAATGAAGGTTCCAGGGAGGGCCCAGGTTGTGAAGAGCTTCAAAAAGCAATGAGAAAACAGTAGATTTGTTCCTGAAGCCAAGAGGTCATCGCTATAGTTTATTGGAGAGCAGGGATGACCCAGTCAGAAAATCCCATCAACCACTGAGCAGAGGATGGGTTGGAAGGCTTTGCCCTCTCAGCTCTACCTCTTGGTCAAGGCTCAGTTTACATCTCACTCTTTGTGGGAAGCCATTTCAGTCTCCCCACATTAATCTCCTCAGGACTTATTTTCTATGAACCTAATTGTCCCCTCCATTATAACACATGCTTCTTGAGTACAGACATGGTTTTTATGGGGGGGGGCTGGCGACCTTTCTTTATATCTCCAGTCCTTAGCACAATGCCCAGTGCATTTAATAAATGCTTCCTGACTGTGACTGAGTGGGGACAAACATGAGACACAAGGGGATCATTAGAAGATTATTGCCTTTGAGAGGTCACAAGGACCTGAGGATTAGGGGCCTTGCTGGGGGAGTGCAGAGAAGAGGATACACATATGAGAGATGTAATGAAGATAGAAAGGACAAGATTTGGCAGTGGATTGGATATGTGGGCTGAGTGAGAGTGAGGAAGCAAGGGTAGCAATGAGGTTGCCAGCCTGGGCAAACTGGGAGGATAGTGGTGCCCTGGACAGTAACGGGCAAGTTTGGAAGAGGGGAAAATCTGGGAAGAAAGACATTCAGAAAGCTATGATGTTCTCATCACGCACCAAGAAGGCCCTTCTGCCCCCAGCTGTGCTCGCAATCCATTTACCAGTACTGGAAATTCTTCCATTAGTGATCCATTAGGCATTGCCTTCTCTGTTTGCCCGGGTCAAGTGACCCTGGGAGGGGTGGGATAACATTATCAATTAATAATGTGGCAAATTCATTTGTCAGATTGCTGACAGTAAGACAATGAGCAAATGGAAATTTTGATTGTGAAGAGGGTAGGGGAGGAACATGAGAGCATAGGCCTAGGGGGGGTTTTGGTTGGGGGTTGGGATGGCTTCTATAAGAGAAGAAAGATGACCAAGTGAAAGCAGGAGAAGGAGATGAAAGAGGTGACCAAGATACTTCATGGTTTTGCCTAGGGACACTATCTAGAGGCTTATAATTTCTTTTTTGCCCTTTTTTTTTGGAGGGCAATTGGGGTTAAGTGACTTGCCCAAGGTCACAGGGCTAGTGAGTGTTAAGTGTTGAGTTCTCCTGACTCCAGGGCTGGTGCTCTATTCACTGTGCCTTCTAGCCACCCCCCAGGCTTATAAATGTTGTTGTTCTTTAGTTGTTTTCAGCCATGTCCGACTCTTCATGACCCCACTGGGGTTTTCTTAGCAAAGATACTGGAGTAATTTGCCATTTCCTTCTCTAGTGAATTAAGGCAAACAGAGGTTAAGTGACTTAACCAGAGTCACACAGCTAGTGAGTATCTGAGGTCAGATTTGAACTCAGATCTTCCTGAATCTAGGCCTAATGCTCTATCCACTGTACCACCAAGCTTCTCTCTCTCGCTGTATATATGCATATATATAAGTATATATACACACACACATACATATACCTATATGTGTGTACATATATGATACTACATATAGTAGTTCTTTTCAGTGTTTCAGTAATATCTGACTCTTCATGATCCCATTTGAGATTTTCTTGGCAAAGATACTGGAGGGATTTGCCATTTCCTTTTCCAGTTCATTAGATAGATGAGGAAACTGAGGCAAATAGGATTAAGTAACTTGTCCAGGGTCATACCATACCACCTAGCTGCCCATACATGTGCATACACATATACACATGTGTACATACAAATACATATACACAGGATATCCAAAAGTCTTAGAACTATACTAAGAATTTTGGAAAACCCTACATATATGTGTGTGTGTGTATATATGTGTGTGTGTGTATAGAGAGAAGCATAACAACACAATATCCACACATGTATCTACACATTCATGCAATCATACAATACATGCATATACACATGTGTGCACAGTTCCCTTTTCCATATCTCAGTTATCCCTAATATCAGATCACTCTTAGCTGTTTCAGATTCTAGTGAGTTCTGGTGATTCCTCCAAGGCCTAAGTGGGGCTCCCATTCTCTAGCCTTAGGCCCACACTCAGGGTGATCCCTTCTTTGCACAAGGTGTAAACCCAGGGTAGCAGTGAGGTTGTGTGTGTGTGTGTGTGTGTGTGTGTGTGTGTGTGTGTGTATGTGTGCTCAGAGTAGGCTCTGTCTTGATCATGACACTAAGTTTCAATGATATGATGTACTAGAAAAAGTACCAGACAAGTTGCTCAGATTTTCTGGGCCTTCGTGCATCATCTCTCTCAGGTGGGCTTGGATGGATCACTAAGACCCATTCCAGCTCTACATCTGGGATCACAAAGGAAGCTCCGCACAGAAGACCTTCCTGCTGGGGCCTTGCCTCCTACTCGCCTGGCTGGCTTCTCTAGGATGCCCTTATCCTGTGGGAGCCCCGGCCTTCATCCTCACCTCCACCTTTTGGAATTGCGAGCACTGTTCAAACCTTCATTGTCACCCTTTATACAAGCCCCCGATGGTTAGCACCCCCTCCCCAAAGTACTTTCCATGTATTCTGAAATGATTTATTTGTTCACATGTTTTCTTCCAGTAGAATGTAATGCCCTGGAGCACAGGGGCTGCTCTCATTTCCAGTTCAGTGCTTGGCTCTTGGTAAAAACTTGTTAAATGGAATCATGATGGTCTGAGTTTGGATCCTCCTCTGACTAGAGGCCACAACGTGCTTAAACTTTGCTCTCTCCCCCAGGAGCCAGCACAGTGACCTATACCCAGTAGGCTTCCAACACTATTTAACTTGTTTGTTAAGTTGGTGCATCTGCCCGGTACAGGGCATGCACTGATTCTGTATCCCTACTGCCCACCAGGGGCCTTGCACCTATCCAGCTGTTTCACAAGTGCTTATCGGATCAGTTTGGATTGCACTATGTGGCTGTGTGAAGTCTGCGAGGCTGGGGCAAGGCAATGGATTGTCCTTCCCATTCTTCTCCCAGAAGCCCTAGGAAGATGTGGGCGGTAGCTCGGAGGGAGCATCAAGATGTGATAATGTGCTTTGTAAACTGTCAAAGCCTCTATAAATGTGTGGGATGGTTATTATTGTTGGCAGCGTGGATTGGCAGGACAGAGCCAGGCTGCTTTGCTGCAGGAACTTCAGAGGTGAAGGACACAATGCAAAGAGGCATGTTTGTGGCTGTTCAGGGAACTGTATTGGGACCTGGTGGAGATGCAAAGTTTAGATAAGGCTCCGGTCCTGCTCTCAGTCATTTGTGTACATCTTCTTCCTCCCCATTAAGTTTTTAAGCTCCCCAAGGCAGGGGCCTTGTTTATACAACACCTCAAGGCCCTGAGGCCAGAGACCTGTTGTTTGTACAAGAAACACCAACCACCCAGGCCTCTCTGCCCTTCACAGGGACTCTAATAAGTAAAATAAGTGTTTATGGACTTGAATTAAGGGAGATCACCCATGGGCTGATGGGTGGGATCAGAATTAGGTTATGATAAGGGGATAAGAGGAGGAGTAAAGTGTGGTGAGATCGGATGTGCCCTTCAGAGGCTGCCCAGGAGCAGGGTAGTGGTTTTGCCCATTGGGGGAGCTGTGAGGACCAGAAAGGCAGCAGAAAGCAGATGGGCATGCAGACTGTTCTTTAAGGATACCAAGAGGAAGGGAATAGTTATTTATTAAATTTATTTGTTTAAATAAATATAAATTTAAATAAGTTTATTATTATTTAAATTTATTTATTAAATGTCTACAATGTACCAGGAATTGTGCTAAGTGCCTTACAAATATTATCTAATTCAATCAAATAGTCTCTTATTTGATAACCAAGGACATCAAGGTCTCCAATCCAGAGGCCTAAGTTGCCCGGGGGAAAAGGTTTCCCTACTCATGTGCCTCCTAGCTGGATTTTTATAAGGCTGTATCCATTTCCCTTCATGGACATAGCATACATTGGTAGGAGATTGTGATTTTGTTTTTTAATTTTTGCTTTGGCATTCAATTGAGTAAATGGAGCATGCATTTTCCCCCATTGGTGGTCCTCTGCTGGCCTTGAACCTCAAACAGCACCAGGATCTGATCACCACTGTATGGCCCTCTCCCAGAAGCTTGGACCCCCTGGCCCTGTGTCTGGGATTAAAATAGATTCAAAGAAATTTCTTAGCACCTTCTTTCAGTTTATAAAGAGTAGACCCTTCTCAGCTGACATCCTGCAATGAGAGAGACAAATAAAATCCAGAGGAGCTTGGCTAAGTATTTGTTTAGAATATTGATCAACCCACATGGGTTGAGGATAACCAGTCAGCCCATGGCCCAACATACCTGGCCCCTCCAGCGATAGCCAGTTCCTTCTTGCAAGGTAGCTGTACTCAATCAGGCCTGAGCACTGCTGCTGCTGCTTTGGGAAACCTACACCAAATATTTCAGAGTATACCCAAGATCAGCAGTATGTGGAATCAGTATGTTCCTGAGTTATTCTACCTCTCCCTTGACCTTGCAAAAGGAATTTGCCCCCAGGTACTGGAATTCCTAGGTATTGGTCCCCAAAGTGGTTCACACACATCGACTTATTCTCATTTGGTGTCAAACCCAGTAAAGTAAGTACTATGGATTTTATTAGCCCCATTTTACAGATGAGGAAACTGAAACAGAGGGAGACTTTTTCAAAGTCATTTAGCTTGTAAGGGTCAGAGCCAAAACAGGAGCGGGGATTTAAATAATGCCATCCACAGCAAACCTCCACCCCAAAAGGCATCCTAGGCTCCCCTGTCTTGAGGAGGAAGTATGTGAATAAGAGAAATGACTCCTTGAGGGCAGCAAGATTATTGGATTTGGAGTAAAAACCTGGCTTCTTATTACCTATGCAACCTAGGACAATTAAATCCCATTCAATAAGCAATAATTAAATACCTACTATATACAAGGCACTATGCTTGGCCCTGGGGATATGCATATGAAAAGACAGTCAAGCGACTAGATGGTGCCATAGATAGAGCACTGGACTTGGAGTCAGACCTGAGTTCAAATCCTGTCTTACACACTTAATAGCTATGGGACCCTGGGTAAGTCACTTAACTTTTGCCTCAGTTTCCCCATCTATAAAATGAGGATAATTGCAGTACTTAGCTCCCAAAGTTGCTGTAAGGTGTGTGTGTGTATGTACATACACACTAATTATTAATATATGCATATTTATTATTAATTATTCTGCCCAAAGGAGCTTACATTCTTTAGGCAAATCACTTTCCCCAATCTGGGATTAGCTTTCTTTTTTCTCTAAAATGAGTGAGTTAGACTAGACAGTCCTAAAGGTTCCTGACACTTCTAAATCCCATGATTTCAGGGCAACTAGGTAGCAGAGTGGATAGAGCACTGGCCCTAGAGTTAGGGAGATCTGAGTTCAAATTTGGTCTCAGACACTTGAGACTTATTAGCTGTGTGTGATCCTGGTCAAGTCATTTAACCCTGACTTCCATAGATAGATAAATAGATGCTAGATAGATAGGTAGATAGGTAGATAGATAGATAGATAGATAGATAGATAGATAGATAGATAGATAGATAGATAGATAGATAGATAGACAGACAGACAGATAGATAAATTACATGATGTCCCTGGTCCAGGCTAGTTCTAGGATAATGTACTTGTTTTTCAGAAAATGCTTGAAGAACCTTGGTGTTAGTTTGTTTGACCAGCAGAGGGCAGGTGTGGTCCATAGATGTAGCGTCAGCCCCAGACCTGGCATTGGAGAGAGAGTTCATCCTTCAGCTTTCTCCTCCAGAGGGTGGCAATTAGCTCTTGTGAGAATCCATTTCTTGTGGGGTGGCCAGCCAGGTAGAACACTGAACTTGGAGCCAGGAGACCTGAGTAGTAATACCCTGCCTCTTGTAACTATTAGATAATTACAGGCTATGTGGCCTTGGGCAAATTCCTTCTGATTTGTGAACCTCATTTACCCCCTCTGTAAAATGGGGGTGATAATAATACTGCCTTGCCTACCTCCCAGGAAAGTTGTGAGGAAAGCTCTTTGTAAACTTCCCTTAAAGCCCTGTATAAACTTGAACTATTATTAGGGGAGAAGAATTGGGACTCAGAGCTATGGTTATAAAGATAATTATTATTATTTGTATTATTACCACTGTTGCTATTGTTAAGACCATAATTCCAATCCACACTCTCTGATCCAATGTCCCCTCCAGCCTTCTTTGAGGGTGGGTGGTCTTGTTCTTCCCTGAAGGCTCTGTCCCCTCTTTAGATAATTTTGCTGAATTGTTGAATCATTGTGGCAGAACCATCTAGATGTCTGGTGTCCGTGCCCAGCCCCCGTCCTCAGGAGTTCATCGCTAGACCCAAATGACATTCTTTTGTCTCCCACCATCAGGACTCTTGCTGGTCTTTTCCATGTGGTGAGATCAACCCTACAGTTGAGAGGTGGGAAATAAAGAAGTTGGCATAGACACAGGTTTGTGCCAAGCCCTGTGGGTGTGTCCAGTGCCTCAGGGAAACAGGCAGTGAATTGAAAGAGAAACGAGCCAGTCCAAACTCTCCCTTTCTCTGCATTTATTCAATTCTGTGCCCTCCAAGCCTTCCATACCAGGATGCTGAGAGCTCAGGTGTCTCTGAGGAAACTGTAGGTATGAGAGTGGAAGATGTCCCTTTGTCAGGGGGCCCCTGATCTGATGAAGCTGACCCTAGGCCAGACCATTTAGAGCTTGGGGGGATCATAAAGATTTAGTGAGCTCCCCTCATTTCACAGATAAAGTCATTGAAGCCCAGAGAGGTTAGTGGATCTATGTATGACCTTGGGTCATACAGCCTATAAATAGCAAATTAGGACCATCTGATTTACAAAAAGAAGAGTGTTTAGAAATCATGGAGTACAGGGGTTAGTAACTTGGGGGTCTGGGGACTTTTAAAAATCATAATATTTTGGGGCGGCTAGGTGGCGCAGTGAATAGAGCGCTGGCCCTGGAATCAGAAGGACCTGAGTTCGGAGCCGGCCTCTGACACCTAATCCGCACAAACAAAAAAAAACCTAGCCGTGTAACCTTGGGCAAGTTACTTAACCCCAATTGCCCTAAAGGGGCGGCTAGGTGGCACAGTGAGTAAGAGTGCCGGCCTCGGAGTTTGGATGACCCGAGATCAGAGCCGGCCTCAGAAAATGAGCACCCACGCATAAATCAAATGACTAGCTGTGTAACCTTGAGCAAGTTACTTAACCCCAATTGCTTTAAAAAAAAAAATCATAATATTTTGATAGCAATTTCAATATAATCGGTTTTCCTTGTAATCAGATGGATTCTACTTTATGCTCTGGTTCTGAGAAGCCAGACTGCCAAAGGGGTCCATGATGTATGACGTGCCTGGGACCAGGCTTTCAGTGTATGGACTTTCAGAGGGCAAAGGGACTGTCTCCTAGCCTCAGGGAGTCCCCCTCCGAGGGGGAGCTGGAGCAGGGGCATATAAGTGACTGACCTCATTGGCCTTTCCAGAGAACAGGTCTTGATTGGAGGAAGGTTCCAAACAGAGCTGTATTCTAGAGACTCCCGCCAAAGGTTTTAAACTTTCCCGTGTCACTCTGACCTTGGCAGCAGTGTAGCAGGGGTCTCTAAGGAAGACTTTTAATGGGTATGTCTGTGGGATGAGCTGGAATGGGTGAGGCACAGTCTTAGGAAACACAGCCAAGGTCAATACAGACACCAGTTTGGAGCCTCATTGCCACCACCCTCTTGCCCCATTTAGGAGAATAGAATTTCATAGTGGTGAGGGACCTGGGAACACAGAATGTCAAAACTGCCTTAGAACCCCGAATATTGAATTTCAGAGCTAAAAGCAAACTTAGACTCATCTAGTTCTATCCCCTCATTTTTCAGAGGAGGAAACTGAGTCCCGGATCACATGGCCAGTCTTGAAATCCCTTCCAGGGCAACATGGTACAGTGAGGGAAAGCATTGAGAGTCATAAAACCTGATGATGGATCCAGGCTCTGCCACTAATGACATGTGTGGCCTTGGGCAAATCCGTTCCTCTCTCTGGGCCTCAGTTTCCCTATTGGTAAAATGGTTGGACTAGTTGATTGCAAAGGTCACTTCCAGCTCCCTACGGTCCTGTAGTAGATGGTAGCTAGGGTGCCAGGGAGATAGGAAGCAACAATTAACATGAGAATAAGTATTTGAAATAAGAAATTACTCTCTCTAGGTGGGCTCCTCTCCAGCCTCCCCCAACAGAAGGGGAAACCTTGTATCTAGTGATCCAATGTCCTGTCCCCCACATCCAGTAAAATGTAACTTTCTTGGGACAGGGGTTATTTCTTCTTTTTCCTTTTATTCATGGTGCCTAGTACATAGCAAGCTAGAAGAAGTTGAATTCAATGGAATGGAATTGAAGCAAATTGAATTGAATTGAGGACTTTCTACCAGGTCTCCTCCCACACCTCCCTCAAATTGGATTTGTTATCAAAAGAACCACTGGGTGCTGCTGGCCCTGGGTTGTCAGCATTTGCCCCTGGTAGCATGGGCAGTTATGGCTTTGGGATCATCTCAACAACTGTGCCCATTGAAGGTTGGGCAGAGAGTGTGAGTGGGGTTATGTAGGGGAAGGGTGGATGGGGAGTCGCTGGGCTCCCTCATGTCTCTGCCCAGCCTCTTCCTCTGTGTTTCTCTCAGCCCCATCTCCCTCCTCTTGTCTCTTGCAGCCCAGCACAGCACCCCCAAAACCCAAACCTCCCCCACTCACCAAGGAGACCGTCGTCTTCTGGGACATGCGTCTGTGGCACGTGGTTGGCATATTTTCCCTCTTTGTCCTGTCTATCAGTAAGTAATGCACTCCCCAGCCCTTCCTCCTGCCATGCCCCAGCTCCTCTCCTAGGACCCCATGCCCCCCACCCTCTATTTCCTTCTTTCCTCATCTTCCCTGATTCTCCCCACCTTATGTCCCCCACCTTGCTTCCTATCTTTGCTACCTGATTTGTTTTCCCTTTTTTTCCCCATATCCCCCCACCCCATCTTTTCTATTCACCTCATACAAGGCAGTTTGGTGTAGAAGATGGATAACTAAATTTGGTCTTAGAGAATCTGAGTCCAAATACTAGCTATTTGACCAAAGGCAAGCCTCCTATCCTTTCCTGGCTTCATTTTCCTCACTTGTAAAAATGAGAGGGTTGGGCTAGAAGGACTCTGAGTTTCTTTCTAACTCCAAATCTATGGTCCTATGGTCCTCATTTAGGTACGAAGGTAACCAAGACATCACCCAACACATTGTGATGTCCTCAGTTCTCTTTAAAAATGAAGGACTGACTACAGAGTCAGACAATGCTCCAGGCTTATCCACCCAGAACTAGAGGGGCTTGCTATCAGAGCTCGGGGATGGCATAGGGGAGAGGCGGATGGAATGGAAGGGCAGTGGGCTTGCGGGGAGACTTGGAGTACAGAGACCTGAGTAGCCTTTCCAGTTGTTGGGCTGCCTGCTCCAAAGGGTGCCTGGGCGGTGGATGAGAAGGTCATGTTTGTTGCAGGCAGGCAACCTGTGAAGGCATACAGACTAGGGCTGAAAAGTTATGGTAAATGCTAGTCGCACACCATGCAATGGAGGAATTCTGGTAAGTGCTAGTTGACTAACCACAGGAGGCCCCTAGTTGTTTCTGGCACCTTCTGGTGCTCAAAATGTCCCTGTTTGGGGTCTGCGGGATGGAGGAAACTGGCAATGGGGGCGGTGGGAGGGATTCTGCCCAGTGACTGGAGCCCTCTTTGCCAGGGAAGGTTGCCTCAGGGTAATTACTATAATTATGGGGCCCGGTGTTGGGAAGGGATTCCTGTCATTCTGTCCCCAGAATGCCCAGTTGATGATGCTCCTCCCCACCCCCCCACCCCCGCCACCCCCGGAATATTTAAAGGGCCAATACCCAGATAAGGAAAGAAGAGCAAACTAGGTGGGGCTAAGATGGAAATCTCTCTGCAGTTCCTCCCACCATATGTTAGATGTGGCTCCCAAGTCTCACAATGACTACATTTTATCCAATGCCATATCCCTCCCATGACTCACATTGAGTTCTGAGTAAAATTAGGCAGGTCCAAGGTACCTCCTCTCTGGCCCCAGAGCTCCTGCCTATATCATCACCGGAGGCCCAGATAATCCGATCACCATGGGCTCTATGGCCCCTAAACTCTGTGTCTAAATCTATGATTCTTATCTTCAATCTTGTTGGTATCGTAGAGTTTTTGCTGCTTAATAAACCGGTCTCTCTGTGAAAATCCTGTAAAGTAACTAATTAGAACACGTGTTAATATTCCCATTTTACAGATGAGGAAACCGAGGTCCAGAGAGGCATGAAATCACTCGTTTAAGTCCACACAGTGCATGCCAGGGCAGTGAACAGAATGCAGGTCTCCCAGGTCCCAGTTCTGCCTTCATTCCTTCCATGGTACCACAGAGGCTTCTGTTCCAGTGGTTTCTCATAGCCTTTGGAAAGCTTTCTCTGCTTGGGATTGGCATGTGATTCTCTTTTTGGTTCTGCCTGGCTAGGGTTCATGGCAAAGCGAGCCTGGCTTGTCCAGGGCAGGGTGTCAATGGTGTGGGATGGAGAAAGAAGACTGTCCAGCTGCGGGTCTGGTGTGGGGCAGAGGACAGGTTGAGAAATTCTCTTTTGACAATAATAATAATTCACTCTTAAATAAACATTCTAATAGTTTCGTTTTTAAAAACAAGTATGTTCACACCCTTTATCTCTAAACAGTCTTATGCTAAAGATAGTACAAATCTTATGATTCCAATTTTGCAGTTGAGGAAACTGAGAACCGTTTAGGGTAAGTAACTTGTTCAGAGGGACAGGGTTAGTAAAAGAGCAGAGACTTGAACCCAGGACTGTCCACTTTATTTATTTATTTATCTATGCAATATTGTATTTTTATTGATTTTCTTAACATTTCTCAGTTACATTTCAGTCTGGTTCCCAATGCACTGAAGAGTTTTTACCATGGCCAGACAGAGCAAGTCTCTAACGTACATGCATATATAAATTTGAATTTTGTATTTCTGAGGCAAGGTTTTCTTTTGCCCTTGGAAATAAATTATCCAAAAAGACACAGAGAATTGCTGGTCATTTCATCATCTGAACAAATATCAAGCAAAATATAAGCATAGGAGATGATTATAGAGCTAAGAAACATCAAGGCACAAATCATTGCAAAAAGGCATTCTCATAAAAAAAAATATGAGAATAGAACTACAAAGAATTTTACATCAGGTTCTAAGTTTTAAACGAATATATAAATAATATCTGGGACCATAGGGCACTGTTTGGTCTATACTATACGTTGAAAAACTACAATTGTAAATTTAAGGTTCACCCTAATGATATTCAGGATTTCTAAGCCACCACATATACCTAAATAGAATGTAGTAGGACTGTCCACTTTAGTCACAACACATTCCCTACCACCCCCCTACCCAGTCTTTCCCATCTCATACTATTCTTTTTTTTTTTTTTTTGCCTTTTGGAGGGCAATTGGGGTTAAGTAACTTGCCCAAGGTCACACGGCTAGGTTTTTGTTTGTGTGTGTGTTAATTGTCTGAGGCCGGATCCGAACTCAGGTCCTTCTGACTCCAGGGCCTCTACTCACTGCGCCACCTAGCCGCCCCCAACCATCTCATACTATTCTATGGACCAATAGGTATAGGGAGTAGATGTGTGATATTATTAGTAACAGGAATTCCCAGATGCACAAAGTCCCTCTACTCATACAGATCAGTCTCTTCTCTACAATTTATGACTTTAATAGACTCGCCTAGGGCACTGAGAAGTTAAGTATCTTGTCCAAGGTCATGGGAGGAGGGACCTGAACCCAAGGTCTTCTTCATACCAAGGCTGGTTCTCCATCCACTATGTTGTAGTGCCCCTCATGCTGGAGCTGTAAGGTACCGGTAAATTCATGTGGAATGGTAGAAATTTAAAGATTCATATAATTGGTTCCCCTCCTTTTCAGGTAAAGAAATGGTAGCCTAGAGAGCTAAGGTAACATCCAAGGTCATAGAGTGAGTCAGTGGCAGACCTAGTCTCACCCTTGGCCTTTTTCTCTCTCCATCTTGAAAACCTCTGTTTAGAAGCTCTCCACAGGTCAGGGAAAATGGGATAACAAGCCGAGGAGAAGGAAGAGTTCAGGGATGGGAGGTGGAGGATTCATGGAGAAACAGGAGAAAAGGGAGGCAGCAGATTTTTACATTCACAGGTTGAGGACATCCAGGCCTTTGGCATTCAAAGTGTTCCTGATTTACCATAACCCAGGAGCTGGGGATGGTGGTCTACACCAAGCTGCCTGATGGAATGCCCCTGTAGAACAGAGACTCAGCAGGCAGAATGCCCCACATGCCCTCACTTGCAGGTTTGATTGGGAACCCCGTCCTGCATTGGCTTCAGCTTTCTTGTCATTGGTGCTGTCTTCATTCAGGGTCAATGTTCCTGTTATTCAGACATTTAAGTCAGGTTCCATCTTCTACATGAGATCTTTTCTGAACCTAACCTGCCAATTGCTATTGCCTCTGCTTCCCATGACCTTGTATTTATTTTTTATATATCTTATGTATGGAAGGCTTCATGGTAAAGTGTGTGGAAAACTGGCCTGAGAATCAGGAAGACTTTAATTCAAACCCTGCCTCTTAAGAAGTACCTGCAACCCTGGGCACATCACTTCTTTATTCTAAGTCTTGGTTTTTGCATATATGATTTATTATAATTATTATTTTGCAGAAGAGAGGCAACAGTGTGCTATAGAGGGTAGAGGGCAGACCTTGAAGTCAGGAAGAATCACTTGCCCCCCAGTCCCACTGTGAGAAATGGAGCCTCAATCCCACTGGGGTCCCCCTGCTGGGTACCAGTGTTCCTACCAACCCAGTAAAACTCTAGGTGGCCAAATGAGTGCCACTCTGTTTGGGTGAACAGAATCTTCTTATTAGGAGCTCCTTACACCAATGCAATCACCAATGCCATCAAGTGTCCTTTGTGGAAGTTCCTTGCACCAATGGAGTCCATATCTTACATACTTTTGTTTGTATATTCTCCCCTGATGGAATGTAAGTGTCATGAGGGCAAGGACTCATTTTATTTGTGTCTTTGTATTTCCATCTCCTACCATAGTGCCTTAACACAACACAGTAGCCTCTTGTTGTTAATTTGTCCCTAGTTTTTGAAGAGAATCAATGACATCACAGAGTGATTTCCTGACTAGTGTGTGAATTGGGTTTAAGTGAGGCAGAGTTGTACAAAGTCTGACTGGTTAATAGAGTCTGAGGAGATTAAGTGACACACAGCTATTTTGTATCAGGGATAGAACAAGAAGCCCGACTTGCTGCTTCTTATTTCAGGAGTCTTTTGTTCTCTACCTCCTGTGTGCAGGAGAATGAGTCTGGGGAGAGATATATTGGGGTCTCCCCAAGACCAAAAACCAGACCTTGGAGCACCCAAAGAGTAAGGAACTCCAGGCAGGAGCAGAGAAGTTGAGGTGGGGCAGTGAGTGACCCCTCTGCACTCTGAGCTCAAGAAATCTGGGTGGCAGAAACCATGGGGTGCTAGGAGGATGAAGTCACTGGGTTGGTCCTTTTGGGGTGGGGGATGGCCCCATCCAGATGTGCGAGGCAGGGAAGGGAGCCAGGACCACATTTCCATCTGCCTTCCATGTGTCCCCTCTTGGCACCAGCTCCTTGACTTTTCTCTCTGATGGTACCTTTGCACTAACCCTGGCTCCCTCCCTGCATGTCCTCATAGACTCTCCTCTCCACACCTTCCCTTCCCCTTCTCTTCCCCCCCACCCAGGGAAGAGAGTGGAGTTGACAGGCAGGGAGGGGATCCTGGATGACTGTGTCATCCATTCCTCCCTGAGGTGATGGGCTCCATTCAAATATGTTTCACAACATGGTACTATTAGAGTCTTTCTCCACCGACAAACCATTTCAGGCTCCTGTTCAGCCCTTCAGGCCCTCAACGAGCCCCGAAGAAGGAGAAAGAGAGCCACATCTTTTTGCTTTCTCTACCCTCCTCTTCCCCAGAGACAGCCTGGCTTCCTAATAGCCTACTGCCTCCATGGTAATAATAATAATAGCTTACATTTGGACAGTACCTAAAGGTTTACACAATGCTTTCCTAAGGAGTCCCCAGAGGAGAGGAGTGAAACTATTATTACTCTAATTTTATAAGTGAGGAAATGGAGGACCGGAGGCTAAGCGACCTGCTCTAGGTCAGGCAGGTAGGAAATGTCAGAGCTGGGACTCAAACCTAGGTCCTCGGCTCCAATAGTCAAAGAATCACAGAATCGGAGAATTGGAAAGGGACCTGAACAGCTCTCTAGTTCAGCTCATATGTGAAAGCAATATCCACTATAATATACACCCAATACAGTGTCATCCAGCTGCTTCTCAAAGGCCTCCCAGGACAGGGAGTTCACTCCCTACTGAGGCAGCCCATCCCACTCCACATTTGGACAGTTATCACTTTCACCAAGGTTTTCTTGACCCCAAACCTCAAGTTTCTTCTTTATAACTTCCACCTGTTGCTTCTGGGGCCAAACAGAACAAATCTAATCCCACTTCCATCTTTCTTTGATACCACACTGCCTCATAAGGTAAGTGACTTTCCCAATGTCATAGAGCTGGCTCTGAAGGAACTGTTTATAGACTGAAAATTTCAGGGCTAGAGTCAACCCATGACAGGTGACCTCATGTTTCTCTAAGATATCTGGGTGGCTCAGTAAGTAGGGTACTGGGCCTAGAGTTGGGAACAACTGAGTTCAAATTTGGCCCAGATATTTACTAGTCATGTGACCCTAAGCAAATCACTAAACTTCTCTATGCCTTGGTTTCCCTGTTAAATGTGGATAATAGTAGCTTTTATCTCCAGGGGCTGTTGTGAGGATCCAATGAGATTATATTTGAAAAGGGCTTAGCACAGTATCTGGCACATTGAGGGTCTCCCTACTCCTCTCTGCCCCCTGCTCTACCCCCAGGTCTGTATCATCCTATCATCATAATGAAGTATTTCATTCTTTGCTTGTACTTCCCAGCCCTACCCAGAGTATAAACCCATGATTCCTGGGTAGATCTCAAAATGCCAAGACCGGATTCAAACCCAAGCTTCCTGACTCCAACCAAAGACAATTCTTTTTCCACTAATGATACCCAGTTATGTATGTTTGTTTTCGTGTCTTGGCATCACCCAATGGACCTATTGTCATTATATAAATGAATGAAAAAGAATTTATTAACTGCTTACTATATGTCGAACCCTACTGGGGATAGAACTATAAAAGGGAAACCAGTCCCTGCCCTCAAGGAGCTTACATTCTGATAGGAAGAGACAACATGCATAGGGGAGTGATGGCCAGAGAAGGAAATTGTAAGAAATAACTCATTTAGACCCTTACTCTATTCCAATCAGTATTAATCAATTTGATAGTTTACATAAATTATATATAGACATGTTCTTATAGTGGGCTCCAAACGTTAATGTAATGTTCACTACTTGTTTACTGAGTTATGAAGCTCACTTGTGCAACCACAAGAATGCTGACAAAGATATCGCCATCCTGGTTTGCTCCAATTCCATGTCCAAACCCAGCATGGGGGGAGTGGGGTGCCTTGATGCTTTGGAACGTCCCCCAACTTACTTTTATACCTCTGGACCATTCTGTCTTGTGACCATCTTATGACCCTTAGTCAGTGGAGATGCCTCATTCTTCACCCAACCTGTGACCCTTCTGCTGACGTATCAAGAGCAAGGTCTATCCACCAATGAGATTCTGTATTTTACCATGCCTCTTTTACATATTTGGGTATCAAACCTTATGAAAACAAGGTCCTGGATGAAGGGGTCATCTCAGATTTTGAGGAAGATCTGAGGTCCACTTCATTAGAGGGGACCATGGACCCTTTAATAAAGTGCCATCAACTCAGAGCTCTGCCTCAGTCTCTGTTGTTGTAGGCTGGACAATTTTAATCTCCGCAGTATCTTGGTTGAGAAAGTTACAGGGTTAGGGAGTGGAGCCATAGGAGAGCAGACTGACACAAACTTTGGGGGATAAATGGCAGAGTTGCCTTAATTATGGTTCTAGGATTAGAAATGGGGAGTGAGGGCATTTGGACAGTAACATGGTGATTGATTAGGAGAACACAAAGTGGGGACCTGAACCAGAGTTGAGGTTTGACTATTGCTTACTAGCTGTGTGACTTTGGGCAACTCATTTCCTCCCTTTATCTGTAAAATGAAATAGATGATCTCTAAGATACCTTCTGGCTGGGAATTCTATGTTCTAAGCTTCTTTCTAGTTCTGACCTTCTGTTTGCGGTAAGGTCCCTTCTAGCCCTGCCATTCTGGGATTTTCCGTTTGCTTAGATATCACAGAACTGGGGAAGGCAATGGAGAATCAAATACTTTGCATTCATTCTCAGTCCCACCTAAGCACTGTGTGATGAGCCTTATACAGTCCTGGGGTGGTGGAGAGGGACTTGTGAGGTCACCTGTCAAAGACTGCTGCTAGCTTTGATATCATTAGTCTATAACCAGCTCCCTCAGGGGAAAAAAAAATCCTACCTTTTATTCTTCTAAAAACTAATTCAGACATGTCCCAAACAAATGTTTATGAGGGAAGAAGCAGAGGAGGTTTGCACATCCCTCCCCGGCCTGGCAACATCTATACAAGGCAGAGGCCAACATCTGCACAGGCTCCTTTGAAGGTTGCTAGCTCCCCAGGCTCAATGTGCATCGGGTGTTGGCTCCTGCCTTCACCTCCAGCACTGGAGGAATGGGGGTGGTCCTGAAACAGAGAAGCCGGTGATGTTTTTAGCTCAACAATAATAATGATGGTCAGTGTTGGGTAATGATAACTCATATTTCTACTTCATTAAGTGCTTATTAAATGAGTAACAACAATGGCCATCTCTATAGAGTTTAAGGTTTGTAGAATATTTTACCTTTAACACACTTGTGATTATTATCTGTTTTATAGGTAAGGAAATTGAGACTCAGAAAGGAGAAGTGACTTGCCCAGGGTCACCCAGCTAATAAGTGGTTAGGGCTCAGGTTTTCCCAGCTGTCTTTTACACAGCACCACCCTGGTTCTCCTAAGGTCTGGGAGATGCTTTCCTCTGTAGCCCCCACAAGGACGGGAAACTCAGTCTAGGCAACCAGCCCTGCGTGGTTGGCCAAGGCAAACCCTCCAGTACTTGGGGAAGCTTGGTATCAGAGGAGGCTGGGAGTAAAAGAGAATGTATATGGGAAGAAGATGGGAATGGGAGAAATCTGGACTTTTCCTCGCTGTAGTGAGATGTGTGTATGTGGAGAGGAGCCTAAATTTTGGAGCATGTAGCCCTGTGGTGGGGCTGTTAGGGGATATGTCACCAGATTTAGAAGTCATGATCTCCCCATTTCGGAAGTGACAATAATCAAGTCCCAAAGAAACTGAGAACTCCAGGTCATACTGTAAACCAATCTGGGGGCTGGGATGTGGCATCCAGCTTCCTGTACACCTTCCTCACCTCCCCCTTCCCCAGGGACTCAAGGGTTCTACCAGTTTTTATGCATTCTGTCACTTGGGTCATGAATTCATGATGCTATTAATTGCAGCTTATACATTTGTACCTACCCCTATATACACACCCTACCTGTGCCCATTTTAACCAAAGCTACAAACCGTTTCAAATGATTTCCCCTCCAAACAGTCACTCTCCCAAATTGACCATGCCAATGAGAATTCCAGAGCTAGAAGAACATAGAACTTTAGAATGAGAATATTTAGAGCTAGGGGGCAGAACACTAGGCGATCATATGTGTTAATCACTTACTTGTGGGAATGCAAACACACTTTTAGTTACTTTCACAGCAAGGATACGGGTGCCTAATGGTCCTTATAATCCAAACACAGGTGTCCCTTTGGAAGGGACAAACCACCCTTAATTTCTGTGAAATTGTTCTTCCTCCTCTAAGTGATGGGGCCCAATTTGGGACAATACTATTAAACGTAGTTGAGTCTCTTGTTATCTGCACATTGCTGATATGTCAGGAAAGTAGAGGTTTGAAGCCTGTGTAGGCAGGAGAAGGCAGGGGGGCCTGTGCATAAGAAGGGCCTGGTCCACCTGATTAAGCACTGGTTCAGTCTGCCTCCTTAGACTGTTGCCAGCCTCTGTGTGGTATATAGTGAAATGTAGCCTGGCCCACAAGACAAAAGGCCTGGGTTTGCATGCGTCTCAGCTCTCCTACTTACTAGCTTGGCCACCCTTGGAAAGTTATTTCATCCTGAATTCCCTCTTCTTTAAAATCACGGGGCTTGGATAAGATTAGTATTTCTCAAAGTGTTCTCTGGGGATCCCTTTCAGAGAGTCCTCGAGGTCAAAGCTATTTTCACAATAATGCTAAGACATTATTTGTCTACTAAAATACCCCTCCAACTATATGTCTGTGTGAGGCCACATTTTCTTTATATAATTCAACCAAAACAACATATCGCAACAGATTGAATGCAGAAGTAGATATGAGAATCCATCTGTCTTCTATTAAGACAGACATTAAAGAGATTTGCAAAAATATGTAAACAATGCCCAGTCTTCTTGCTATTTTTTTTGTTTTGAAAAATATGGTTAGTTTTCATAAACTATTTTATTTATATTAATATGCAATGGACTAGAATTTTATCAGTTTTGATTTCTAATATGGTAAATATTAATAGATAGAATCCAAACACAACTTCTTTGGAATCCTCACTAATTTTTAAGAATATCCAAGGGTCTTCAATCATTTTTCAGAATGTCGAGGGATCATGAAACCAAAAAGTCTGAGAACTACCAGACTAGATAATCTTCAAGCTCTTCTTTCTAAATCTTATAATCCTTTGAGGAGTGGCAGGATTCTTAATCATTAATTCTGTTACTGATTCCCCAAAATGTCCCTGACACAATACCCTAACATCCACACTCTGGGCCCACGCAGCCAGGGCTTTTGCCTTGAAAGTTGAAGTTACAATATCTGGCTTTTAATAAGATCTGACTCTCCCATCCCCCTCTGCTCCCCAGGGCTGGTTCTGTGGCCTGGGCCTGGGCCTGGACAGGCTGTACTGGATCCAGGACAACAAATTCAGCCCTATTTGAGCCTGTGGGTTTTGGGGGCAGACAGTCACAGCCGGGAAAGCAGGTGATGGAGAGAGAATGCTTACCCTCACCCCCCCAAAAAAAGTCACAAATGTCCAGCAGCTGTACCAAGAGGGCACAGTGCTCCAGATGTGGCCTTCAGTAGGATGCCTGGGCTGAGTTGCCTCAAGGGCAAAGCCTGGACCAGAAACCAGTAGGAGAGAGAAGTAATAAAGGAGGCATAACCCCAATTTTATGGAGCCCCTAGTCTGAGGGGGCTGCCTTCAGAAAGCCTCTAGCCTGAGGATAGTCAGCTTCTCCTCTCAGTGACCTCTTGGACTGATGGGGAAACTAGACACTGAGAAAAACAATGTAATAAGACACAATAAGTTAAAACCTAACTTGTCTCTTGTTGGAATAACAGAACTCAGGAACAGAAGCTCTGAATTGTACTAACCAGAGCCCCAAGTCCTTCTATCCCTGGCTTGGGTTCTAGTTTCACAGTGGTTCAATCCATTTCCTTTACCTGGGCCTGGGCCAAGCCTGCCAAGTACACAAGAAGGAAAAACCTGGTTCCTTCTATCTCTGGACTCAAGGCCTCTGGCCCAGCTCTAGACCAGCTCCCATCTCTGCCTCTGTTTGCCTCTTTATAGTCATTACTCTATGCTGTGTCTTCAACTGCCGAGTGCCTCGGACCCGAAAGGAGATTGAAGCCCGCTACCTGCAGAGGAGGGCGGCTAAAATGTACACAGACAAGCTGGAGACGGTGCCTCCACTGACTGAGCTAACTGAAGTTCCTGGAGGTGAGTGAGGCTTTCCTTCTGACCCAGACTGCCCCAGCCCAAATTCCTGTCACATATCCCGTCCTCCTGAAGTCCCTGCACATCCCAAACTTCTCTGTCCAAGACTCCTCCACTCCAAAGTTCCACATCCCTACAGTCTGCATTCCAAGTGCACCATTCCCACTAAATTCTTCTATAGTGAACCCCTTCATCACACACTCCCATCAAGGTTGAGAACCCTGGGGGAAGCATAGATAACTGTGAAGGGAAGATCTAGTGTTTGCACAGCTGTCCACAATAATTCTCTTGACGCTGGTGATTGTGGATTGGCATGGCAGAACATTGCCCCCACCCCAAATGTCACATGTCACATGTAGAGTGGTGAGTGAGTGAGTGAAGCTGGGGGTGGAGGGAGGGCCTGGGTGGTTTAGAAGGGGAGGAAAGAGACCTGAAGAACTCAGAGCAGTCATTGCAAAGAGCAGGGCTGAAATTCTTGGATGTGACTGCTCAGGGCTGATGCTGTGTGCAGAGCAAGGGGTATCTCTTGAATCTATAGACCCATAGGAATGTGGATTTAGAGATGGAAGGGGCCTCAGAGAGTGTCTTCTATCCCTGGTGTTTTACAGATGAGGAAATTGAGTCTCAGAGAGTTGAAGTGACTTGTCTGTGTTCTAGCTGCTTGTATGAACCAGTCAGGTCTCCTTAACTCCAAGCTATGATGGGTCTGTGGAATGAGGGAGAACAGGTCACAGGACTCTGAATCCTAGGACTAAACTCCACATCAGCTTTTGGGGAACTGTAATGACAAAACCCCAGAAAATGCCAGAAAGGTGACTGACTCCAAGACCTCTGTGGTGTCTGTAGAGGAAATGAGAATAAAAACTCAGGCAAAAACCAATGGGACAAGAGCTTGGGTATGATTACAAATAGCAACAAAAGGTGCCATGTTTGTGAGCTGAGTGGGCAACTTCATGTCGACTCTTCCAAATGTTCCATCCCAAAGTCCTGCCTCCTAAACCCTTCATACCAGGCTCTCCTGGGCCTCTATGACCTTGGTGCTCAGGGGCAGAACTGACCTCCCTGACCACTAAGTCTTTCCATTTCCTGGGACTCCCCCCAAACCTCCACAGTGGTTTCTTTTCCCTTTGCTGACCTCTCTTCATTTTGTACTCTAGGCTCCTCTGACAGGCTGCCCCCTCTCTCGGGCCACACCCAGGCCCAATCTCTTGGATCTCTGCCTGTGGTGAAGGAAGAGGATGAGATGACCCTGGGCAGCTAGCAGCCTGTCTCTTCCATCTCTCCTCTCCTCTCTGCTACTTTCTTCAGTCTCTCTCTCTCTCTCTCTCTCTCTCTCTCTCTCTCTCTCTCTTCTCCTCCCTCTCCTCTCTTCCCTTCTTTTCCTCCTCCTTCTCCTCCTCCTCCTCCTCCTCTTCCTCCTCCTCCTCCTCCTCCTCCTCCTCCTTCCTCCCTCCTCCCTCCTCCCTCCTCCTCTCCTCCTCCTTCTCCTTCTCCTTCTTCTTCTTCTTCTTCTTCTTCTTCTTCTTCTTCTTCTTCTTCCTCTTCTTCTTCTTCTCCTTCTTCTTCTTCTTCTTCTTCTTCTTTCTTCTTCTTCTTCTTCTTCTTCTTCTTCTTCTTCTTCTTCTTCTTCTTCTTCTTTCTCTTCCTCCTCCTCCTCCTCCTCTTTTTTAAAGTTTTTTTTTCAAATGCTTTATTAACTTCTAGTTTACATCATTTATTTCTGCCAGATTTTGAGTTACAATTTTTTTTCCAATTTTCCTCTACCCACTGCCCCAAAATATCGGTCCCACAGAATATCCCCTCCTCCAATCTGCTCTCTCCCATATCTTCTCCCATACCCCCCTCGACTTTTCCAGTAGAGCATGGTGGATCTCTATGCCCCAGTGCCTGTACATCTTATTTCCCAATTACATGTAAAATAGTATTAATAATAGTACATATATATATATATTTAAACATTTTATTTTAAAACTTTGAATTCCAGTTCCCTTCCTCCCTTGTCACCTACCCTTACTGGGAAGATAAGCAATTCAGTAAAGGTTGTACATGTGTAGCTATGCAAAACATCTCTGTAGTGGACATATTGTAAAAGACTGATTATATTTCCCTCCCTCCTATCCCACCTCCCACTTGTTCTATTCTCTACTTTGATCCTGTCCCTTTTCAAAAGTGGGTGCTTCCAACTTCCCTCCCCCCTAGCTTGCCCTCCCTTCCATCATCCCCCCTCTCAACCCCTTCCCCCCTACTCTCCTGTAGGGTGAGATACCCTATTTAGTGTGTATGTCATTCCCTCCCTGAGCCAAATTCAATGAGAATAAGGTTTTGCCTTTTTGCCTTCCTGTTCTTCCCCTCCATTGTAACCATTTTCCCTTGCCTCTTCTATATGAGATAGTTTACCCCATTCTGTCTCTCCCCATCTCCTCTCATTATATTCCTCTCTCACCTCTTAATTTCACCTTTTAAGTATCATCCCTTCCAATTAAATTCAACCTGTGCCCTCTATCTATGTATACCTGTAAACATACATACACACATTCACATATGTATTAATATGCCCATATACACTCCTACATAGGCATATATATGTATATATTTCTATTCCCTTCAACTATTTTCATACTGAAAAAAGTTTCATCAGTTATAATTATCATTTTTCTATGTAGGAATGTAAATAGTTCAACTTTGATAAGTTCCTTATGATTTCTTTTCCCTGTTTACCTTCCCATACTTCTCTTGCTTCTTGTTTCTGAGTGTCAAATTATCTATTCAACTCTGGTTTTTCATCAAGAATACTTGAAAGTGGGACAGCTAGGTGGCACAGTAAGTAGAGCGCTGGCCCTGGAGTCAGAAGGACCTGAGTTCGGATCTGGCCTCAGACACTTCACACACACAAACAAAAACCTAGCCATGTGACCTTGGGCAAGTTACTTAACCCCAATCGCCCTCCAAAAAAAAAAAAAAAGAATACTTGAAAATCCTCTATTCCACTGAATGACCATATTTTCCCCTGATACATAATACTCAGTTTTGCTTGGTAGGTGATTCTTGGTTTTAATCCTAGCTCCTTTGCCCTCTGGAATATCATATTCTAAGCCCTTCAGTCCCTCAGTGTAGAAGCTTCCAGATCCTGTGTTATCTTGATTGTGTTTCCACAATATTGAAATTGTTTCTTCCTGGCTGCTTGTAATATTGTCTCCTTTATCTGGGAATTCTGGAACCTGGATACAATATTCCTAGGAGTTTTACTTTGGGGATCTTTTTCAGGAGGTGATTGGTGGATTCTTTCAACCTCTATTTTGCCCTGTGGTTCTAAAACATCAGGGTAGTTTTCCTTGAGAATTTCTTGAAGGATGATTTCTAGGTTCTTTCTTTGATCATGGTTTTCAGGTAATCCAATAATTTTTTAATCATCTCTCCTGGATCTATTTTCCAGGTCAGTGATTTTTCCAATGAGATATTTCACACTGTCTCCTATTCTTTCATTTGTTTGGATCTGTTTAACAGCATCTTGATTTCTTATAAAGTCACTAGCTTCCATTTGCTCCAATCTAATGCTGAAGGAATGATTCTCTTCAGTGAACTTTTGAGATTCTTTTCCATCTGGCAAATTTGGCTTTTTAAGGAATTCTTCTCCTCATTGGTTTCTTTTGCCATTTGAGTTAGTTTATTTATTTATTTATTTTTTTTTTGCTTTTTGGAGGGCAATTAGGGTTAAGTAACTTGCCCAAGGTCACACAGCTAGGTTTTTGTTTGTGTCTGAGGCCAGATCCGAACTCAGGTCTTTCTGACTCCAGGGCTGGCGCTCTACTCACTGTGCCACCTAGCTGCCCAGTTAGTCTATTTTTTAAGGTGTTATTTTCCTCAGTCAGGCTGTTGACTCTCATTTCATAATTTTCTTGCATTGTTCTCATTTCTCTTCCCAATTTTTCCTCCACTTCTCTTATTTGCTTCTTAAGGTCCTTTATGGCCTGTTACCAGCTCTTTTTTGCTTTGAAGCTTTTGGTGCAAGAATTCTGACTTCACTGTCTTCCTCCTATTCCATGCTTTGATCCTTTTTGTCACCAAAGTA
Organism: Gymnobelideus leadbeateri; assembly: GCA_011680675.1. Lineage (NCBI taxonomy): Eukaryota > Metazoa > Chordata > Mammalia > Diprotodontia > Petauridae > Gymnobelideus > Gymnobelideus leadbeateri. The sequence goes on along the minus strand of WOXC01001469.1, from coordinate 251,888 downwards.
GGAGTGTAAAGTTGGGGTGCCCTGTTTATTTTGCTTCCTTTGCCTGCTCATGTTGCCGCTCAGTCACTTGACCCTTGGGCTTTTTGCCACAGTAGGATTCTGCTACCAAACAGGGGAGCTTTGTACCAAACACTGGGCTTTTCTCAGCTGCCGAAGATATTAGTTGGATACTTTCTTTGAAGCCTCCACATGCTCTAGCAAGCTGGTTGCACACCCCAGGACCTCCACCCTAGACTGCAATCCAGATCCAAGCAGGTTAAAACAAGAACCATTACCCCTTGGACTGGTTGCCCCAGTCCCCCTACAGTCTGCAGGCCAGGAGCTGAAGCAGCCACGTGGAGGTGGCTGCAGGGCTGAGGCGCCTCAGCCTCTTCTCACCCTGGGGGCAAAAGCCAACACATTCCCAACTACTGGATCCCAAAGTCCATGCTGCTCTGACCTCTCACTTTGTCCTTTGCATCTATGTGTTGATAATTCTGGAAGCCACCACAGCTGCTGGTGATCTGAAGTCCCTCCAGTTGGTGGTTGGTCAGGCCCTCCCTGGGGCTAAAACCTCTGGCTTGTGTGGGGCTGGGCTTGGGTCCTAGAGCTCTATGCTGGCCAATTCCTGCTGGCCTGCCGAGCTATCCTCAGTGGGAGGTTAGCTTCTCTGTGTCATTTTGTGGGTTCTGTAGCTCCAAAGTTTGTTCAGAATCCTCTTTTTTCATGAATTGGGGGAGGTGGAAGCTGGAGCCCCATGGAAGTCCTATTTCTACTGTGCCATCTTGACTCCACCCCCTTCCCTTCTCCTCCTCTTCCTCTTCCTCCTCCTTTTCCTCCTCCTCCTCCTCCTCCTCCTCCTCCTCCTCCTCCTCCTCCTCCTTCTTCTTCTTCTTCTTCTTCTTCTCCTCCTCCTCCTTCTCCTCCTCCTCCCACTTCTTCTTCTTCTTCTTCTCCTCCTCCTCCTCTTCCTTCTCCTCCTCCTCCTCCTCCTCCTTATTTTCTTCTTCTTCATATTCTTCATCATCATCATCATCATCATCATCATCATCATCATCATCATCATCATCATCTCTCTCTCCCTCCCCTCTATCCTCTTGCTCCTCCCTTCTCCTCTTGCCTCTTCTCTCCCTGACCTCCAAGAAGACAGGACTGCTTCCCTTGTGACTGAGTGGCCAGCTGCTTCCACACCTTCCTTCTGGCTTTTCACTGTCCAGCTTGTTCATCTCTTCCAAGGCACATCTTGGTTGGGGGAAGGAAGAGAGTAGGAAGGAGACTGGAGTTACAAATTAAAAGAACAACTCATACTAGAATCCCAAACTTGGGGAGAAGGGTCTGTTGTCCAGGAAAAAAAAACTGGCTCGTTGGGACACATGGTAAGAATTGGAGTGAGCAACATTGAGAGTGACCAAATTTCTCTCCCACTTTGAGTACAGAGTCCTACTTCAAATTCTGAATTTGGCCTGGAGAATGGAACCCCAAAGAAGCCACATCATTCTATTTTGGAACTGAAAGGAAACTTGAGAGGTCATTGGACCACAAGGTCATAGATTTTAGAGCTGGAAGGAGCCTCAGAGGTCATCTAGCCCAGCTCCTTCATTTTATAGATGGGGAAACTGAGGCCAAAAGAGGTTAAGTGTCTTACCCAAGTTCACAAGGTGGTAAGTCATAAACCAGAATTCAAGCCTGAGTTATCTGACTTAAAACCCACATTTTCAGGTCATTTATTCCAACCTCCTCATTTGTAAAATAAGGGCACTGAGATCCAGATCTGTAATCTTGCCCAAGACTAGCAAATGACTGAGCCCAGATTTAAATGAAAGTTCTCTAACCTCTGTCCAGTGCTCTTTTTGCATCTGATTTGACTTTGAGAAAAGAGAATTTTTCAGACAGTTCAAAAGACCTGAAATCAGCAAAACAATCCTATATAGAGTTGCCAAGATTAAAGAATCCTGATGTTTACCAAGTCAATGCAGGATATTGGGGAGAGAAGAGCAGACAAAATTGATGAGTAAAGGTTAGAATATAGAACTTGAAATGTTAGAGCTGGAAGGGGGAAACTTTAGCTGTGTTAGATAGCTTATAGATAGATGTTGTATATTCATTATATATATTATATAGTCTACATATATTAGTTATATGTTATATTATTTAACCTTTTATTGTACAGATTAAGAAACTGAGGCCCAGGGAGAACTTCCTAACTTCTAGAGAGTTGAAAGAGTTGAGAGGCAGAGGACTAGGAAGACCCTAAAACAATGTGGTTTTAGAATTGAAATATTGGCTTAGCCAGGACAGGAGAATGGATCAGATGACCTCCAATAATGATAGTGGTTTTGTGTCTTTGTGTCTTGTAGGAGAAAGCCTAGAGAAGAACAGCAGATATGAATGAAGGGATGGAAAGTAAATCTTATGATGAAGGGGTAGAGGAATTAGGGAGGAGACAAGAAGGCTAAGAGATGATGGGATCATTGTCAGATTCTGTGAAAAGTTTGTATAAGCTGCACATTCAGCCCAGTTTTCCCTGCATCGACAGAGGGTAGAATAAGGGGGAGTGAGAAGGCATTGAAATGAAGAAGAACCCATGGTGGTCAGACCCAAAGAAGGACTCACTCGATGTGAGACTTCATAGGAAGGAGGTTACCAGTAGCGTCCTAGTTCTTAGAGACATTCAGGAAGAGACCATCTGTACTGGGTAGCTCAGACGACCTCCCATCCATCTCAAGAAACTTTTCCAGATGGCAGGCAGGTAAGAGAAGGGGATAAGGTTTGGGGAAAGGAGGAGACAGTTAGCACTGTACTAGGAGTCAGAAGACCTGGGCCCTAGGCCATAACCCCTTTTGTGCTGTATGGTTAGAATTGGAGTACTCACCTGGATGACTTCATCTCCCTGGGCCTCAGTTTACTCAAAAGTCAGCAAAATGCTGTCAGAAGATCTAAGTTCAAATCTGACCTCAGATGCTTATTGGCTGTGTGACCCTGAGCAAGTGACTTAAACCAATGTTTGCCTCAGTTTCTTCATCTGTAAAATGGGAGTAATAACAGCATCTACTCCCAAGTTTGTGGTGAGGATGAAATGAGATAATAATTGTAGGGCATTTAACATAGCGCCTGGCACACAGTGAACACTATATAAATGTTAGTCATTGTTATCTACAAGGTAAAAGGATTGAACTCTGTGGTCCCCGAGGCACCTCCCATTTATGATCTTATGTTCCTATGACTCCCTTTCTCTGAGCCTCAGTTTCTCCCTCTTCAAAATATGGACAATAACAGCTGCCCTATATCTCCTGGGGTGGGGGGTTATGAGGTGCAAATGAGAATATATATGGGACAGTGCTTCAGAAGATATAAAAGCATGGAAGAGAGACAGAGAGACAGAGAAAGACAGAAAGGGAGAGAGAGAAAGAGAGAGAGAGAGAGAGAGAGAGAGAGAGAGAGAGTGTGTTAACAAGGGAGGTCATAAGACTTTATGCCCTCAGTGAGCTCTGAGGATGACCTGCCCAGTCCTTCATTCACCTTTTCTTCCCCATGTCCTCTTTTCCCCCTTCCATTGCCTTTCTCTCCCCAGCAGGTGACAAAAAGAAGAAGAAGAAAGATACTGTGGACACAGTGGCCATCAAAGTAGAGGAGGATGAGAAGAAAGAGGGCAAGAAATGAAGGGCCTCCCTGACCCGCCATGTACCACAGAGACTCAGAGAATGTCCAGAGGGGCTCTAGAAATTACAGGTCCAACCCCCTCATTTGACAGAGAGAGGAGGGGAAAGGACTTGCCCAAGGTCACACCGAAAGTCAGCAGCAGAGACAAGCCTAGAACCCAGGCCTCCCAGTGTCTGCTCTGGGGGTCACTTCTAGGGCTCTCTCTCCCTTCCAAGAATCCTGCCTCTTCCACAGTCCAATGGCCTAAGGAAAGTCGTCATATCGGTCTGATTTCCTTCATGTCCTTCCTTGTTTTATCTCCCCCAGCCCCAGACCTCACCCATTCCAAGACCTGCTCTGTCCTCCATGAGGGTGGGGGGCTTCCTAATGAAGCTGATTGTAATAACTCCCATTTCCAGACCTCTTTAGGAATGACATAGCACTTTTTGTTACAACCCAGTGAAGGAGATCTCCAGTCTTCCTATCTGAGGGGTAGCGTGCCATAATAGGTGACATGTTGGGAATGAAGAAGATTAGTTCAAAATCCTCCTTCTGAAATGTACCTTGTGACCAAGGGCAAGTCCATCAGAGATAGATGAAGGGATGGAGAGTAGACCTGATGATGAAAAAGTTATAGGAATTAGGGTGGAGGCAAGAAGGCCAAGAGATGACGGCATCATTCTCAGACTCCATGGAATTTTAAAGCCTCACTCTAGTGGCACTTCCCCCTAGAAGCCCTTCCTGATGCCCTCAGTCCTGCCTCAGTGGTAAGGACCTTCCCCTTGGACACGCCCCCCCCCATACCTTGCTTTGTACCTCTCTTGTGTACTTACTACATAATACCGTGTATTGTGGTTTTTTGTGTTGGTGTCTTGTCGCCCTACTAAGTGCCAGCTCTTCGAGGTCAGGAGCACGGGGTTTTTTAAACTTTGCATTTCACCCAACACCAAGTGCAGAGGTTTCAGCATAGTAGATGCTTAGTAAATGTTTATTGAAATAAATGTCTTATCTCTTCTCCTAGACTGTAGAGGTCATGAGGATGGTATATTTTTCTTATCTCCCTCAGTACACAGCATGCACACAGTATACATTTAATACAAACTTATTGAATGAATGAATGATGAATGGGATTTTTATAGAAGTAGGGTGATGGGGGGGGGGCATATTCCAAGTGGAAGGAGTGTGTTACCAACAAAGCTGTGGAAACAGAAATGATTTTGGCCTGGGAGGCAGGATAATGGTCTCCTTGGAGAAGAGGGTCTGTGAGGAGCAGAAGTGGGAAATCAGGCCAGAAATTTAGATTGGGTAATTACAGAGTGCAGAGGGTAGGTTGAGAAGTTTGAACCTTACCCAGTGTGGTGTGGTCAGTCACTAGAAGTCCTAGTGACGTAGAAGCAATGACATCAACAGCTTACCAGTGGGCCTAGATAACATAGAGATGAGCTGGCCAATGTGGGCCTTATCCACCCAAGGTTTGGACGTATGGGGGCCTTATCCACTTGAAGGCTTGAACTTTAACCAGGACATTTATATGGGTGGATCTTTTAAAAACCCACACATTTAAAAACAAATCCTACAAGGACATTAGTCAATACTTTGCTCCACACAACATCTCCTGGTGGTGTTGGTATGTGATAGACAGTACACCTTCATAAGCCTGTTGTTTCCCCAAAGACAGGGGCTGTGTTGCATATCTGATCTATCCTGCATCCAATGAAAATTCAACTGTCTTTCCCTCTACCACTGGCTTGGGCTCTTGGGGATTCTTGCAAGAATTTTATATTAACAAGGAGCCAATAACTACCACATTATTCTGACTATAGGTTTCACTCCTTTCCTCCCCAAAACTGAAAAACAAAAAAAAACAACTTGGCTTCTGTGAAACCTGGATGCAGTTTTCTCTTGTCCTCATCTTAGACTTCAGACCAACTGTTTGGGAAGGAGCACATTCAGAGGATCTCTAGATGGAAGGTACAGCGAGTAGTAGACTAGTTTTGTTGTATACAATTCAAGCACTTAACATCTCCCTCCATTGGAGGTGGGGCAGTGTATGCTGGCACCGGGAACCCTCTGGATGAAGTGCAGACTTCTAGCATCTCTTCTTGCCTCCAGCCTTTTCTGGTGCCGAGATGTTTTCTACCCCTGAGGAGTCTGGGAAGGAAAAGTACCAGGAGTGTTCTCTTAACCTGTTTAAGGGTCACATTACTATCTTATCTTCCAGGACAGCCCTGTACAAGGCACCTCTGGGGGAACTGGGGGAAACTGGATACCCATGATCTTATCTCTGGGAGCTGCAGGAGCCCTGGATGAATACTGCAAGCCTGATACCAGGGTGTTTGTCGAGTTAAGACTAATGGTTATCTTCCCTAGCAGATACCTGGATAGAATCATGTAATGTCAGAGTCTATTAGAATTGTGAGGGACCTTAGAATATAGGTCACAGGAGGTCAGAATGTCACAGCTGTATTGGACCTTAAAATAGAAAACAGAAAATGGTAGAGATGAGAGGACTTTAGAACATAAAGCAAAAAATATAAAATGTTGGAGCTATAAATAACTTTAGGACAACCACAAAGCACTCTGAAGTGTTCTACTTACCAGGCAAATCCACTGTCACCACCTTAATCACCACTTCCCCTCAAATTCTGATGGAGATAGCCCAAGAGCCCTGAGAATAGCATGGCTCCTCTCTTCATCATTCTTCCCCTCTCCTCTTGCTGCCTCCACCCCAGACCACACCAGCCCTACCTCTAGTCATCATCACTGAGGAGGGCAACCCTTATGGAGAATGGACCCACCATCTTTTATACGACTGCCACTGCCCACTGCACAATTGTCATCGATGAGCAGGTAATCCAGGAACTGTAGCACTGCCCCCCACCCTTCTCCATCATGAGCCTGCTTCTATCCCAGCTCTCAGAGGCATCATCCAGGGAATCAACCCCTGAGTCTAAGGAATCAGCCACCCCCACCAATTGCCACCCACAATTCAGGCAAGCTGCTGGTAATTAAAGCATCAAGCTAGCGGGGGTGGGGGGGTGGGGAGGGGGGGGGCCAAAGGGAAGGGAGGATAGAGAGACAGACACAGAGACACAGAGAGAGGGCAGCATGTGCCAGGACAATCAAACCACCATCACCACTTCCCCTCCAATCTGGATGGAGATATCCCAGGGCTCTGACCCCTAGGAGCCCTGGGAATAGCAGTAGCTTCCTGCTCCCCCCACCTCCCACTGTCCCTGCTTCCAGTCCAGCCCCCAGAGCTAGCACAGAGAGAATAGACTGGTGAAGTTGCAACCTGGCAAATGGGTCCTCCTCAGCTGCAGCCCCTGCCTCCTCAGCAGTCATGGTTGCTGAAGACCCTTAAATGGAAGTTCTCGCTATGAAAGCCTTTGGTACTTTAACATCAGAAGTGGACCTGTTTTTTTTTTATCAGTAGATGTGAAGTTAGAGATTTGCTTTGTCACTGCCCCCCCCCCCCACCTTTCCCATCTATTTTTCAGAGAAAGCCTCCTATGTGTGTTTCCCACCACGTCCCCCTGCCCCACCCTCGTTGACCCCATGAGAATTCGAGTTCCTTGAGGGCAGGGACTATCTTGCATTTTCTATCTCTATCCCCAGCACCTCATACAGGCTTTGCATACAGTTAAGTGCTTTTTAAAAAAATACTTTTTCATTCATTCATGGAGAATAGAATGTCAGAATTGTGGAAGATCTTAGAATATGGGATTTACAATGTCAAACTAGAATTATGAATAATAGAGGAGGATGTACAGCCTCAGAGGAGGGATGAAATTCACCCAAGATCACAATCTAGAAAGGGGTAGATTGGGAACAGAAGCCCTATAAGCAACAAATCAGTAGTTCAGCCAGGAGAGAATTGTCAGTCTGTTTGGGGGCATCCATGGACACTTGGCTGGTGTCCTTGGGGGCCTATTTGAAGAAATAGAAGTTCCTAGACTCCTCCCTTAAGCAGACCTTTCCTCAGTTTCTTCAATTGCAGGGACAGCTTTCTGTGGCTATCCTCCCACCCCATCCCTGCTGGGAGCTTAGGGTTTCTTCTCTCTCTCTAAGACCATAGCCCTTTGCTGAATAAACATTTCCCTCCCTCCCTCTCCTCCATCCTTGGTGGTATAACATGTGCATAGTCGGCTTTTTAGAAGCCCAGAGCACAAACACATAGAGGGTACAAACCCTCAGTTGGAAGAGGGGGCCAGAAACTGCCCCTTGGGGGGAGACAAAGGCTGCTACTGAGGAAGCTGCCCACTATGCTGACCCCCCCTCCTCACCCCACTCTACCTCCCAAGAGGAAGTAAGCCTATGATAATTTTCTAGTTTACTTTTGGCTTCTTCACTCAAGTTCCAAGAAGTTCAGAAGCCTGATTACAGGTTGGGACATAGTAACTCTTGAGACAAGTAGATACTTTTGGGGAAGTAACTGTAAGAAGGCTAGATGCCAAAGCTTAAAGCATTATATTAGAATTGGAAGGACCCTTAGGGGTCCTCTCTTTTCCTTTACAGAGGAAGAGACTGAGGCCCTGAGAGGGGCAGCTGAGTTGACCAATGTCACTCTTGTTTAAACTGAGGCTAAATGGAGCTGTCAAATAGAGCCCAAATCTTATGGTCAGACACTGTGAGAGCTAACAGGACCTTGGGGCCCAACTTGGCCTACCCCCGCATTTTACACTTGGTGTCAGAGCAGGGGACTGTGTCCTGGTTCTTCTTGCAGCCCTCCTTCAGGCAGCTTATATAAAGACAGCCTTCCCCAGGGCGGTGCAGATACAGCTCTTTCTAGAACCCTAGGGGCTCCCCATCCCCATCAAGTAACTGATTAAGAAGGGGGTACACCCTAGGCTTAAGTTCATCAACATGCCTAGTCTCCAATCAGGAAAGTTTGAGCAGCTTGAAAGGATCTTGGAATTAGGCTCATGGGCAAGAAGGTGGGACCTTTTGGTGATGAATGAGGTGCTAGCTCCCTCTCCTGCTTTACCCCTCCTGAGGTGCTCCCTCTCCCCATTCCTCTCTGGGAGTGAATTATGCTGAAAGTCAGTTATGATAGAGAATTCCTAGACCTGGAGAAGCATGGGTCCTTCCAGGAGATGGATTAGCCCCTGCCCCCTGCACATAGCCTTTGTAAAACCACTGTCATCCCCATGTGGAGATGCTGGAACCCAGAGAGCAATAGAAAGATGTCCAGTATAAGTTGTAGTAGGTAAACAATCAAGATTTGTATGTAAGTAAACAGATGGTACAGCCATAGAGCACAAAGCCTGGATTCAGGATGATCTGAGATCAAATCTGACTTCAGACACTTATTAACTGTGTGACCCTGGACAAGTCACTTAGTCCCTATTTACCTTAGTTCCTCATCTATAAAATGGGGACACATCAGAGAAAGAAATGGCAAACACCTCCAGTATGTGGTCATGTAGAATTAAGCATGACTGAATGACTGAAACAAGAAGTCTCAGAGCACTGAGGAAATGAAGTGGACTAGTCATGTTGTAAAAATGAAGGATGAGAGATGGTATTCTGATGGCAACACTGGTCCCCCCAAGGCATTAACATACTCACAAGAAGCCCACCAGCCCACTGGGTGTATGCTCTTTAGATGGAGTCCAGGAATATTTCTGAGAAGAAAGGACCTGGTGGTGCCAATCCCAGATTGGTAGCAAGGGGGGAAGATGGAGTTCTAGGGGAAAAGCTGTCATCTTCTTTTTGAGTTAGAGCGGGATCCCAAGAGGAAGAGAATCCTGAAAGCATTTAACCCAGTCCCCTATGTGGGCAAACACAGCTTCATCCAGCTTTGGCTTGAAGAGCTCCAGTGATGGAGGGAGCTCACCATATCACAAGGGAATTCATTCCATTTTGGCATTTTTCAGAGTTCATCTTGTTTCCTTTAATTAAGAAAAAAGTTGAGACAACATTATGTGCCTCTGCTAGCAGTAGGAGAACTAAGGAATTGTGACGTAGTAGAAAGGCTCTGGGATCAGAGGACCTGTGTTCAAATCTCACTTCTGATGCTGACGACTTGTGTGACGTAGGGGAAGTCACTCACCTTCCTGGGGCTCAGTGTCCTTGCCTCTAAAGTGAGGGTCTTCCCTTCTTGGATTACCTTGTGTCAGCTCTGCATAGAGACAGGGTGTCCCAAAAGTCTCAGTGACATTCTAAGCATTATTGATTAGCCTAAAGTGACACCAAGGCCTTTGGGACACCTATATCTTCTCCATACTTAGTTATTACATGCTGTCATCCCCATTAGACTGTGTGCTTCCCAAGGCCAGGAGCAATTTTTGCTTTTCTTTGTACTGCCAGAGGTTAGCACAGTCCTAGACATAGGAGGCTCTAAATAAAATGCTTGTTGACTGACTGCCCAACCTACTAGATAGAGGGAGTTGGTCTAGATGGCCTCTGGGGCCCCTTCCAACTCTAAATATTTGATTCTCCTCAAATTATCATATAATAACAATGTAGGAGGGGAAATAAGATGCAGATACACAAACTTCAAAATAACTCATTCTATGCTGACAATTCCTTTCAATGCCCTTTGAAGTCCCTGAGCTTATTATTGTTATTTTCATAAATTCTCTTTCCCTTGTGAGCAAAAAGCCCACTTTGTGGCCTAGAATGTGCACTGAGCAGGGTGCGGTAGGGGGAGAAACAGGAGGAATTCTGATACCTGGGGCAAATTCACTGGAGGGGTAAGGCAGTCCTAGAGAGACACCTCAGACCTGGTGAGAGGTGGCATTGGAGAAAAGGTATAGGGAGATTGCCGCCCAGGGCCAGCTAACTCAAGGCTGGGCAGTCCCACCCAGCACATCGAAGGCAGAAGACTGATTCTAGTGAAAGTCATGGTAAGGAGGAAGGGAGAGTTTAGAGTTAGAGCCAAGGCCACAAGACATTGTGCCAACAACTACTTCTAGGGTTATCAGGGTCATTCTAATGGATCTGTGCTGAAATCCATGGAGGTATCCTTTCCACAGGAAGACATAAGTTTAAACATAGCCTCAGATACCCACTAGCTGTGTGACCTTGGGCAAGTCACTTAACCCTGTTTGTCTCAGTTTCCTCAACTGTAAAATGGAGATAGCTCTGACTACCTCTCCGGATTGTTGGGAGAAACAGATGAGGTAATGTTTGTAAAGCACATGGTACCATACCTGTACAGAGGGGGAGCTAACTTCCATGCCTTTCTTCTTCCCTTCCCATGATCCAGTCTGCAAGTCATACATGCTTGGCGGGTCCTTCACAGCTCTTATTCATGCTTTCACTAGATGGGTCCCCCCTCATGCGATAGGGCCTTTCTGTGAGTTCTCCTGACATCTTCTTTGGTGTTCCATGATTCACAGTCATGTCACATTACCATAAAATTGGTATTGAAAGGAAGAAAATGGGCCAGCCTGCCTTTGGGAAAGGGTTCAATGCTTTTCTGAACTTCCCCCTGAAACAAAAGGCCATCTTTTTAATATCGATAATCTTTGGGTCCATGATATGAACTTAGTAAAATAAAAACAGTGAACATGTTTAAAATGAAGGGACAGTACAAGGATAATCCCAATAGATCTGCAGTCTCATAGATTTGTTGTTCCTTCCAGCAATGCAAATTGTAGCCTATCTGTGCCTGCCCATTGTGTGTCTCTGGGGCCTCTTGTCTTTCCAGGGTTATCTCCCATTTTACAGAGAAGGAAACCGAGGCTCCTAGGAGTAAAATGACTTATCCAAGGCACACAGATAGGAAGGGTCATAAAGAAGACAGGTTTCCTTATTCCAACACCAGAAAACTCATTCTTACTCTCTCAAGATTCCCTTCTATCTTCCCCCCAAAACAAAGATGAATGAACAAGTTATATTTTCCTAGGACAAGAAAATTTATTCATATTTATACAGTGTCTATTATATGCCACGCACTGTGTTAAATGCTTTTTATAAATATTATCAAATTTGATCCTCACAACAACCCTGAGAGGTGGGTGGCATTACTATCTCTATTTTACAGATGAGGAAACTGAGGCAAACAGCCATATAGACTCACTACTGCCAGGGGGGTACTGGGGTTTTGAATCATAGCTAGGCTTCCCATAGAAAGGGGTAAGAGTCCAAAACCAGTAATTTCACAGAATTGGAAAAGCCCTTGACTCAAGGCTCACATTTGACAGAGGGGGAAACTGAGACCTGAGAAAGACAATGACTTTCTTAAGGTCACACAGTGCATTATTGAAATAACTGAGACTAGAACCTGGCTCCCAAGTCAATGTGTTTCCATGACTTCCATCTCCCTCCCTTTTAGTTTTAAAGTTCCCATGATCTCTAAATGAAGTTCAGTTTAAGGTCAATTGACCACAAGACACTGTGGGGAACCTGACCCTGCCCCCTTCCATGGTGGGAGTGTCTCTGCAGGAGTAGGAGATAAATGATTTTCAGACAGGTCTGTGGGGGTGGAGAGGGACATTGGAGACCTCCCCAGGCCTCCTAGGATGGCCAGAAGTGGGGAGAGAAGCAAAGAATTCGGGGGAGGTCTGTCCAGTAGGCTGTAAGACAGGGGTGTTTCACAGGGCATGTCTGAGCTGGATCTGAGCTGAGGGGATCTAGTAGGTGGTGAATGAGCCCTAAGGGAAGAGAGAGGTAAGCTCTCACACCTGGAGTTAGGAGGCACCTAAGATGAAACTTGTCTCTGACATTTACTAGTTATGTGACTTTGAACAAATCCCTGAACTTTTCTGTACTTTGCTTTTCTCATCTATAAAATGGGAATATTGATACTTACCTCACAGGCCTATTACAGAGCTTAAATCAGATCCCGTACATACAATGGTTTGTATTGTGGCACTATGTGCCTTCAGCGTGTGTAGTGCTTTGTAGTTCCTTGTAGTACTAGCCATGAATGTCCCCTGTTATGATTACTACAGACCATAGACCAAGCTCTGTCTCTGGCCACAGACTGACCAAAGCTACAGACTCAGCTCTAGGTTTGGCCATCGAAGTGACTCCCAATCACAGTCACAGAATGAATCCTTACCCTGGACAGATTGAGTCCTAACCTCATTCCTTCATTCATTAATCCATTCAATAAACACTGACAGTCACCTTCCTTTGTGCCTCACCCAGTATCAGGTGCTGTACAGGGTGCTGTGGGAAGACCCGAGAATCTGGCCCTTTAATGATAATCCCTCTTAAAATGTTGCTGCCGATCAAGGTCAAGTTCACTGACCTATTCTTTCTGGAATTTGAATAGGATACCCGTGCTGATCGACTAGCTAAGATTGCTATTGAACATATTATCTCTACTTTGACAACAAGTGATGATCCAGTAATAGCAAAATGGGTTCACCAAATGGCCAGCCATTTAGGGGTTCAGGCCACACACTGGTGGGAACAAGATTGAGGTATTAGTATCTCTCATGGGAAAAATAAAAATGGACCCAATCACTTTATCTGAACTTTCTGTTTTGTTTTTTGGGTTTTTTTGGCAGGTCAATTGGGGTTAAGTGATTTGCCTAAGGTCACACAGCTAATTTTTGTGTTAAGTGTCTGAGGCCTGATCCAAACTCAGGTCCTCCTGACTCCAGGGCCGGAGTTCTATTCATTGCACCACTTAGCCACCCCCTGAACCTTCTGAAGTAATTACTTTGAAGCAGTATTGTGTACCAGGTGGGCAAGATGAAATTACCAATACTATAAAGGAAAATGTTGAAGCAAGAGGGTTAGTCCCTACAAACACTCAATGGAATAACCCTTTCTTAGCCAGTATGAAAATCAGATAGGACATGGAGAATGACAGTAGATTATAGACAAGTGAATAAGGTGACTCCTCCCTTGTATGCTGCTGTTCCAGATACTGTCACCTTAATAGAAAGGATCCAGAAATATGATGGGATTTGGTATGCAGTTATTGATTTGGCCAATGCTTTCTTCACCATCCCAATAGACCCTAAACAATGGGACCAGTTTACTTTCACTTGGCAGGGCAGACAATATACTTTCACCCACTTGCCACAAGGATATCTGCATAGTCCACTATTTGTCACAGGATTGTGGCTGAACATCTGGATGAATTAAAGTGACCTGGCGTACAGCTTACCCACTACATTAATGAGATTATGATACAAGGAAAAAATGTAAAAGAAGTAGAGAAGAGTTTGACATATTTTATTGAACATATGAAAGTAAAGGGTGGGAAATTAACCCTGCAAAGATTCAAGAAAATGTAAAATTTTGTGAATAAAAATTTGGGAATTGTGGGATAAGGGACTGAGAGATTCTGCTGCAAGCCCAGCAAAGATTCAGGATTCTTCTATCGCCACCAACAATAGAGGCCCAAGATTATTTGGATATTGGAGCCATCACATACTGTACCCGAGACAGACTGTGAAACCCTTATATAAAGTTACTCAGAAGAAATATGAATTTGATTGGGGACTTAAGCAGAGTAAAACAAGACACACTGGAGTTTATGGCAGAAACAACAAAGCCAAAATGTACCTTAGGAAACTTCCTTCATCTGGAGTGCAATATACATCTTTCAAAAAGCGCTCGTTAGCTGCACATTGGGCTTTGGTGAAGACTAAACAACTGACTCTGGGCCATGAAGTGGCATTAAGGCCTGGAATCCCAATTATGACCTGGGTAAAGAGTACCCCAGCTTCTCACAGAATTGGCCATGCATAAGAGGCCAGCATAATTAAGTGGAAATGGTATATTCAAAATAGAGCTAAAACAGGCAAAACATTGATACTGAGGGAAATGATACATCCCCTTGAACCAAAGAAGCAGTTGATACAGTCCTTGGTAAAATGGAATGATGGATATGATGGACTGAAGAAGAGAAGAAACACGCATGGTTTACCGATGGGACAGCAAAATATTTGGGTCACAAAAGACATTGGAAATCTGTAGCCTATAATCCATGTAGGATAGGTGGAAATAGTCAATATGCTGAACTTATGGTGGAACATCAAGCCATCAAAGCAGAGCAAGGAGGACAATGTCATATATTCACTGATTCATGGGCGATACCTAATGGGTTAGCTACATGGATGCTCATTTGGAAAAATCAAAATTGGGAAATTTATGGTAAACAAGTCTAGGGCAAAGAATTATGGGAAGATATATGGGACATGTCTTTGGTTTCTAACTTGTCAGTTTTTCATGTAGATACTCACATGGCCTTTACCACACCAGAATTTGAGTAGGATACCCGTGCTGATCGACTAGCTAAGATTGCTACTGAACATATTATCTCTACTTTGACAACAAATGATGATCCAGTAATAGCAAAATGGGTTCACCAAATGGCCAGCCATTTAGGGGTTCAGGCCACACACTGGTGGGAACAAGATTGAGGTATTAGTATCTCTCATTCATTGTTAAAAACAGATAGCAGAGGAATGTCATATATGTCAATTGGAAAAGGAATGAACTATTCCCTTTGATAGTAACTGGGGAGATAGCAAGGGGAAAATTTGGCAAATAGGTTATATTGGTCCCCTACCACAAGATAAAGGATGAAAATTTACATGTACTTGTTTTGACACATATTCAGGTATATTAGTGGCTTGTCCTTATAGAATGCAACCCTGGGTTGGCTAGGTGGCACAGGGAATAGAGCACCAGCCCTGGAATCAGGAGGAACTGAGTTCAAATCTGGCCTCAGACACTTAATGCTTATTAGCCTTGTGGCCTTGGGCAAGTCACTTAACACCAATTGCCCTGCCCTCCCCCCCTCCAAAAAAAAAGTGCAACCCAGAAAAACACCTGTAAAATTCTAGATCTCATAAGTCTGTATTATGGAACCCCAATGCAGATTCAAAGTGACAATGGGTCACATTTCAAAGGTAATGAAATGAAGAGATATTGTATATTAAACAATATAAAATGGATATATCATCTTCCATATTATCCACAAGCATCTAGGTTAATTGAAAGAATGAATGGATTGTTGAAAGAACAGTTATGGAAGTAAGTTCTAATAATTTGTATCAACATTGGAAAGATGATTTGTTCATTGCTTTACATAATTTGAATAATAGATCATTGGGAGAAGGTACACCTCTAGACAGAATGATGACCCCACATCTGCAAATTAGAAAACAGCAGACACATAAGATCCCAAATATTTAGTATTGGACTGTAAGGCAAGATGTCCCAGCACCATATCCAGGAACATCTGGTTCAGTAGGATGATTTACATTGTTTAGAGGACTTTTCGTTGGACAGAAAAGAAATAATATCTCCACTGGAATATTATGAGAGTGCCCCAAAATCATTTTGGGGGGCATATTTGGGCAGATATTACCTAAATCAGTTTTAGCAGCTTGAGGAATACATGTATTGACTGGAGTAATAGATTCTAATTATCAAGGAGAAATTATTGTGACATTGAAAAATTTGGGTGAAAAACTGATAGTTTTGTAAAAATGATATTATAGTGATCATTATTCCTTGTGAAACAATATGACTTGTGAAAATTGACCCTCCTTCTGAAATAACTATCAGAAGAACTGAAGAGTTTGGTTCTACTAATAGAATAAAATTGGGAGCTAAAGTATGGATAAAGCAGAAGCCAAATGATGTTCCAAAAGCCCCTGAAATTGTTGCATGTGGGAAAGACAATACCATGGCTATTGTTTACTCAGGAGAAGATGATTGTCAAATTGTATCCTTAACTCATGAATTCTACCATGAATGAGGCTATAATAGTGAGTTCATGGACTCCAGAGGCACAGCTGACCCTATATTTGTTTTTTACTTTTTGTCTGTTAAACTTCTTTGCAAGTTTTGTTTCCTACAGGCTCAGTACCCTCCACCTGCAGATATCGATTACTTAAACTGGATGCCATCCTGTCCATAGCTGTGATGTGCCACACTGGATTTGGCATCAACCAAGCTCCAAATGTCAGCTAAAGAACTGACCTCTCAAATGAGACCTGTTGGGGCAGGGACAGCTCTACGTCCAATTTCAGCCTGAAATAGCTTTGGAGAAGAAATCTTCACCCCTTACCCCAAGATTTTGGGCCCCATTCATTCAAGGAGGGAAAGATGGAGTGCTTGTTCCCAAGTTCCTACCTTAAGATATTGTTTAATGTGCTTATTTTCTATTATTTCTGTTATATCATTGTTGCAAAGTTTTTCTATTATCCCTATTATATTGTTGCAAAGTTCTGTTGACACCAGTTTTCTACCAGTTATCCTTAAACTCTCATTAATCTATGTAATGAAATGTATTGTTAAGGTATCCATGTAAGGGACATGAAAGATCTTTGGGCCAAATGTAATGGGAATGGGAATTTGAAGATCTTTCCTGCCTCTTAATAGACCTAGGAGGGGATTTGAAGACCTTCCCAGCTTTGAAAGTAAACTCTGCCCCCAGTAGATTGTAATCACATGGAGGCTATGGGAGGAATTTGCTGAAGGGTAGGGAAGAGCCCACAGGAAGCTTCCCTGCTTTGAATATAAACTCTGCCCCCTAATAGGCTGAATATAGTCACATAGAACCTGTGGTGGGAGGAATTTGCTAAAGGGTAGAGCAGAGCCACAGGAAGCTGAGAGTCAGAGCTAGTGAGTCAGTGGGAGAGAGAGGAGCTCAGGCAAGGAGATGTAAATGTTGATCTTGTATTGGTTTGTGAGAAGGCTAAAGAATGCTGTGGTTCTCTGCATTATTATAGTTTATTAATTTCTTTACTACTCTGATGGAATCAGCTTACTGGCTTTGGGATTCAGTTTTCTGGTGTCTAAATAAATGCTTTGGTTCTGTCCTCTATAAGGAGAGTTTGTTATATTTTTCAGTCAAGCGTCATGTGATATTTATAGTCGTGTTCTTTATTGTGATCATGGGTACTGTAAATATTGCACTGGCACTATAGACACTGATTAGCTGTGTGATCCTGGGCAAGTCATTTAACCCTGTTTGCCTCAGTTTCTTCATCTGCAAAATGGAAATCATATAGTACCTACCTTCCAGTGTTGTTGGAAGGACCAAATGAGATAATAACTATAAAAGCACTTAGTACTGTACCTGGCATATAGTAAGCACTATATAAAATTAGTTATTATTTCTAATGATATCTCTTCACTTTTCTCAGATTATACTGGTAAAGCCAATAGGTCCCTTCTCAGAGTGATGTTTTAAAATACTTAAAGTAAATTGCATAGATTTACAAAGGAGACCAATTATACTGAAACACAGATAGACAGACAGACAAATAGACAGACACACACAAATTTACGGACTGCCTGAAATCCATCCACAGACCTCTAAGGTATCTTTGGAAACCAGGGGAAGAATGTTTGCTCTAAACTATTGTTCCCAGCCTTGAAAACCACTAAGTTTTTGTTAGTGCTGGAGGATCCTGCTGTTATGCTGGGGAGGAGGGGAAGCTCAAAACTGTCAGGCAGTATCTCTAGCACTTGGTGCACTGCTTTGCATATAAGAAGTGCTTTAGAAATGTTTTTTCATCCATTTGGTCACACATTCATTCCAAAGAAGTTGAGCTACTCTCTTCTTTCCCCCAAGAAACCCGTGTGGTACTTCTCTTCTTGCTCAATTCTCTCCCCAAAAGCTCATCCGAACCTCCTTTTGTCCATTTTCTCAAGCTTTCCTTCTAGCCTAGGTTTTACTTTCTTGCTCTGTTTTCACCAGTCCCTCTCATCTACTGGTCTTCATCTTTCGTTATGTCTTTCTTCTCCCATCTTTTGTGCCTGTTCTGCTTGACTCTGAGCTCATTGGAGAATGCCCTGGGCAGCTACATTTGGTCTCTTTAGATACCTACCCCTAGTCTTTCTCATCAGGATCATTTCATTAAACTTTAATTCTGGAGTCTCTAATCCCTTCCTGAAGTGGGATTACCCTGTTAAACCATAATTCTAAGGGTCAGAGCATGGGAAAGAAATCTGCTGATGAATAGTAGATGATGGCCAGGGATGCTCTGGAAGGGATGATTAATATCTGGACGCTGAATCAGGCCAACAGAGGGATAGGAGACTACATATGTGATTTCAAATGCATCTAGTCACCTCTCCCCTAGCCCCTAAAAAGATCTTCTCACATTGTAGTAAATATTAATGGTGCATCTGAACTGTGTGTGCACAGGATGGCCCCAGGAAGGGTGGGAAGAAAGTTTTAGAATAAGAGGCAGCAAGGAAAGTTGGGGATTCAGGAAAGTGGCCTATGATGGAAAAAAATTTCCTCTTCATGTTCGGGGTGGGGTGCTAAAAAAGCAGTCTCAAGATTTCATGAATCAGGAGACCTGGGTTATAATCTCAGCAATGCCACTAATTCCCACTCAATGAACTCTGGGCAAGAAATTTTTCTGGGTCTTAATGTTTTCATGTGTAAAATGAAGCAATAGGACGAGGTGACCTCCATGGTTCATTTCAGCTCTAACATTTGGGTTTCTATAACCAAACATAAATAAGACAGTCTGGCATAACTCTTATGTTATAATCAATCCTGGAAGAAAGAGGTCCAGTAGGCTTAAGAAAGGGCACCTCCTCATAGGTTAGTGTGTGAGTGTTTGAAGGACAGAAAATCAACTAATCCATCAATGAACATAAATTTATTGAGTCCCTGCTATACGTAAGACACAGTACTATGCTAATCTCTCTCTGTTTAGTATGAGTGAGATTATGTACTAGACCCTCTCCCCCAGATTACCTTTGGCTCCCTCTGCCTGGGCTGAATGGCTACCATCTTCTTATCAATTTCTAAAACCATTCTTTCTGTTTATTCCCTTCTCCAGAGTTCTCTAAGGGCTTCAGGGTTCATCCCACCCCTTCACAATGAAGCCTATGGGACCCAAATATCCTAAACTCTGAACCCTGGTATTCTATCATTGTCCAAGGAGCAACTCTTCTCCCTCTGGCCTCACCTCCTGTGCAATTTGCCACAGATATCTTCAGATAGTTCCTTTACCTGCCCACTTGGCCTTAGAAATCAGTCCTCCAACCTCAGCAACTCAATCTCCTGAGCTTCAGCTATGTTAGAGGTCATGGGGATAAGGAAAGGAGTAAAATCCTCAGGGAAGCAGCAGGAATTCATGAGGTCCTGGAAGGAAGGGAAGGAAAGCTTCCAGGAACAGTAGAGGGCTGATAGTGGGGAAGGGGTGGGGGTAGTAGGAATTCAGAGAAGGGAGGAAAGGAGTTCACAGAGCCATTATGAGAGAAATGGGCAATAGCAGGAATAGAGGTGTGAACCAGGAGGAGGCCATGAAGGTAGAGACTGCATAGTTCAGCTCTGCTATCTCCTTCTGTATCCAGATGGCATACTTGCTGATCCGAGAATAGACACCTGGGGTTTGCCGATAAACACATCCCAAGGTCCAGCTCACTGTCCCTGCTTGGAACCACGTGTTGTCAATTTCACAGACAAGTGGGCTCCCATCATCTCCCTGTAGAGAAAGGAAGGGCATTATTAAGGAGGGCTGGGAAGGAGTATGAGCTGGGGTTTGCATGGCCTTGTAGAGAGAAACTCACAGCACAGATGGATGTCTAGGCAGTATATGAGCCTGGGTAGGATACAATGACTGTGTTTATGGTCGTGTTGCATGTGAGTACAACTCTGTGATGATACAATACTGTTTGTCCCCAGACACACTGAAAGAAATTCAGTGGGTTTGGGAAAAGTCAGAAAATCTGGCTATAGAAAGCATTCTTTAGGAACCTCCAGGAACAGAGAGTAGAGGTAGCTGGTGCCTGAATCCTTGCTGAAGATTCTGGAAGGAGCTGTCATGGTGTTTTGCAGTGAAAAACATGGTTTTGTTGAAGAGGACAAGCTTCCAAATCCAGGCACCATACCTCCACTCCTTTTACAACCTCTGGATTCTGCCAGGGGTTCTGCGACACACTATCCCCAGTTGTGGGGGAAGAAAGGAGAGAACAGTCTTTGCCCTCCATTCCTTGAGGCACTCTATCAAAGGTGCAAGGAAAAAAGCAAAGTGCAAACTCAAGGCCCTGCTTCTTCTGCTAGAACTAATTCTCTTTACTGTCTCAGAACGGGACCAACTCTCTACTCATGGTCATTGGCTGTAGTCCTAGGTTTCAGTCCTAGGGCAGAGAAGAGCACTAATATGCCATATAGTCATACTGAAGTTGAAGCTCTGGTCACAGTTCCAAGGTGGAAAAGAGTGCTTGTGGTCACTCACAGACCAGAGCACAAACACACCTCTTCCTAGATCATACCACCTTGGAAGAACCAAAAATTTACAGATGCCCAGAATTATCTCTGAAAATAGCTGCACAAATGACAAACAAAATAAAAAAAACCTGAAGCTTGGGATAGCATCCCCTCCATTCTGGAAGTAGAGCCCCACTTTAGCACAGAGTTAAAAGTCAAGAAATAGGCTGGAAAAATTAGCAAACAGTAAAAAAAGATCCTGACTACAGAAAGTTACTATGGTGACAGGGAAAATCAAAACACAAACTCAGAAGAAGATAACAAAGTCAAAACTACTACATCCAAAGACTCAAAAAAATGAGAATTATTGGGGGCGGAGCCAAGATGGCGGAGTAGAAACAGCATTTCCAATGTGCTCTGCCCCACACAAATTTCAAACAATGTGAAAGTGAGCTCCGAACAACTTCTGGAGCCACAGCACCCACAGAACGGCACAGAGAAGCTAACCTCCTGCTGAGGACAGCCCAGCAGCCCTGCAGGGAGCGGCCAGCGCAGCGCTCTGAGAGCAGGCAGCACAGCACACTGGGAACCGACAGTGCAGCCTGCAGAGCTGAGCCCAGGTCCACGGTTTTAGCCCCAGGGCGGCCGGGCCTTCAGCTGGCTGGAGGGACCCCAGAACACCAGCAATTGTGGCGATTCCAGAATTATCAGCACAGATATGCCTAGGACAAAGTGAGAGGTTAGTGCCCTATGGACTTTGGGACCAGTATTTGGGGAACACGTGGCTTCCTCCCCTGGGAGCAAAAAGCTGCTGAAGAAACAGCTGCACAGAAGCCATTTTGCAGTGTCAGTAGTGGCTCTAGCTCCTGGTCTGCAAACTGTAGGAAGATCCAGCAATCAGTCTGGGGGTTAATTGCTTTTGCTTTAAACTGCCTAGATCTGGATTGTGGTCTGGGGGGGAAGTTTGGGGTGGGTATCCAACTTGCCAGAGTGGGTGGAGGCTTTACAAAGGCCACCCAACTGGCGGAAGTTGTGAAGACCCCACGTTTGGGCAGAAGCTCCCCTGTCTGGTGGCAGAGTCCTACTGTGGCAACAAGCCCCAAAATCAAGTAATTAAGTGGCAATATGCCTAGGCAAACAAAACAAAATAAACAGAAAAGTTCAACATTGGACTCCTATTTTAGGGGCAAAGAGGCTCAAAGCATGGAGGAGGACTGTGAGGTCAGAACTCCTGCACCAAAAGCCCCAAATGAAAATACAAGCTGGCTACAGGCCATAGAGGACCTTAAGAAGCAGATAAGAGAAGTGGGGAAAAATTTGGGAAGAGAAATGAAAAAGATGCAAGAAAAGTATGAAATGACAGTCAACAGCCTGACTGAGGAAAATAACACCTTAAAAAATAGACTAACTCAAATGACAAAAGAGGCTCAGAAAGGCAATGAGGAGAAGAATGCCTTAAAAAGTCGAATTTGCCAGATGGAAAAAGAATCTCAAAAGCTCACTGACGAGATTCATTCCTTCAGAGTTAGACTGGAGCAAATGGAAGCTAGTGACTTTATGAGAAATCAAGATACTATTAAACAGATCCAAACAAATGAAAGATTAGAAGGCAATGTGAAATATCTCATGGGAAAAACCACTGACCTGGAAAATAGATCCAGGAGAGATAATTTAAAAATTATTGGACTACCTGAAAGCCATGATCAAAGAAAGAACCTAGAAATCATCCTTCAAGAAATTCTCAAGGAAAATTGCCCTGATGTTCTAGACCCAGAGGGCAAAATAGAGGTTGAAAGAATCCACAGATCACCTCCTGAAAAAGATCCCAAAAAGAAAACTCCCAGGAATATTATAGCCAGGTTCCAGAATCCCCAGATCAAGGAGAAAATACTACAAGCAGCCAGGAAGAAACAATTTCAATATTGTGGAAACACAATCAGAATAACACAGGACCTGGCAGCTTCTACATTGAGGGATAGAAGGGCATGGAATATGATATTCCAGAGGGCAAAATAGCTGGGAATGAACCCAAGGGTCACCTACCCAGCAAAACTGAGTATCTTGTTTCAGGGGAAAATATGGTCATTCAGTGGAATAGAGGACTTTCAAGCATTCTTGATGAAAGAACCAGAGTTGAATAGAAAATTTGACATTCAGACACAAGAAGCAAGAGATGCTTGAGAAGGTAATCAAGGAAAAGAAATCAAAAGGAACTTATCAAAGTTGGACTATTTACATTCCTACATGGAAAAACAATAACTGTGTTTGATGAAACCTTTCTCATTATGAAAATAATTGAAGAAGGGTACATGGTATATGTTCACAGGTATACATGGATAGAGGGCACAGGTTGAATTTGATGGGAAGGGATGATTATTATTATTTTTTTTTGGAGGGCAATTGGGGTTGGGTGACTTGCCCAGGTTCACGTGGCTGGGTTTTTGTTTGTGTGTTGGGTGTCTGGGGCCGGATCCGAGCTCGGGTCCTTCTGGCTCCAGGGCTGGCTCTCTGCTTGCTGTGCCACCTAGCCGCCCCAAGGAAGGGATGATTCTTAAGGGGTGAAGTCAAGAGGTGAGAGAGGAAAGTGGCAAGAGGAGATGGAGAGAGACAGGGTAGGGCAAACTATCTCATGTAGAAGAGGCAAGGGGAAGTAGTTGCAGGGGAGGGGAAGAACAGGAAGGCAAAAAGGCAAAAGCATATTCTCATTGAAGTTGGCTCAAGGAGAGAATCACATACTAAATGGGATATCTCAACCTGCAGCAGAATAGGGGGAAGGGGGATGAGAGGAGGGACGATGGAGGGGAGAGCATTCTGGGGAGAGGGGAGGTTAGAAGTACCCACTATCAAAGAGGGACAGGATCAAAGTAGGGAATGGACCAGGTGGGAGGTGAGACAGGTGGGAGGGAAATATAAGCAGTCTTTTACAATATATCTACTATGGTAATGTTTTGCAAAGATATACATGTACAATATATACTGAATTGCTTATCTTCTCAGAGGGAGTGGGTGACAAGGGAGAAAGGGAACGGATCTGAAAATCGAAGTTTTAAAATTAAATGTTTCATAAGATGTCCAGGCAGTGGGGCTCAGAGATTCACCTTGCCCTAATGGCAAAGTCGAAGGGGATATGGGAGAAGATATGGGAGAGAGCAGATTGGATGAGGGGATATCTAATGGGACTGCTATTCTGGGGTGGTGGGTAGAGAAAAAATGGGGGGAAAATGTAACTCATAATCTGGTGGAAATGAATGATGTAAACCAGAAGTTAATAAAGCATTTGTTTAATTAAAAAAATAATTAAAAAAAAAAAAAGAAAAATGAGAATTATCCTCAGGTCATGGAAGAGTTTAAAAAAAGATTTAAAAAATCAGGTAAGAGAGGAAGAGGGAAAATTGGGAAGGGAAATGAGAAAGATACAAAAAAAAATCATGAAAAAAGAATTGACAGCTTGGTAAAGGAGGCACAAAAATACTGAAGAAAATAACACCTTAAAAATAGAATAGACCAAATGGTAAAAGAGGCACAAAAATCCAATAAAGAAAAAGATGCCTTGAAAAGTAGATTTGGTCAAAGGGGAATGATATACAAAAATTCACTGAAGAGAACTCCTTAAAAAGCAGAATTGGCCAAATGGAAAAGGGAATGCAAAAGCTCACTGAAGAAAATAATTCTTTAAAATTCAGGATTGGGCAAGTGGAAGATAATGAATTTATAAGACATCAAGAAAAAATAAAATAAAATCAAGAGAAGAAAAAATAGAAGAAAATGTGAAATGTCTCAATGGAAAAACAACTGACCTAGAAAATAGATTGAGGAGAGATAAGATAAAAACTCTAGACTACTTGAAAGCCATGATAAAAAAAAAAAAGAGCCTAGACATCATTTTTCAAGAAATTATTAAGGAAAACTGCCCTAATGTCCTAGAACCAGAGCATAAAATAGACAGTGAAAGAATCTACCAATCCCCTTCTGAAAGAGATCCTCAAATGAAAGCTCCCAAGAATATTACAACCAAATTCCAGAGCTCCCAGGTCAAGTAGAAATATTGCAAGCAATCAAAATAAATGATAACACAAGATTGAGCAGTTTCTACACTAAAGGATCAGAGGGTTTGGAATATGATATTCTGGAAGGAAAAAGAGCTAAGATTACAACCAAGAATTACCCACCCAGAAAAACTGAGTATAATCCTTCAGGGGTAAAAAGGTCATATTCAGTGAAATATAGGACTTTCAAGCATTACTGATGAAAAGACCAGCATTGAATAGAAAATTTGACTTTCAAATAAAAGACTCGAGAGAGCATAAAAATGTAAATAGGAAAGAGAAATCATAAGGGATTAAATAAGGTTCAACTGTTTATATTCCCACATAGAAAAATGATACCTGTAAGTCCTAAGAAACTTTCTCATTATTAGGACAGTTAGAAGGAGTATACATAGACCAAGGGTACATGTATGAGCTGAATATGAAAGGATGATTATCTAAAAAAAAAATAAAATTAAGGGGTGAGAAAGAAAAATGCACATTGAGAAGAGGAAAGAGAGAGTAGAATAGGGCAAAGTATCTGGCATAAGAGAGGTACAAAAGAGGTTTTACAGTGGAGGGGAAGATAGAGGAAGTGGTGGGGAACATGTGAACCTTATTCTCATTGGAATTGGCTCAAAGAGGGAATAACATACACACTCAGTTGGGTGTGGAAATCTATCTTACCACATAGGAAAGGAGGAGGGAAAAGGGGCAGGGGGAGGCTGATAGAAGGGAGTATAGATGGCCTGAAATAAAAGTCAGAAGCAAAACACTTCTAAGATAGGACAGGGTGAAAGGAGAGAGATAAGGATAAACGAGGGTGGGGGGGATAGGATGAAGGGAAATACATAGCAATCATTACTGTGGAAAAAATGGTGAGTAGGATGCTCTCAGAAAAAAAAATCTGGAAAGACTTGTTTGGGCTGGTGCAAAGTAAAGTGAGCAAAACCCAGAGAACACCATATGCAGGAATAGCAACATTGTGAGATAATAAACTATGAACAGCTTAACTATTCTGAGCAATACACTGATCCAAGACAACTCTGAAGGACTTAGGATGAAAAATGCTCTCCATCTCCAGAGAAAGAACTGATGGAGTCTGAATGCAAATTAAAGCATACTTTTTCCTTACTTTCTTTGATACTTCTTGGGTTAATTTTTATTTCCTTTCATAGCATGACTTACATAGAAATATGTTTTCCGTGACTGTATATGTATTACCTATGAAAAATTGCTTGCCTTCTCAGTGAGAGGGGAGGA
This sequence comes from Gymnobelideus leadbeateri, assembly GCA_011680675.1. Classification (NCBI taxonomy): domain Eukaryota; kingdom Metazoa; phylum Chordata; class Mammalia; order Diprotodontia; family Petauridae; genus Gymnobelideus; species Gymnobelideus leadbeateri. The sequence continues at coordinate 225,878 of WOXC01001469.1, read as the reverse complement.
GAAAGAGGGAGAGAATTTGGAGCTCAAAATTTGAAAAAAAAAAAAAGAATATTAAAATTGTTTTTACATGTAATTGGGGAAAAATAAAATATTAAACTTAAAAAAAGAAAAAACAAACTGCTTGAAAGTGGTCTGTTGAATCTACTGTTTTAACAACCCCCCTTCCCCAGCCAACGCATAGGGTTTTGTAACATAACAGGCATAGGGTCTTGCAATATAATTATGACTGAGCCATGGAGAGACACTTCCCCCTACTTTGGTACCCACTCCCCAGCTTCCCCCCATCTTTTATCTCTTAAGGCATTTAGTCATTGTCAGAGAAGAGAATGACTGGGATTGGGTTAGTGCCAGACTATAACAGGCATTTATTAAATGTTTCAAGAATGAATGAACTGAATAATTAGCAAAGTTGCAAGAGATGCAGATTTTAGTACAATATGAGGGGAAACTTCCTAACAACTAAAACTGTCCAAAAGGAAAAGGAGCTAGCTGCTTTGGGGGATGGTGAGTTTGTGTTCCCTACTATACTGAAGGCCTTCAAGGGAAGAGGCTGGATAACTAATTTTCAGAGATTCTGTAAGGGGATTCCTGCTCAGTTACACCTTGGATTAAACAACAACAATAATGTAAAATGAGTGTAATAATAGCACCTACTTCCCAGGGTTGCTATGAAGATCAATGAGATAATATTCATAAAGCTCTTAGCACAGTGCCTGGCACATAAGAGGCAATAAAGAAAGGTTAACTATTATTGTTATTATCAATGCAAGCTGTAACGATGTAATAATAATTATTGTTATCACTAACATTAGTGACAGCTAGCATTTGTATAGTACAAGGCTGGCTATTAATAACAGTGCCACTTCTATAGTGCGCTAAGGTTTGCCAAGTGCTTCATGAATGTACTCTCATTTTATCCTTACTATAATTCTGGGAGGAAGGTGCTGTTATTAACCTCTCTTTACAAATGCGGGAACTGAGGCAGACAGAGAATAAAGTGACTTGCTTAGGGTCACACAGTATCTGGGGATGGATTTGAACTCAGGGCTTCCTGACTTCAGGTTCCAGAGCTCTATGTTAGGGTGCCACCTAGTTAGTGGCCTCATTGATACTCTCTGAAATTCTAAAATTCTGTTCCACAATCTGCCTCTAGACACCTGGGTTGTGTGGTGTTGCTACATCTACAGTAAGCTCCCACGACTCCTCCCAGTCATTCTCTTCTCTGACAATGACTAAATAGCTTGAGAGATGAAAGGGCTGGGACTGGGGAACGGGTACCAAGGTAGGGGCAAGTTTCTCTCCTGGCTCAGTCAATCAATAAACATTTATTAAGCACCTACTAGATACCACTAAGCACAGGCTCCTATGCAGAGAACTCACATAGCAGAAGTTTCTTCCTCGGTAATAATTGCTGCACATCATGGTAGGGGAGATGATGCGGATGATGCTGGGCACCTCCGAGATGTCATGGTAGAAGGTGTCACACTCATCGTTGCTCATGATGGTGATCTCGGCTTCCAGAAGGAACAGAGATAACGAAACTGTGGGGATTTGGAATAGAAAGACCTTAGTGATTAAAGCCTTTTGTGCTCCCTGATCCCCCTGCCATGCCCCTAGGGCTTCCCCCCACCCCCACCAACTAGACCATCCCACAGCCCATGGGGTAGCTGCCAGGGATGACACCATTAGCCCACCCAGCCTTTAGAGCAGAGACATAATAATCTCCTTCAGTCACTGTTGTCAGTCTAGAAGGTTCAGCAAAGGAAGAACAGAGAAATAGCCTAACCCTCTTTCCTGTTCTGCCAGCACCAAACAGTTTTTTCTAACTCCTCAGTGCTCATCTTTGCTGCTGGCTTCCCCGAACTCTGGAAAGGACAGGGAAGGATGTCCACTATGAAGTGGACATCTACTCCCCCATGTCCATGGTGGGTCTTTCAATGCTTGAAGACAACCATCCAATAAGTCTCTTAGGCTACATATGCCATATTCTATCAGATGATCCTCGAATGACATAATACCCACTGTAATAAAAGCAGACCTTTGAGGGGTAACCCATGAATTGGAGTGAATGATTCAGACTGTGAAAGGATGGGAATCATTCTATTTATCTGCTGGCATTCCATACCTATTTTCTAATGGGAATGAAGTAATAAGATACTTAGCTAGCCAAGGGGTTGTATAGCAGTATGGGCAATTCCTTACAAGTTTGCCAAGCCTTTAGGAGGCTTTTCAATTGGTTCAGAATGAGTTTGAGATTGTAGAATGGGGTGGCTAGGTGGCACAGTGAATACAGCACTGGCCATGGAGTCAGGAGAACCTGAGTTCAAATCTGGCCTCAAGACACTTAACACAAAAACTAGCCATGTGACCTTAGGCAAGTCACTTAACCCCAATTGCCCTACCTTCTCCCCTCAAAAAAAAAAAAAAGAGAGAGAGAGATTGTAGAATGGACCAATGGACTCAGTCCAGAGACACAAGAAAACATTTTTGATGGGAGTCAAAAGGGAAGAAAGAACACAGGAGCCTCACTCTAAGCCAGTCCAGGGGAATCCAGAACTCTGAAGAGCTTACTACATTTAGGACAACTAGTGTGGAACTAGGCAGATTTATCTCTATGATTGCATGTGAGAACTCATTTTTGGAGTCAGACAATCTGGGTTTGAATCTTAGCTCTGGAAACTAATATGCGTGATCCTGGGAAAGTAATTTCTTCTTCTGATTCTGTCTCTCCCTCTGTAAAGTAAAGGGATTGGACTTGATAGGTGACCTCTAAGCCAACATTGGGCTCTAAACCCTACAACTGGAACCTGATGGAACAGGGCATGCTTAGCCTGAGAGGAGACTTATAGGGGTTGAGATGGAGAGGAGGGTTATCTTCAAGCATTGAAAAATCTACCATGGAGATGGTAGATTATATATGTTATAGGGCCTAGCACAGGGCCTTTCAACATAATAGACATTTAATAAATGTTTGGGAATGAACTGAGCAATTAGCAAAGTTGCAAGCGATGCAGATTTTAGCATATACAATCTGAAAGAAATCTTTTACCAACTAAAGCTGTTTAAAAGGAAAAGGAGCTAGCTGCCTTGAGAGACAGTGAGTTTGTGGAGACCTTCAAGGGAAGAGCCCTATTAATTAATCTCAATAATTAATCTTTAGGGATTCTATGAAAGGATTGCTACTCAGTTATACCTTGGATTAGATAACAACAACAACAACGTAAAATAAGCATAATAATAGGACCTACCTCCCACTATTGTTATGAAGATCATTTGTAATGCACTGAGCACACTATAGCAAGCACCTTATATGATCACTGAATGCAATCCCTCTTTTTACAGATAAGGAAACTGAGGCCTGGGTAAAAGTCACATCTCAGGATTGAAATGCAGATCTAGTGGCTTCCCACACCTGATCCTTTTGGCTCTTCCTTGCCCCTCTCCCTTTAACCCTAAAGCACTGGTTTATTGGTAGTGATTTGAAGAGGGCCAAAAAAGAAAAACCCCACAAACAACAACACTCTCCATATAAAAAAGAAAAAGTCAGATGCCTGAAAGTCCATCCTTAGATAACTATTTCTTTTGTTAAAGCACGTCTTACTCAGCCTCCTCTGCTGAAGTATAAATGTTCCTAAGGGGAAGAAGATCTATAGGCCCTTGTTCCCTCATGTAAGCTTTCCTGGGAAGGAGGTGAGAGGGATTACTAAATGGGGAGGGAGGGCACTGGGGACTGGGATGAAATCATGACACATGATTTTGCTTCCAGTAAACATGTTGGAGTAGGGTCTCAGGAACTAGCAGAGATCTGGGCACAGCAGAGGGTCATGGACAGCATACAGAATGGAACACAGATGCCATAAATCAACCTGTCAGCAGACTGAGATACTGCAGACTGAAACAGGGAGGGAACTACGGCTGCTGTGGGGCAAATACCCTTTCTGGGCAAATAGTAGACCAAGAAGTAGGTCGAGTAGTTAATAATAAGTAAAATTAGATTAGTCAACAAGAAGGCAGAAGGACATGTATGTGGCAAGCAGGACTTAGAAGCTGGAGTGGGTACAGCTAGGGCTGTGATGGGCATGACCTAAGGAGGAAAAACCCCAGATCAATGAAGAACAGGGCAGGAGAACAAGACTAATCCTTCTTCCCACGGAGCTATTTCTTTACTTGGGTAATCCGGATCGGGGCCCAATTTGTACTGGCCCCAGCCTGTTATCCAGCAGAAGGACCCAGGTTTCACTTCCAAGCCGGGGGAGGGAAGGCAGACTGGGGCAATGTACTCGCTGTAATTCAATCTCTGGGCTAACTTGAGGAGAGCTACGTTATTCTCACGGCCAATCCATGACCAGTATCTTCTCTCTTGGTAGTAGGGATGGATTATCACTTTTTTGACTGGGACCCGGCGAGAATGTACACGGTCTATTACGGAGAGTATTGGGTTCCCCAATAAAACAGATAAATTACTGCTGCTGCAGGAGAGAAGGAAGAGATTAATATTGTCATTAACATCATCATCATCACATTGAAGTGGAAGGAGTATTGGATTTTTGGTGGGGGAATCAGAAAATGTGACCTTGAGTCCTAGTTATGCCATTTGCTAGCTGAGGACCTGGAGTAAGCAACTGAACCTCTTGGAACATAGCCTATTCATCTGTAAAGTAAGAGGGCTTGGACTAGACTAGGGATGGGCCACAGATTCCTCACACCTGCACTAGACAATTCACTCTGCAAGTTCTGTGACTTGAATGAAGGCCACAGCACCATGGCTTCTGAGAATGTTGTATAGGGATTTGATTTCAGAGTCACAGAGTCTTAAGGAGGCCCTTTAAGCACTAGGACTTCCCTCTATAGTTGCCCTGGTATGAGGTCATCCAAGCTATTTTGAACCCCACCAGTAATAGGGAGATCACTCTGAATCCAGAGAGTGCTGGTATTGTAGAGTATTGATTATTATAAAGTTCTTTTTATTGAGTCAAAATCTGTTTCCTTCTATTTTCCAATCACCACACTTGTTTATGATTGCTGGCATCAAGCAGAGACAAAATGCAGAATTTGTTGAAAATGCTCATCTTCAAAGAGTCAGTGAATCACACCAACCCAAAAAGAGGTCTCTTGTGAGAAGCCACAGGAATCTGCCTGTGGCCTCATGCTATTCAACGTGTTTGACAATGACTTGGGTGAAGGCTTAGATGACAGATTTATCAGACTTGCAAATGACATAGAATCAGAGAATCTCAGAGTTGGAAGGGACCTCAGAGGCCATAAATTCAACCTGGGGGCAGCTAGGTGACACAGTGGATAGAGCATGGGCCCTGGAATCAGGAGAACTTGGATTCAAATCCACTCTCAAGACACTTAACTAGCTGTGTGACCCTGGGAAAGTTACTTAACTCCAACTGCTTCTGCCCCCCCACCCCCAGCCAATTTCAATCTGGACCTGAATAGAAGCCCTCTCTATAACCTACTCCAGTTAATAATCACCTAACCTCTTTTCCAAGAACTCAGAGGGAGCAAGAAACCACTGCTTTCTAAGAAAACCCATTCCACTTTGGGATAGCTCTAGTCATTAGAAAGTTTCTGTTTGCTTCTTTGCAACTTCTATTCACTGCCCCTTATTCTGGCTCCTAGGACAAAGCAGAACAAATCTAATTTCATTTTCAGTACAGTCCTTCAAATATTTAAAGATAACTATGGTGTGTCCCCTCCCCTACCATGCTCCCCAATTTTTCATTAAGATAAATATTTCCATTTTCTTTAGCCAATCCTCAGGGCTTTGCCCACACTGATCCTTTTCTGGATGCCATCCAAGCTTGTCAATATCATCCCTAAAATGTGGCCCCCAGAACTAACCATAACAATGCAGATGTGGTCTGAGCAGGACAAAGGGGCAGCAGAGCCATCCCCTCTCTAGTCTGGTACACTATGCTTTTCAGAAAAAAATTTAAGATTGTGTTAGCATTTGAGGTTGTTCTTTCACTGATGTTTAATATTGAACTTGCAAATATAAATATATATATATATATATATATTTTTTTTTTTTTTTTGAGGAAGAAACTGAGGTCCAGGGATGGTGTCATTTAAACTATTAAATTATGATTTAAAGGGGCGGCTAGGTGGCGCAGTGAATAGAGCGCCGGCCCTGGAATCAGAAGGACCTGAGTTCGGAGCCGGCCTCCGACACAATCCATACAAACAAACAAACAAAAAAAAAACCTAGCCGTGTAACCTTGGGCAAGTTACTTAACCCCAATTGCCCTAAAGGGGCGGCTAGGTGGCGCAGTGAGTAAGAGAGCCGGCCTCGGAGTTTGGATGACCTGAGATCAGATCCGGCCTCAGAAAATGAGCACCCACGCATAAATAATGACTAGCCGTGTAACCTTGAGCAAGTTACTTAACCCCAATTGCTTAAAAAAAAAAAAAAAGAAAGAAAAAAAATTATGATTTAAAATCTAACATTTTCCCCATTGTGCTTCTCTTGAAGCATTTTGTTCGGTTCTAGGTGCTATACTGTAGGAAGGAAATGGACAAGAGGAAATTTAGCAGAATGATATAGGGACTAAAGACCATGACATATGAGGATTTGTTCAATGAACTAGAGATGTTTAGCCTGGAGAAGAGAAGACACAGAGAAGGACATAACTGTAGTCTTCATAAAGTTTCAAGAATTTAGTTTCAAATAGCTTCAAGGATTTACCTCCATCAGCTTGGCTGTGAATGGATAGGGGTGCAAAAGAGGTCACACAAGGAAGAGCAAAGAGCTACTGAGGAGCAGATTTCAGCTTATTGGTCTGTCTCCTATGTCTAGAATGCTCTCCCTCCTCATCTCTGTTTCCTGGTTTTCCTGGTTTCCTTTAGGACTCAGCAGGAGGCCTTTCTGGAACCCACCCCTACCCCCTCAGCTACTAGTGCCCTACACTCTCCAATTATCTCTATTATGAACAATCTTGTATATACCTAGTTATTAACATATGGTTTCCCCCATTAGGGTGTTAGCTCCTTGGGGGCAGGGGCTAAATTGTGTGCTTTATTTATTCATCTGCTTGCTTACTTATTCATTCATTCATTAATCTATTGACTCATTCATCTATTCATTTGCTTGTTTATTACTTTATTCTTCCCCTTTCTTTGTTTCCCTGGTGCTTACTTAGCACAGGGCCTGGCACACAGGAAACATCTAATATATGTTTGTTGACTATTTGGCTGACTGAATTTGAGCAAGTCTTAACACTAATCTAAAAGTTAGTTGTCAAAAAAGTAGATGCTGACTCGAGAGGTAGGGCTGTTTGTTTAGTCCTCATTTGAGCAGGTGCTAGATGACCACTTTGGAGATGTCATAGGGATTTTAAAGTCTTTTCTACTGAGATTCTGTGATTCTACATTGTTTGAAAGTAAAGTTGGAACCTCTCAAATGATCCTTTTAACTAGATTAAACAGACATCCTGCAACTGTATTGATCTTTTTCTTTATTGAGTTTACAAGATTCAGTTCCCCAGGTCTTTGAGTTTCAAATTTTCTCCCCCCGCCCCTCCCCCCCCATAGCGGTATACAATCAGGTACAGGATCCCTGCAACTGTATTGATAAAGGACCATACCACCTCCTCCTCTTTCTGTAACCTGACTTCTACCTACTTACCCTGCCAGAATTGTGACAGAGTATCCACTCTTACCTTTCTGGGTCCTTTCCTGTTTTCCAGGTCACCTTCCATTCACCCAACCTAACACAACTATCCTGCTAGAGAGGGAAAGAGCTGTGGACCTGCAATCAAAGTATTTTCCCAACAATATAAAATGGGTAGGGCAAATGATATTTATCCAGACTTTGGATTGACTGACTAGCTCACTAAGGGCCTTGGAAATGGTTCAACTCACGTATTCACGCAATTAGCAGCTGTCAGCACCCACAAAGAGGCAACAATGGATCCAGCACAAATGTGAACGTTGTTTTTTTGAATGCTTGCTTGCCATGGCCATTTCTTGGCCGGGGATTCTTTTCCACCCAGGACTCTGTTGTAGAGATATGAATAACCACAGCCTGGAGAGGGAGGAAAAGTGAGAGAACAAGGGTGAGAGAGAGAGAGAGAGAGAGAGAGAGAGAGAGAGAGAGAGAGAGAGAGAGGTGGTAGAAAAGAGAAACAGACAAGAGTTTCACACAGAGACCGAGAGATGAGAGAGAATTGAGAGCAAAGGGACAGAGAGAGGTAGGAGGAGAGAGAGATGAAACAGAAACAGAGACAGACATGTGAGGGGACCTAGAATCCTGGGTCATCAGCCTTCCATTGAAGCCACAGCCTTTTAAGTCCTATTTAATAGTTGCCACTTCAAGAAACAGACATCTTATAAGGTTGTTGAAAGAAAAAATCCTGGATTTGGGATCAAGACAGGTTTGAATCCTGGTTCTGATACTTACTGTGTGACTGAGCCCCAATTTCTCCATCTGCAAAACGATAATAATGATTCCAGTTCCATCTTCGTCATAGACGGCCTTAGTCCCTAGGTCTCCTCAAGCTCTTGGAGGGACCACTAAGGCATCACCCTCCATGGCAGGTCTCAGGAAATTCGCTTTGGATTGTCCACACTAACAAACAGGGATATCGATGGGAGGGGAACCCAGATATCATGTGCTTGGACTTTAGGCTAGTCAGTTTTTGTTTCCATTTCATGAGACCATTCAACTGAATCTTATTTGTCAGGCAACTTAGGAGGTGCAGTGCACAGAGCGCATTCCAAATCCTGCCTCAGACCCTTCCTAGCTGTGTGATTCTGGGCAAGTCATGTAACTTTTCTCGGACTTGGTTTCCTCAGTTGTAAAGTGGCCATAGTAATATCATCTGCCTCTTAGGGTTGTTGTGGGGATCCAATGAGATAACAAGTAAAAATGCTTCACAAACCCTGTAGCACTATAAAAACGTGGTTCAGTTGTTTCAATCATGTTTCGACTCTTTGTGACATCACGGACATCTGTCCACGGGGTTTTCTTGGCAAAGATAATGGAGTAGTTTGCCATTTCCCTCCCCAGTGGTAAACAAAGGCTAAGTGATTGTCCAAGGTCCAACAGCTAGAAAATTTCTGAGGCTGGATTTTAACTTAGGCCTGCTTGACTCCAAGACCAGCACTCTATACACAATGCCACCTAGCTGTTATTAATTCAACAAACACTCGTTACATTTAACAAAAGGATTGTGGAAAGCGACCTTGCATGGAGTCATATGATCTTAGTTTAAATCCCTGCCGGCCACTTAATACCCACATGACCTTGAGCAATCACTGAACCTCTCTGTTCCTCAGTTTCCTCACCTGTAACATAAGGTAATTTAAGTCGAGGAACACTAAGTATTTTCTGGCTCTCTATGAACCTATGATCCCATACATATACAGGCATGTGGGGTGTTCTGGGAATGCCCCTTAAGCCAAATTAACAAGCCAGTCTATGAAGAATTACAGAGGTCTGTATTTACCTGCCTGACTTGTAGTCAATTCCTCTATACCACGTATTTTATGCTGTATGAAAGGTCTTACCACTGACTGCCACCATGTGACCATGGGCAAATGATTTTTAACCTTCCTGGGGCCCTATTTCCTTATCTGCGTAATAAAGGGGTTGGCCTAGGTGATCTCCAAGGAACTCCTTTCCTTTCTTGTTTCAGGCTTATAGCTGAAGCACCTTTGATCCTAAAGGCAGGACCTAGCTCCTGTAGGTGCCTCCCCATTAGGACCAAGATACATTGGATGAAACTACTTTGTACCATAATAGACTGCGATAGATGACAGGTAGATGTAGCAGAAAAGGGAATGGCAGGAAAGGAGAAGGACCTACATGGAGGTAGATGGAAGAACAGTTTCTCTGCAGAGATAAGAAATTCCCTAAGGTCTAAGACTTTGTCTGCTCCATATTAGAGGATCTTTGAAGCCTAGTGGATGGACACTGTCTCAAGGAAGGCCATCTTGTTCTTCCTACTCATTTGCAAATTCTTCTCCAGGTTCAAGCCTCCAAGAAAATGAATATCTAACCATGGGTTTAAGACCTGCAATCAGCTGGATCAATTGATCTTAAAATGAGCAGTGACTATCATTAAGAAGCCTTTTCTCATGTTAAGTGCATATATCTTGCCTACTAACGCTCATAATGTACCTGGGAAAGTTGAGATGCGTGGGGGTGTCCAGTTTTGATTTAAATATTATGATCATAGGATTATACTAAGTCAGAGTTAGAAGGTAGAACATAGCATGTCTTAAGTGGAAGCTTAGAACATAGAATGTCAGAGCTAGGAAGGAACTTAGAACACAAAATGTCAGAGGTGGGAGGGCTTTAGAACTAAGAATGTCAGAGATGGGAAGTTCCTTAGAAAACAGAATGTTTGGAGGTGGGAGGGCCCTTTGAAAAAAGAATGTCAGAGGTGGGAGATCCCTTAGAATGGAGAATGTCAGAGGTGGGAGGGTCCTTAGAACAGAGTGTTGGAGGTGGGAGGGTCCTTAGAAAACAAAATGTCTGAGGTGGGAGGGCCCTGGGGCCACATTATGTCAGAGGTGGGAGCGCCCTGGGGACACATTATGTCAGAGGTGGGAGGGCCCTTGGGACACATTACATCAGAGGTGGGAGGTCCCTGGGGACACATTATGTCAGAGGTGGGAGGGCCCTTGGGACACATTACATCAGAGGTGGGAGGTCCCTGGGGACATATTATGTCAGAGGTGGGAGGGCCCTGGGGACACATTACATCAGAGGTGGGAGGGGCCTGGGGATACATTACATCAGAGGTGGGAGGGGCCTAGGGACACATTACATCAGAGGTGGGAGGGGTCTGGGGAAGACATTACATCAGAGGTGGGAGGGGCCTGGGGACACATTATGTCTGAGATGGGAGGGGCCTGGGGCACATTACATCAGAGGTGGGAGATCCCTGGGGGACACATTATGTCAGGGGTGGGAGGGCCCTGGGGACACATTATGTCAGAGGTGGGAGGGGCCTGGGGACACATTATGTCAGAGGTGGGAGGGCCCTGGGGAGGGAGAGTACAGAGGGGGAGGGGCCTGAGTCCCTCCAAGGCCTGTGGCCCTGGCCACTGTCGGGGGTGGAGTGGGCTGTGCGCTGGGTGCCTCCCCTCCACGGCCCCTCAGAGGTAACGCACCAAGGGCTTCCTCCAGGGTGGTTGGCGGCTCCTCGGTAGGGGAAGCGTAGCCTGTGGGAAGAGGAGAGGAGAGGGTGGGGACCCTAGTCAGGGGGCACCAGGGGCAGGCCCGCCCCCGCCCTACCTCCACCCCCACCCCCGGCAAAGGCCTCACCCACGGATAGCAGCAGCCATGTCAGGAGAAGCGGGGCACCCAGGGACACCCTGGGTAGGAGGGTGGGGCCCAACATCCGGACCTGACCCAGCCCCAACAACCCCCAGCCCCACGCAGCTGCCACACGGTTGCGAGCCTCTGGACACCCTCTCCACTGAGCCTTCCAGAGCTGCTGGTCTCCGTGCGTGTGCACTCGGTAACTCCCTCCCCTCGCGCTGCCCCCTGCTGTGGGCACTCGGTAACTCCCTACCCTCGCGCCGCCCCCTGCTGGGGGCACGTGGTAACTCCCTCCCGGTGCAGCCCCCTGCTGGGGCCCTCGGTAATTCCCTCCCCGCGCGCCGCCCCTTGCTGGGGGCACGCGGTAACTCCATCCCGGTGCAGCCCCCTGCTGTGGGCACGTGGTAACTCCCTCCTCGCGCGCCGCCCTCTGCTGGGGCCCTCGGTAACTCCCTCCGCGCGCCGCCCGCTGGTGCTGGGCACCTCGCAGGCCCTGTCTATTCAGGCCCCCTGGACTGCCGGAGACCTCAAGAGTCCCCTCTGTGCGGAGCCACCCCTCACCACCCCACCCCCCCTTGGGAAGTTGAGGAATCAGGAAGAACTGAATAGAGTAGGCAGGCTCCTCCGCCGCCATCTCGCCCTGCTTACCATCCTTTCCTGGGCTACTTTCCAGATGGATGAAACGAGCATTGTCCGTGCAGCCCCTGGGGATCACGTGCGCCTCGTATTTACTGCATGCGCCTGGAGAGGCTCGCCTGGGGCCGCACAGCCAGGGAATGCCTGCGGCAGGATTGGAACTCGTGCCTCTCTCATTTCAAGGCCTCCACTTGGCACGCCGCTCCACCTAGCTGCTTAAAGCCCTGCTTCCAATGCACAGGATCTGAGGTGCGCTGGTGAATATTCAACAAGCACCTCTCCAAAAGACACAACACACTTGGAAGACTAATCTGTATCTTAACCTTTTCTCCATCAGTTTCTTCAGTCTAGGCAATCAACACATCAGTCCCTAATTAGTAGCATTTACTGATTTTTGAGCTGCAAATGCAATGCAAATGCTAAATTTAACACTCAGACCCCTCAGCTGGTATGTGCTTCAGCACACCCTGTAGAGTCGACTGTGTCCTTGAGGACCCTAGCATTCCACCTTGTATGCAGCTGATGCTTAATAAAAGCTTCTTGAATTGAGTGAGATGGTCACTCTCCTGCTCATAAACATCTTCCCTCATCTCTCAGGTAAAATAATGCATCACTGGGCAGTTAAAGCCCTCCCTAATCTAGCTTCCACCCACCTCGACAGCCGTATTTCACTGGCATAGGGGATAAAGCTTGAGATGCTGCATAGATGGGGTCTCCCCTCCCCTCCCTGGTCCCTCTCCTCCAGATCTGGTACCCAGAACTGAACACAGTCCTCCAATTGTGATCTGACCAGGGCAGAGACCAGTGGGACCATCACCTCCATGACCTCAATACAGACTGAGATCACCTTAGTTTTCTTGGCTGCCAGATCACATTGTTGACTCATGTACAGTTGGCATCCCTTCAACCCCCCACCTCTTTTCCAGATGACTTGCCATCTAGAAAGTTGGAGTCTTGGAAAGCATTAGGCTTTACCTTTGTCCCATCTGCCCCTTTTCATCCCTGACTCAATGGTCTCCAGCCATCTCACCTGTCTTGTGGGCCAGCTGCACTCTCAGAGACTCCAGATTATTCTTGTCTTCAGGACTGAAGCTGAGGTCCTTTTGCCCAGCTCTTTGCTCACACATCCCATCCTCCCTATTCCAGGAAATGAAGTTACAGATGACTCTTTGTTGCTCTCTCCAATTTTTTTAATTATGGCTATTTTCATCCTCACTCTGGAGGCACACATACCTTCTTTAGAGGTTCCCCCAAGGTAACCATGGGACACAGGGGACTTTCTCCCTCCTGATAAGATGGCACACTGACTCCCCTCCCCACTCCCTCTCCCAGGGCCCCTCTTATCTCCATAGCCTTGCCTTCTGCCCCAAAGGCCCCAGATGAGTTTTTGACCCTATCTTCTGATGCAACCCCCTGGCTTGCCCACTCCCCATGGCACTTCCTTCCGTCTCAACTACTTCCCTTCCTTGGGGCCCAGCTATATGAGAGAGGCTATGAAGCCCAAGCAAGGGGCATAAAGTCCTCCAGGAAGCAACAGGAGTCAAGAAGGGATAGGAAGTTGATGAAGGAAGTGCTTCCCAAAATAGCAGGAGGCTAAGGAAGGCCTAGAGAGAAAAGAGGAGAGGGCTTCCCAGGGCCTTCAGAAAATATAGGGCAACAGTCCCAAAAGGAGAGTGATCCAGGAGGCATCCAGGAGAGGGGAGGCTGATAACCTCATGTGGCTTGTAATCCACTTGGAGAACTTGCTGACACGGACATAAACACTTGGCACCTCTGCTTGGGTACAGGTTTTTGCCCAGCTCATTACTCCTGCCAGCATCCAGATCTTCTTATCTTGACAGACAAGGGGCCCTCCAGGACCACCCTTGGGAAAGAGAGAAGAATTAACCATGGGGATTACAGAGTTGGGGATTCCAGGCCAGCTGGACCTTAGATTTGGAACAGTGGGGCTGAGGGTGACATGGAGAGGAGAACCCTGACCTGTCCCCAGGAGTCTCATGGGAATCCTTGTGGAGGGACTTCTGGAGAGGGAAAGCAGATTTCAGTGGACCACAACATCCCCATTAGGGCCAGGGTAATTAGAAGGAGAGCTGGTTAGGAGACTCTGGGCTTCGGTGACTACTCTTATCTGTCTGTTTTTGAAGTTATACAATCAAGGCAGTGTGTAACTGTTGAAGGGACTAAGGCTCTTGGAGGTCCTCTAGTACACGCCTTTCATTGTATTGTCAAGAGAACCCTGACATCAAACACTGACAAGGTCACCCAGGTAAATGGCAGAGATGAGGACTGAATGACAAGATCATGGCTGGGAGGAACCTTAGAGGTCATCCAGTCCAACCATTCCATATTACAAATGTGGAAGTTGAGGCCCAGAGAGGCTATTGACTTGCTCAAAGTCAACACAAAAAAACAATGATAGAGCTAATCAAGTCTTCTTACTCCAAATCAGCACTTTCCATTGTACCTCAGCTGAGTAAAAGTCATGTATCATCAGAGAAAATCCTCTCTAGGGCAATGGGTATGAACAGGAAGAGAGTCACAGATTCTGAGGGATGAAGGATCCTGAGGGATCATCTAGTCCACTCCTAACTGATAAAGAACCGGATACCTACTAAGGCAGCTCATCCCATTTCTGGATAAGTCTGTTATGACATTCTGCCTTATATGTTGACCTAAAGGTCTGAATTCTGCCTTCTGGAGCTAAGCAAAATGAATCTAAGACCTCATCCACATGTGAGGCCTTCAAATATTTTCAGACAGTAATTATGTTCCTCCCCAAGTCTTCTCTTCTTGAAACTAAATAAATATCCCTACTTTCTTCACTAGCTCCTAATATTACATGACTTCATTTTCTCCCTCAACAGCCTGGCCTCATTCTTTTTGGATTTTCTCTAATTGGTCAGCCTCCATTTTTAAAATGTTCTGAACAGAGCAAAGCACAGTGGAATTCTTGTTGCCCTTGTTTTGGACCCTGGGTTCCTGTTAATACACTCTCAGATCACATTAGCATTTTTAGCTTTCATATCACATCATTGATCTGCATCATGCTTGCAAACCACAAGGACCCCCAAGATCATTTTCTATTTCCCCAGACACAGCCCCTTGTGCTATTAATTTATTGAATTCAAATACAGGACTTTACATTATCTTTTGACTGTTATCCTACTTTTTAGCTATCTCTCCCGGCTGTGTCACCTCCAAGGTTGATGAATGTGACATTTATGATATCAACCAAGTCTTTGATAAAATTATTAAAGGAAATAGTATTAAGGATAGAGCTCTGGCTTCCCTTGTGTTTGATGTCAATTCATTACTTGTTACTCTTTGGATCCTTCCATTCAAAGAGTTCTAAATCCACTCAACCATAACATCCATCCAACCCTCCTCTCTCTATCTTGTCCAAAAAAAAAATTCTCAAGAAGCTCTGGAGAATGCTTCCCTGCAGTTCAACTGTATTCTATATATGCGGAGTCTAATAATTCAGAGATCGAAGTCAGAAAGGAAATGAAAGAAGCTAGTCTGGCATAATTTTTTTCTTAATCAACCCATACTAGGTCCTAGGGATTACCACTTTCCTCTTTAAGTGTTCAAAACCCATTCATTTACTAATGCCTTCTCTAATCTTTCTGGGGAGCAATGTTATTGTCAATATCACAACTAAGGATGAGGCTTGCAGCTCTGGCCTCTGACTTCAGAAGATGCAGAAAACTCACCTGGCATATAGTTTCATTTTTTTGGCCTGTAGCACAAATCACAGATTCTATGATGAAAGGAATATATTGGGGTGAAGAGGGAGTAATGTGATAAAGCTGGTCACACCTCTTGTGGTTAACAATGAAGACCTTTGTCTGCTGGAGTTCTGAGGATAACGGCCAACCTGCTTTGGGAAGACAGTTTAGTGGTCAGAAGGTGAACACTTCCCTCTCTCTGCATCATCCTTCAGGGACTCCTTTGCTTTCATTCTTTCATTAAGTAAATATTTATGACTTTCCACCCACAAACCCGAAATGTTCTTAGAGGTCCTATGGCACTAATTAGCCATAGCTGGGTAATTCTAGACTCGCAGAGTAAAGACAGGCCATAGAACTGAGCACAGTGAGTACAGACTGAAGAAAAGACATTTATACACACACATCAATTTGAAGAGGACAAAACATATTTCTTTAGATTTCAAATACTGTATGACAAATATAATGCAAAAATAAAGAACTGTTGAAAAGTTAAAAAATATCTATGGAGCAACTACATATTTGCTATTTGATAAATTTTTGTTGATTGCAAAGCATAATGGGAAAACTCCCATTTCCTGACCCGGGGCAGCTAGGTGGCGCAGTGAGTAGAGCGCTGGCCCTGGAGTCAGAAGGACCTGAGTTCAGATCTGGCCTCAGACACTTAACGCACACACAAACAAAAACCTAGCTGTGTGACCTTGGGCAAGTTGCTTAACCCCAATTGCCCTCCAAAAGGCAAAAAAAAAAAAAAAAAGAATCAGTATGGTGTAATGGAAAGAACTCTGGCCTGGGGGTCAGGTAGGAGTGTGGTAAATATTTAATAACCAGCTTTCTAGAGGGGAAAAATGTATGCAGGACATACTTTTAAGTTTAATCGGAATCAACAACATTTTCTCCATAACTTTCTTAAAGCTAAACAATCAACAAAAATGATAAATCAAGTGTTTGACAATTTCTAAGGTGCAAACACTTATATTGAAAATTTAATAATTGGCTCTCAGGAATTCATTTGAGCTGGTTCTGGCATGCCACTTGTATTAGACCTGGCTTAGAGCCTGTCAGTCAGTCAATCAACAAACATTTATTAAGCTCCTGCTACATGCCAAGCACCATACTAAGCACTGGAGATTACAAAAAGAGGCAAAATCATAATATGAGTATGTGATCTTGGAAAGTTTCTCAACCCTTCTGGATTAATTTCCACATCTGTAAAATGGGAATAGCAATACTTACCAAATCTGTGAGGGAAACTCTGAAAAGTGTTAAGTATCTTTAAAGTGCTATTATTCTTAAATAGTCAGGAACCCAAATCCAGGTCTTTTGCCTTTTTTGTGGATTCCAACAATACCAGTTCTTGGAAAGAAAATGCCAACATAAGACTGGGAAAAGGAGCTGCAGCCAGATGGCATAGATGTTAAGGGCTGAAGAAGAAGCTGGGATAGGGGAAGCCCAAGAAGGGGAAGAATAAGAAGGCATAGAATGGTCTTACAGATAAATATGGCGCCCTACACCAAGAGCAGCTATTGGGAGCTTTGGGGCCATGGTTATCACCATCCCTCTGGCCTTTACAGAGGCTTTCACTGGAAAACCCCAGCTCAGTTGGGGCACTAGTAGGTACCTCAGTGGTATAATTGAAAAGATGGAATAGAACAATATGGCGCCTTATATATGGCTGATCAGCCTAAGGGAGAAAGGGAAACATTTATAGGAGCATTAGTTATAAATTAAGAGTTGAAAGAGACCTCAGAGTTGATCAAGTTGAACTCTCTCATTTTACAGAAGAGGTCCCTCAAAAAATTCTTTGACTTGCCCAAGGTCACAGCACATAAATGTCAGAGGCAGGATTCAAACCCAGGTCTCCCTGCCTCACCCAAGTTCCAAGGGGGATCACTGCACACCTTCCTCACCTTTATGGCTTTCCCTCGTTTTACCCCATCCTGTCATCCAGCACTGGGTCCCAATCTTCAAATCAAACAGGGGGTGAGGTAGACAGATAGGCTGTACATATTTGGTGAAGGTCACAGAGAAATTCAGGCGGAGGAGGGCAATGTCACCCATTATTGAGGTCCGACTCCTGTACTTCGGATGAAGGAGGATGTCCATGACAGGCCTTACTTGCGAAGTGTTGGAATTATTAGGATAGATATTTGTGTCCCCCATCATAACTGAGTAATCAAAATTGCTGTTAGAAAGAAAGAGACATAAATGTTCCTTGACCTTGGCACCAGCCAAACACATGGCATTGCCCCAATCACTCTGCCAGCATCTCAGAAAAGATTGCCAGATGGGAGAAGAAAGTAAACAGTGGTAGTGAGATGGGGGGATGAGGAGGTAAGCAGTGAGAGTGGAGAAGAGGAACAGGACTAACTAAAATGCCTTCCCTGTCCTGTGGGTGGCTCTTGGTTTTCCCTCTCCCCTCAATCCCCATATTACAGTCTCAGTTCTGGTAGGAAGCTTTCTCTTATGTTGTCTCATAGCAACGATGGATAAAGTGTCTTCACCTTCATTTTTCACCCATGATGCCATGCCTTTCTCTACTCAGTGAGGTCAGTGTTCATTTTTTGTGTGTTTTGAGTAACTACAGTTGGACTGAAATCTCCCAGTAAAACCAGATCATTATCTCCTAAAGAATAGACAAGGCTCAGGATTCACAGAAGTCCAATCTATTGTGTGAATGACTGCATGATTAAGGGTCTCCCATCAATGCCCTTCAGGTGCTTTTCCAGTCTGGGTCAGTTACAGAGCTATAACTAGGAATTTTTGCTCTTAGGATATATAACACGTAAACTCAGTTGAGCAAGGTGGGTGGTAGTGGTGAGAATGTGTAGGCAAGAGTACAGGGCTACTGCTGAGAAGGGAGAGAGAGAGGAGAAAGGGGGAGAAAGACAGAGACAAAGAGACAGGCACAGAGAGAGACAGAGAGAGACAGAGACAAAGAGACAAACAGAGAGACAAAGAGGGAGAGAGAGAGATACAGAGAGATAGAGAGAGAGACAGAGAGAGAGAGACAGAGGGAGAGAGACAGAGAGAGAGGGAGAGACAGAGAGACAGAGAGAAGGAGACACAGAGACAGAGACAGAGAGAGGGAGAGACAGAGAGAGAGACAGAGAGACAGAGAGAGAAACAGAGATAGAGAGAGAAGGCTGATAATCTTTGGGTAGCTTCTTATTTTAATTTGTTATTCTTGCAAAGTGTGTTATTTCTACCACATTGGAAGGCCTGTGCCCTGGGGCAAAGCCCTGATTACCCTATACCAGTTACAGTGCTCATCAGCTAACTCACCTATTAATGCAGTGGGCAGCTGTCACCACCCATTCTCTGCTCAGGAGGGCCCCTCCACACACATGGCGTTCATTCTGTCGAAGGCTTACTTGCCATGGCCACTTATACGCCATAGGATCTTGCATATTTATGGTCTTCATCCAGTCTGGTTGGTCACAGTCTAGGGGAGAAGGGGAAGGGGAAGCAGAGGGAAGCAAAGATAGAAGGGCAGAGGGAAGAAAGATAGGGAAAAGAGAGGAAGGGAAGGAAAAATAGAGGAAAGGAAAGGAGAAAAAGAGAGAAAGATGGAAAAGGAGATAGATAAAGGAAAAGAATTAGTGAGAGAGAGGAAGGGAAAGAAAAATGGGAGGAGAGAGAGAGAGAGGGAGGGAGAGGGAGGGAGAGAGAGAGAGAGAGATGGAGAGAGAGAGAGAGAGAAAGAGAGAGGGAATGTCAGAGGTTGAGGACCCCAGAGAATGAGGGACTCCCTGTGTCCTCAAGGCTAAAGGGTCTACTTGTCATTCCTAGGTCATTTTAAGAGTGCCAGAAGGAGTTTTTGGCATGAGTGTTGGTCCTCAGATGTGGCAAAAGAAGGATCGTGGTCTGAAAGGGCCTAGCTTTGTGATCAAAGGGACTGAATCAGTTTGTGGAGTGAGAGAATTACAGCCTATGGCAGAGTAGTTCACTTGGTGTGGACTGGGAGGAGTCATATAGGCCAAGTGTGTCCATGTGGAGCCTGGGAAGTGTGTGTAGAGAGGGACAGAGTGGAAAAGAGGCTTGGGCATCATTTAGGAGAACGTTAACACCTAGGGCTCCAACCTCAGAAGGGGTATGTGGGAACTGTATCCCAGTGTCTCCTGCCCCCTTCCCTCCAGAGATCGCCCACCAAGAGGAGCGGTGGTGAGAAGTTAGTCATTTGTCAGATTGGGACTCCTGAAGCACCTGAACTTTTCTAGTTCAATTTAGGAAGAATGGGCTGGTGGGATAAGGGCACTCCCATCCAAGGCTCAAGACCTTAGCATTGTTCTTGACCTGCCCTCTTTCTCCCTCACCTCATATATCCAACCTGCTACCTCGATGACATCTCTTGTATCTGTTCATTCCCAGATCCTTATGACTTTTCCCTATCAAATGAAATGTCTATAGAGTTCCTAGCACACAGAAAGAGTTTAATAAATGCCTGTTCCCTTCCCTCCCTTACTTCCTTTCTCCACTCCAATCCACGATCCAATCTCACTCCAAAGCTGTCTCCAAGAAGGGCAGGTCTGACCATGTTAGTGGAATAACATGGTAACCTCTGGTGGCTCCCTATTACTTCTAGGATCAAATACAGACTCCTTTCTGGTTTTTAAAGCCCTTCACAACCTTGTTCTAACCTGCCTTTCCATCCTTATCATATACATTACTCCCTTCTACCTACTTTACAATTTAGCCAACGTGGTTTTTTTTCTTCTTCTAGAAGAAATATAGAACTCTATCTCCGTTCTCTTTGCCTTTGCACTGGCTGGAAGGCACTTCCTTCTCTCCTTTGCTTAGAATCCCTTACTTCCATAGTGGGGGCCCAGTAAGCATGCTGAACACTTTTTTTTTTCTGGGTGGTAGATCTCTCATTCTCAGTCTTCTAAATTCCAGGCTTCTATAGACAACTTCCCCCATTAAACCAGATTTCACAGTCTAACTGCCCCTGAGATCCCCTTAGCCCCACACTCACATTTTCCTTGTATTTTCCAAATGCATCCTCAATGGATGCCCTACCCTACCACCCCGGCAGGAAAGCTTGGCTTCCCCAAATTCCAGGCCCCTCTCAGAAATGGAGACAGAGATATTTCTGAGCCCAGACATTTGTATTCCAATTCCAGACAAGTGATTTCCTACCCACCTGGTAGTTGGATGTCAGAGTAACCTGGAGGGTAGGGAGAAAGAAGGACAAAGAGGTGAGATAATTGGTGGAAGTGAAATGACCAGGATGGGGTGAGTCAGAAGTAGGGTTGAGATAGAAAGAAAGGAAATACAATAACTGAAGGGAAGGAGAGAAGGTGTAAGATAGCAGGAAATCAGGAGAAAAATAGGGAAGGAATGCTACAGTTGAGTGGATGTGAAATTACTGGGAAGGGGTAAGAGAATAGGGACAAGGCTGGATTCTGGGAAGAGGCTGGAATAAGAGAAAGTGGCAGAAATCAAGGAAGGGTGAGAAGGGTGAAGAGCTAAGATAATGAGGAGGAGAGGGAAGGTGATGGAGACTGAAATAACATGGTGCCCTAGGGAGGATGACTATCCAGGTGGGACCTCACTAGAGAGGGAGATGTCCAGGGAAAGAATTAGATACCAGAAGGGGTAGGGGAATAGGGAGGAGGGAAGTAACGGAGATAGAAGGTGGGAGGAGAGTGAGATTGAGATAAAAAGTGGATTAAGGATTACAAGCCAGGGTGGGCTAATTGGGAAGAGGGGACCTAACTGAGAAGATGAAGGGAAAGGCTGAAATTCCGAGAAGAGGGGAAGGGTGAGGGAGGAGAGGCGGTGTGTGTGTGTGTGACAAGGTGTATGGATATACAAAGGGAGAAGTGAAGGGATCAGAGGTGTGAGATAACGGGAAGGGTGGATTGAGACAGAAGTGAGAGGAAAGAGGGAGATGGAGGTGATGTTAAGACCTGAGCAGGGAAAGAGAGCGGGCCAGCGGGGAGGGGCGTAGGTAACTAGGAGAGCAGAGAAAACCTGGAGGAGAGGGAAGGAGAGAGGCGGTGAGCCGAGCGCAGAGGGGAAGGAGAGAGAGCTCAGGGGGCTGATTCAGGGGAAGAGCTGAGATAACAGGAGAGGGTGAGCTCCGGTGGGTGGAGACATCCGCAGATAATGGAGAGGAGGAGGCCGGGAGGAGACCTCACCCGCAGCCGGCAGCAGTAGAAACAGCAGCGGCGGCAGCAGGGAGAGCGTGACACCTGTTCCCGAATCCCCAGGCTTCGGGGAGCAGGGCGCTGCTGCAGGGGCTGCGGCGAGCCTCCTCGCCTCCATCTTGGGGCTTCGGCGCTGGGGGAGGAGGTAGGGGGCGCTAGTCTGGGTGGGTGGTCCGACCTGGAGCCATCCCCCACTGACTGGAGGGTGCACTTTGCATGCAAAGTCAGCGTGGGAACCCAGCGCACCGGCCAGCTCTCAGAACCACACAACCGACAGGCATTTACCAAGAGCACACATCTAGGCACACGTGTGTGTGTGCATGCATGTGTGTATGTATATATATATATATATATGTGCTACCTAGCACATACTAAATACAAGACATGGTCTGGGGGAAGCCACTGCTAGTTGGGGCACTAGGAATGATGTTTGAACTGAGCTTTGAAGGAAGCTAGGGTTCTAAGAGGAAGTAAGGAGGGAGTGCACACCAAACCTGTGGCATAGCTAGTGCAAAGTCATGTAGGTGGGAAATGGCTTGCTCTGTGTGAGGAACAAGAAGGTTAGTTTGATTAAAGGTAAGTAAGGTATGATAAAGTTGGACAGGTAGGATAGGTACAGGTTGTAAAGGACTTTAAATGCCAAATAGGAGTTTATATTTGATCCTAAGCAACCACTGAAATTTGTGGAATTAATTATTTAATGAAGCATTTATTAAGTGGTTTGCTATGTGCAAAGCACTATTCTAAGTTCTAGGGATAGGAACAGAAATGTGAGATAATCTCTGCTCTCAATGAGCTCATATTCAAATGGAAGAGAGAATACTTATGGAAGGTTTCAGCTTCAAGTCAGATGGAAGGGTCCCATGGTCTTTAGGGTGCCTCACGTTTCATGTCATTTCTGCTAATGAAATCATATCAGCTTCTGATGCTGAACCATCTGACAGTGACAAGGACTCTCTCTTTTGGGTCTTCAAAAGAGCTCCCCATAGCACCTATAGGACATTAGAAGCTGCTTCCCAAGATGATGACTGTGGATATTGGTTGCTGGTCCCAGGGCTCTCCAGTTCTGGGTCCTGAGCTGTCTCCATCAGGGTTGGATGGGAGATAGTGGTCAAGGTGGTATATTTGGTACATACTGCCTCAGGTAAATACTCCTTTTGAGTAAAGAAATGACTCAATCAGACCTGAACTATAAGAAAGTCACTTTGTCAGATGTGTGAAAGATGAATTGTAATAAGGCAAAGAGGTAATTGTAACAACCTGGGTGAGAGGTTTCTAGGGTCTGCATTAGGGTTGAATTATACGAGTAGCTATATGAATGGAGAGGAGAGGACACATACAAGAGATGCTGTGGAGGTACAAAATTTGGCAATGGATAAATAGGTAGGGTGAATGGGGATGAAGACTTGAGATTGACATTGAGGTTGTGAACCTATATGATTGGATTGGATGGGGGGAGGGGCGGTTCCTTGACAGAAACATAGAAGTTTGAAAGAGGGTCTGGAGAAAAAGATAGTAACTTCTGTTTTGGATAGATTGAGTTTGAGATGCCTACAGGATATCCAGTTTGGAATGTCCAAAAGTCATTTCATGGTGTGATACAGGAGCTCAGCAGAGAGCCTAGGGTTGGTTTATCTAGACCTAGGAGTCATTATTCTAGATGGTAATTGAACCCATGTGAATTGATTCTATCAGAGAGACAGAAGCAGAGAGAAGAGGGTCTAGGAGCTAGTCTTGGCATATGGCCACATTTAGAGGGTGCTGTTTGGATGATGACCCAGCAAAAGAGATTGAGGAGTGGTCAGTAAGGCAGACAAATGAGGGCTTTGAAAAAGACCTTCAGATTTATTAATTAAGAGACCACTGGTAACTTTGAAAAGGAGATATTTCAGTTGAGTCACGATGTCAAAATTCAGGTTGCAAAAGGGTGGAGAAGAGGGGGGAATAGAAGGGGAGGTGAAAACAAGGAGTGAAGATAGCATTTTGGCTGTGAAGGGAAGGAGAAATATAGGACTACCACCAGAAGGGATGGTAGGGTCTGGAGAAGGATTTTTTTTTTTTTTGATGAGGAGACATAGGCATATTTGTAGGAAGCAGGGAAAGAAGCAGGAAAGAGAAAATGATTGTGGGGGCAACTTGTTGAAGGATGAATAGGACCAAGGGTGTATATGTGGAGAAGGTCTCTGAAGTAAAAGAGAGAATGGGAAGGTTATCAAAGGGTTTAGAGGAAAAGAGAAGGGGGGAAAGGTGGCATACTGGATAGAGTGCCGGGTCTGGAATCGGGAAGATTCATCTTCCTGAGTTCAAATCTGGTCTGACACTTATTAGCTGTGTGACTCTGGGCAAGTCACTTAACCTTGCTTGCCTCAGTTTCCTCACTTGGTCGAATGAACTGAAGAAGGAAATGGCAAATCACTGTAGTATTTTTGCCAAGAAAACCCCAAATGGGGTCAGGAAGAGTCAGACATGACTGAAATGACTCAACAATAACAAAAGAAAATTACCTTTCATAAGTCCCATTCTGAATTTTTTTGTTTTCTTCTGTGTATTTTAAAATGTTTTATTAAAGCCCTTTTTTCTTTTTTTTTTTTTTTTGCATCTCTATCACTAGCTACTAACCTTCCCTACTCCTTTGCACTAGTAGCCCTCCCTTGTAATAAATATGTATGACCAAGCAAAACAAGTCAGTACATTGCTTATGTCTGAAAAGGTGCATCTCATTCTATACCCCTAGCATTAGTCCATTTCTTTTCTGCCAAGAAGCAGGAAGCAGACGCCATCTTTGAAAGTCATGATTGGTCACTGTTCTGATTAGAGTTCTGAAGTCTTTCAAAGTCATTATCCTTTATTCCTCTTAACTCCTATAGCCCACACTATCTGTCCTCCTTCTCAATCACTTGTCATGCATAGCCTCGTGCGGATCTCTGGGTGTCCTAAGTCCCCAGTTATGCTCCAGGCTCTCTGAAGGCAGGGATGCCCCACAGGTCCTGCCTGTGGAGGGTGAGCCAAAAGTGTCTATGAACTGAATTGGGGTGGGTGTTGGGCAGCCTCCTTTCAAGTGTGCACAAGAAGAGTATCTTCATCTCTCTGGTGTCCCCCTGCCACACCCAGTGCTGGACCCAGCTTCCAGGGATGCTCATTCCATAATATTAAGGGATGATGGACTGACCATGTATCTCCTCTCACTTAGTACTGTGGCCTGGGAATGGGCCAACTCACCTAGACACACAGTGGGCAGTGGTTAGTATCCACTGAAGGGAGATGATAGAACCTCCACAAATATGCTTGTTATTAATCTGCAGGCTCACCTGCCATGAGCAGCTGGGTGGGGCACTGGGTCTGGAATCAGGCAGGTTCCTCTTCATGAGTTCAAATCTGGCCTCAGACACTTAATGACTGCATGACTGGGCAAGTCACTTACTCTTGTTTGCCTTAATTTCCTCATCTGTAAAAGGAGCTGGGGAAAGAAATGGCAAACCACTTCAATATCTTTACTAAGAAAACCCCAAATGGGGTCGAAAGGAGTTGGGCATGACTGAACAACATTAACAACTACCGTGGCCATTTCTTCTCTGGGGTTTCCATTCCATTGTAGAGGTAATGCTGGCCACAGGCTGCTGGGGTGAAGAAGGAAAAGAGGTTAGATGGGGATTCAGGACACCTGCTTATGTGTTGTCCTACAAGCAGAGGGGAGTCACTGAACCTCGGTTTACTCATCTGCAAAAGGGGGTAGTGCTTGGACCACCAACCTCATGGGGGAGTTGTGAGGGAGATCCTTGGTGCACTTTAAAACCCCTCACCTTGGCCCCTGTCCCGCTCTCCCTTGTCCCATACTTATCTTTGTACTAATCATATCCTGCCTGATGAAACATAAGCTCTGGGAGAACTATCATTTTCTGGCTTTTCTTTACACAGGACAGGTAAATCTCCCACCTCCAGGTCTATATACTACCTGACCGTCAGACCACCACCTCCATGTGGCCTTTCCTGATGCCTCGCTACCCTTCTAGTGCCTCCCCATCCTTCACTCCCTGCCAATTACCTGATATTTTCTGCATAATTACGTATGTGTATGTGTGTCTCCCCTGAAAATGTGAACTCCTAGAAGGTAAGCATTATTTCCTTTTTGTCTTTGTATTCCCAGGGCCTAGTAGGGTGTGGCACACAATTGGTGCTTAATAAATGCTTATTGATCAATTGAGTCATTCTGAACAAGACAAAGAGCCTTGTCTATAGTAGGCATTTAATAAAATGTCTAATTGAGCTGAAAGGTAGAGATTAGAAAGAGGGCCAAGTCCCCCTCTTGAACCTAGGGGCTTCCCAGCATGAGGGAGATGTTTTTCTTTCTCAGATTGGAAGCTCCCTGAAATGGGGGTCAATCCCTTCCAATCAGACCAGGGACTCCTAGAGGGTAGAACTGTGTTCTCTGCTTTTAGATAAGGGATTCAGTGAAGATAGGAATAGGGCTCTCCTGCCCTCCATGCTCTCATCGCTCAGTTCTCTGCTGAAGGTAGAAGAGTGAAATGGGACAATATCTTTTCTGAAATCCCATTCCCAGTGTGGCCTTTCTTCATGGCAAGGCTGCATGGTCAGAGCTTGGTGATGACTGATGATCCACCTTTGAAGGCTGGGAATACACCCAAAGTCATTGACTTCCTCAGCAGCATCATTTCCTTCAGGCTGGTTTCAGCTCAGTGATGCCCCGAGCCTCTAGGACCCAGTTTCTGAAGACTGGAAGCAATCTGCCATAGCTCAGGATGCTAGCCCTTCCTGCAAATTAACTGCTACGCCACAGTCATAAAACTGAAGCCACAGAATCTAACACATGGAGTTTCCTTGAGCTGGAGATTCCAACTGGCTCCCTCCCTGCTTTGCTATTTCAGGGATGTTTCTGTTCAAAGGAATTTGGGATAGACCTGGTGCTCTGGGGACTTAGACCCTGTCCTGCACTTTTTTGGGGAAGCTTTCTCTGGGTCTGCATCTGGGTGTCTGTGATGAGGGATGGAAGATCACCTGGAGCCAAGAAGCCCTACCTGAGTTTGATTCTGACTCAACACTTACTAGCAGTATGACCCTGGGCAAATAATTTAATCTTGGCCAGCCTCAGTTTTCTCATCTATAAAATAGGAATGATACTAGCACCTGTCTCACAGAGTGTATCTCGAAGATCGAATGAGGTAATATATGTGAAGCACACTGAAGGCTGCAGTGTTATCCACGGTGATTATGAGAGGAAACAAGACTCAGCTTGAATGAAATTTGGCTTTATGTCCACTGGTCTCTGGGTGTATCTTTAGGAAGCTATAAGCCCCCACTTGGAGGGCTGATCATTTCAACTGAATAAACATTTATTAAATGTTTACTGTGTGTAGAGTCCTCTTTTAGGTGCTAGAGGGAAACGTGAAATGAAGAGAAAAGATGACTACTGGTCCTGGGGAAGGAAGGAAGAAAGAGAGAAAATGAAAGAAAGAAAGAAAGAAAGAAAGAAAGAAAGAAAGAAAGAAAGAAAGAAAGAAAGGAAGGAAGGAAGGAAGGAAGGAAGGAAGGAAGGAAGGAAGAAAGAAAGAGAAAGGAAGACAGAAAGAAAAACAAAAGAAAGAAAGAGAAAGGAAGGAAGGCAGGAAAGGAGAGAGAGAGAGAGAGAGAGAGAGAGAGAGAGAGAGAGAAGGAGGAGGGAAGGAAGGAAAGGAGGGGAAGAAAGGAAAGGAAGGGAAGAATGGAAGAAGGGAGTATGTACACCCCAAAACTGTGTGCAGCAGAGATCCTTACCCAAATAATACTCAGAGGCTTCTCAAGGTAGGAAGCAGAAGAGAATGGGAGGCACTTAGTCCATGGTAAATGGGTTTCAATTGTCAATTGAGTGAGCTGTCTATTTCCTGATTCATCCTTTCCACCTTGCCAGAAGAGGAAGGGTGCCGAGGAGTGTGGAGCTCCCAGGTCATTTCTAAGGTCTGGGCCAGAGATTTAAGGACCCTGGCAGTGAAATGTGTCCCCTGGTCCGAGTCTATCCTCTCCACCATCCCATATCTAGGAATGATTTGCTCGAGCAGGATTCGGCTAATTGCCTACACAGTTTCCTGTTGCACGGGAAATGCCTCCACCCAAGAGGTTAAGTGATCTACTATGACCAGCAAGTATTTTAGACAGCCTACTGGAGGCAATTTTGTAAAATCTGCCTGTACTCTGGAATGGCCTAATTCTAGGGGCCTTCCCCCAGCCAGAGCCTAGAGCTGGGCGAACTTATTTGTCCTTCAACAGACAAGGTAGCCATCCACCAATCATGCTAAGGGATATAGGCCTGGAGACACAAACCGGGTCAAAACTGCCTCACACATGTTCTGGACATCCCAGCGACTACACTGGTGTAAGTGTTGCAGTACCTGCCTCATACTTGCTTTGGTCAAGACCTCTTGACCTTCAGGAAGGAACCAGTGTCCACATTTATCCTCTTGTGCCCCAAGAATCTGGGCCTTCTGTTTCTCTTCCTGAGAAAAGGATGGGGAAGGGAGACCGAGAGAAAAGGAAGGGATCAAGACCAACATAGGATCTTCCTGTGCTGATCCTTCCTCTCCTGCCCTCTTAGCTTCCTCGTCTACAAGGTGGTTTCCTCTGGCTTCAAAGGATTGTCCTGACAGATGGCCATGAACATGCATAATAGCAATGGCTTCAGGCAATAACAGGTTTTCCAAAACTTTGCTTATTAAGGTAGTATGGGTCAGTTCCTTTCCTCTGCTATTGATCATTCCCTGTTCTTCCCATATCTTCCCAAATACATGTGCCACCCCCCAAGCTGTATTAACAATGCAATATTCACTATGCCTATGGCAATTATAAATAGGCTTATGTGGTTATTAATCACAAAATATATCAGTCTCTCTATATGGGGGATAAAGCCAGAGAATTTATTAAAATACCAAATAACTGAGTCCCAAAACCAGAAAGTCAAAGCCATCAGGGTAGTTATGAAATTGGCACAAGTAGTTAACATAGTAAACAACCACATTCTTAAGCCTTCAAAACAGAACAGGCTACTTCAGGCAAAGGTCCTTCTCTCCCTACTCTCAGCAACTGCTCAGCGTCCAGGAAGCGTGCTCACAACAGCTCCGGCCCCCCGCAGTTCCAGTTCCCGGCAGCCCCCAACAAGAGTCCTTAGCAGAAATTCTGGCTGGCTTAAAAAGAGATTTGGCCTCCACCTCTACCTCGGCAGTTACTGCGGTTGCTGTGGCCACCAACAGTCCCCAACGGAACTCTAACTCTTCTTCCGCTTCCTCTTGCCCCTCCCCTTCCTGTTATGTCAGCAAGTCCAATGGGGCATGGAAGATCTTTAAATCCCATAACCCTTACACAAGCATATTCTGAATCTGTATAAATGTTCCTTTCCCTTCTTTCCAGTAACTTTAGGGCCTGATTTAGTGCATGAAGTGCACATGCCTGGGCAGACCAGGGTTTGGGTTGTCCCCCTGCCTCAATCAGGGAACTTCTATCTCCGTCTATTATAGCATATCGGTTTTTCGTTTCCTTTCAACCACTCTAGAGGAACCATCTATGAACAGATTTACCCCTCCCAGGATAGGGGATTCTTGGGGATCTTCCCGTACCTTGGTTAGAAGATCAATTATGTCTGGGCAGTAATGTTCAGACCCTGAACTCAATTCCATGCTAGCAGTGAGGAAAGAGGCAGAGTTCAGGTTATTATCTTGAGCTAATACCAAGCCATCCTTTCCAAGTAAAATAGCCTCATATTTCAAGATCTGGGAGTCAGTGAGCCACCTGCCTGCTTTCTGATTGAGTATCATCCTCACCTTGTGTGGAACACTCACTATAAGGCTTCCCCCAAAGGTCAACTTCTGATTCTCCTCAACTAGGGTGGCCATGGCAACCATAGCCTGAATATAAGTGGGCCATCCCCAGGCAACACAGTCCAGAATCTTGGAGAGGAAGGCTACTGGTCTTTTCTGCCCTTCTCTTATTTGTGCCAATACCCCAAAGGCTACTTCCTTTTCCACATTTACAAAAAGATGGAAGGGCTTCTCTAGGGAAGGGAGAGCCAGTACCGGAGGGGAAGTCAGGGCCTCTTTTAACTGTTCTCATTCCACACTAATATGGTCAGGTTTCTCGTCCTATAGGTGTTGATACAGAGGTTTGGTCAGGACAGCACAGGATCCAATCCCTACAGTATCCCACCAATCCCAAGAACTTCCAAAGCTCCCTTTTTGTTTTGGGAGTGGAGTCTGGAGGATTCCTGCCACTCTTCAATTTTCTATAACTTTTTATTAATGTCTGGCCAAACATTAGTAATAAAATATAGCTTTAACCACACTTGGGCCATAGGATCATCTAAATTTAGACCAGAGAATTTCCTAATATTTTCTTTCAGTCTATCAAGAAAGGTGTATGGAGCCTTGTCTTTGCCTTTTCTTGCTGTATTTCCTGTACTTCATTCAAATTCTGGTTCTTAGGTACTACATTCTGAATTTCCTGGATCACCATGTTTCTAAGATCTTGTAGGTGCCCTCTATGTATGGGCTTTTTGTGATCCCAGTTGGGGTCTCAGAGATGAAATTTTTCCTCCCCTCTCAGACCCCCTTGAACCATAGGCTGGGATTCATCCCAAGCCTGCATAGTAGCCCACCTAATTTCTCCCCTCTCTTCTCCAGTAAATAATATATCCAAGAGTGATAAGAATTCCCCCCAAGTATACAAATTGGGTCCTAAAAATTGATTAACCTGATCAGCGACCCCCCCCCCCTCAGGGGTCCTCAACTGCTTAATTTCTTTCTTAAAAGTTCTAATTTCATTGCTGCTTAAGGGGGCATTCACATAACCTATCCCCTGGGTCAGTGGGACTTCTAGAAGAGAGAAAACTTTAGCAGCTTCTGCAGTCCCAGGGAGAGGAAAACTCTCTTGATCTTTTATTAACTGTTTCAATTCCTTCTGGAGAGGGGCATGTATAGCTGTGCCTGTCCCAGCCAAGTCAATCAAGTCCTCACCCCTCGATTCCCTTTCAGGGGGTGCAGAGGGCAGGGAAGGAGGAGTTGAGGCTGGGCCAGAAAGTCCCTGTGGTGGAGGAATGTAGGGCTGGGGTAGAGAAAGAAGGGGGTCCCAGGGATAGGGCCTCTGTTCTTGTTCTTCTGATTTCCCTTAGGGGTCCTTCCCCTTCTTTAGAGCAAATTGTCCTACTACCAGTAGCCAAAAAGCATATTCATTTTCCTCAGGTTAAAAGCCTCCTTAGAATTCACATATAAAGTTAGTTGTTGGCACACCCAGTCTTCAGAGGAGCCGTATTTTGGCCAGGATGCTGGCCCAAATGAGGCAAAAGTATTTTATCATCTTCCTTTGGTCTTTTCCCTTGTATTTTGGTAAATTATACCAATTAGCTAGTCTATCTCCAAGAGGACTATCCTCTGGAATGTTGGGAAGGTATTTTGGATGGGCTGTTTTAGATTGCTCTTTACCCATAGTTTTAATCTTATCAGGATCTATTAGGCCTATCTAACTCTTTCCCAGGCAGGAGAAATCTTATGGACTCTTGTCTCCCTCCCTTAATGGATCATCCAGGGACTTGCTAACCTGGGTTTGTGTACAAAGACTTGCATGATCCCCTGTGGATCCCCTGCTGGCAGGCTTCACTAGCAAAACCTGAATTTCTGCTTTGTATGGAGTTCCTCTCTTTGGGTGGTTACCCAATTGGAGTCAGATCTCACAGACCAGTTCCAAGGACCCCCAAGAAACCTCGGTTGGTGCCTGGTCCTTGTTAAGGGTCTGTGGGACCCTCTCATGGAAGAATAAATCCCAGGCAAGCTCCCAAAACTGTGTGCACCCCAAAACTGTGTGCAACAGAGATCCTTACTCAAATAATACTCGGAGGCTTCTCAAGGTGGGAAGCAGAAAAGAATGGTTTATTACAATCTGGAGGAAGGGCCATCCTTCTGACAAATAAAAGGTCAGGAAGGAGAAGCAATTTACAAAAGGAAATGGGGAAGTTATCAAGCCCTAACATGGAATTCTCCCCCACCCCCTTTCTGACCCTTTTCTTCCATTGGCTAGAAGTCAGGTATGCAATCTAAATGTGGCAATCTACCTCAAGCACCTGAACAAGGAAACAGTAGGCCACCCAATGTTCATTTGAGAAAGCACTTCTTTCTTTATTTGGCATATCTTATGCTGAGGTGTCATTGAGGAGAGGGGTGACTCCCTGCTGCTCTGAGTTTTGAGTCCTTATAAATCATATGATATCCAGTGAAGGGGAACTTGGGCCTGTTTCCCACAAAAAGCCTTACTAGATTTTAGAGTATAGTCTGAGAAGTTTTCATTTCTTTCACTCATGAGGAAGGAAGCAAGGAAGGAAGGAAGAGAGAGGGAAGGAAAGAAAGAAAAAGAACATGGAAGAAAGAAAAGAAGGAAGATGGGAAGATTTTGCTCCTTGGGGTTGGGCAGGGATTCTGGATACCAGCTCTGTCCTGACCTTGCCCAGGAGCATCAGAATTAGCATTCTAATGTAGTGTAGTCATCAAAAGTGTCCTTCCTATAGAGCCCTCTAGTGCAGGGAATCTCAGAGCTCGTTCTAGAGCTTTCTAGAACAAGAGACTTCAGTTCTCACTCTCTGTTGAGGCCTCTAGAGCTCCCTGTAGAGCCCTCTAAGTGTAGGGGACCTGAGAGGTCCCTCTCTATAGAGCCCTCTGTAGCTGCCTCTAGAGCTAGTGCCTCCCTAGTGCTAGGAACCTTAGAGGCCTTGGATTTGCCATCAGAAGATCTAGGCTGAAACCCTGGCTCTTCTCCCTTCTACCCATTTGAGAGACTTTGGGCTATGACAATAGCAACTTTCATGGATGATATTTAATTAGCATTTTGCATCCATTTTTTCATTTGATTTTATTCGAATTTTACAGATGAGGAAATTGATTCTCAGAAATAAAATTACTTGCCCCACACAACACAGCCACTAAAGGAAAAGGCCAGATTTTTTACCCCAAGTCTTCTGACTCTAAAAGTCATCATTCTTTCCAATGCCCCATCGTTCCTTCCACTAGTTACCTTTACCACTGTAGGCCTCATTTTCCTTGTGTAAATTGGAAGGTTGGCTCTTGAGGGAGGACTTTGATCAGCCTCACTTGACCACTAAGACCTGGTTTACTCCTGATGTGGTTGCATCCCTGACTGCCTGTTCTAGTACTTGTGGCACTTCCACTCACAATACCTGAATGGTCCTGATGAGGGAGCTAGAATACTCCCTTCCCCCATTGCTACTTCCAAATTCTCCCTCTACCACCATCCCACAGCAACCTCTCTTCCTTCGAGATCCACCTGATCCACATCTTGGTGGATATCATCTATTGACCCTTAGGATATTTTTCTTCCTTCTTTAATGAGTTCAATGCCTGATTTAGTCTTTCTTTCCATCACTTAATCCCATACTAAAGAACTTCATTGTACATACTGATAGTTCCTCAAGCATATTTACTTCTCAGTTCCTCAGTCTACTCAGTTCCCATGACCTACCCTCCCACCCCACCTCAGCAACATGCAGAGATAATCATACTTCTGATGTCTTCACTCACATCTCTTCTACTTTTTGATCCATGAATCTCCCAGACTCTTTTGTTTAATCATAACATTTCATCATTCAGTCTTTCCGTTGGCCTTGCTACCCCAATCTTGTTCTTGGTCTTCATTTTTGTCGTGATCTCCAATCCCTCCACCTCCTCAGGTCTTTCTCAGGCCATCATCTCTGCACTATCTGCATTATTCTCACTCCCCTCCTTTTTTTTTTACCCCTTGGTAAATCACTTTAACTCTATACCATCCTATATATTTTATATATATGCTCCCTTATCTTATCATTAATTTTGTCTTGTCTAACACCAAACTTGGATTACTGCAACCATCTTGTCATCTTTGTTTCTATTCATGTACTAATAAATAGAGATAAAATCGTGAAATCACATTTGTTGGATGTAGAACAAACTTATGTTGCATAACCTCCACTGGGCCCTCACTGCAGCAAGGCAATATTTTTATAGTTTCCTAATTGACTTTCTAAGCACTAACCATGGCAGCTATTCCAAACATTCCAAACCTTCCAAGAAACCCCCTCCTTTCACTCTCTCATGTTTTTTTTTGTTTTGTTTTGTTTTGGTTTTTTGGAGGGCAATTGGGGTTAAGTAACTTGCCCAAGGTCACATGGCTAGGTTTTTGTTTGTGTGTGTTAAGTGTCTGAGGCCGTATCCGAACTCAGGTCCTTCTGACTCCAGGGCTGGCACTCTACTCACTGCACCACCTAGCCACCCCTCCACTCTCTCATGCTTTGATGAAGAATTTGAGACCATTCACTGGAAGCTCTTTGTTCTCCCTTCCTCATCAGACATCTTCTCCAACTATTTCCTTTTTCATCCTTGCCTTGCCAAGACAACCCACTAACATGCACCTTTCTTTGATTTAATTCCCTCCTGTCTTCCCTAGTAGATTGCCCCTCTAATATCTCCACTCACTAATCCTCAATCTCTCCTCATCTACTGACACATCTCCCCAACCTTAAAAAATCACCCTCTTTTGATCTGATCTTTCTTTCTAGCTTTTGTCTTTCCTGGCTAAACTTGAAAAAGCTGTCTCCATGGATGGTGTTGTTCAGTCATTTTTCAATCATGTCTGACTCTTTGTGACCCCATTTTGAGTTTTCTTGGCAAAGATACTGCAGTGATTTGACATTTACTTCTCCAACTCATTTTATAGATAAGAAACTGAGGCAAACAGGGTTAAGTGACTTGCCTAGGGTCACACAGATAGTAAGTGTCTGAGGCCAGATTTGAACTCAGGAATATGAATCTTCCTGATTCCAGACCCAGTATTCTATCTACTGTGCCACCTAGCTGCCCACGGTCTACATTAGGTGCCTTCATTTCCTTTCCTCTCATTTATTTACAAATAAGCATTCTGACTTCTAACCTCATCATTCAACTGGAATTATTCTCTTCAGAGTTACCAGGGATCTCCTAATTGCCAGAGCTAATTGCCAGACTTCTTGAATTTTAAGATTTTGTTTTTCCCAATTACACGTAAAAACAATTTTAACCTCCATTTTTTACAATTTTGAGTTCCAAATTCTCTTCTGCCCTTCCTCCCCTCCCTCATCATTGAGAAGACAAGAAATTTGATAAAAGTTATATATGTGCATCGTCATACAAAGCATATTTCCATATTGGTCATGTTGTGAAAGAATACACAGACCGAAAAAAAATTCACAAGAAAAATATAGAAAGTTAAAAAAAATAGTATGCTTCAATCTGTATTCAGATTCCATCAGTTCTTTCTCTGAAGGTGGATAACATTATTCACCATAAGTCCTTCAGAATTGGTTTGAATCATTGTATTACTGAGAAGAGCTAAGTCATTCACAGTGAATCATCCTTACAACATTTCTGTTACTGTGTACAATGTTTTCGTGGTTCTACTCATTTCACTTTGCATCAGTTCATGTAAGCCTTCTCAGGTTTTTCTGAGAGCATCCTGCTTTGTCATTTTGAAAAAATTTATTTGTTTATTTTTCAACATTCACTATTATAAGATTTTGAGTTCCAAATTTTTCCTCCCTCCCCAAGACAGCAAGCAATCTGATATAGGCTATACATGTATAATCATATTAAACACATTTACACATCAGTCATGTTGTAAAAGAAGAATTAGAATGAAAGGGAAAAACCACAAGAAAGAGAAAAAATGAAAATAGTATGCTTTGATTCTGCATTGGGTTTCCATAGTTCTTTCCCTGGATGTGGATCTGTTTGTCATTTATTATAGAATAATAGTATTCCATCACACTCATATACCACAACTTATTCAGCCATTTCCAGATCTAATGACGTCTTGATCCTCATTCCTCTTGACCTCTTAGCAGCATTCAATATCAGTAACCCTCTCCTCCTGCATTCTTTTTCCTCTCTAGATTTTCATAACACTTCTCTCTCCTTGTTCTTTACCTATCTGTTTGATAGATGTCTTCTTAGTTTCTTTAGCTGGATCTTCATGTAGATCATACCCGTCCATGGGTGTCTCCCAAGTCTCTGTCCTGGTCTCTCTCTTTTCTTCTTCTATAGTATCTTATTTGTTGCTCTCAGAATCTCTCACATTCCATCTTTAGGGTCAACACCTTGGCACAGGCTATTCCCCATGCCTAGAATACTCTCTCTCATCACCTTCACTACTCAGAAAGTTTGTCTTTCCTGCAAATTGCTACAACAATTCTGTGATGCAGTTTGGAATTTTGCTAAGAAAGCGAGTAAAATATTTATACTGGTTTTCCCAGAGATCCAAGGAGGTGCCATAGACATAAAAAAATTCATAATGGCACCTTTTTTGTGGCAACAAAGAACTGAAAATAAAGTAGATGCCATCAGCTAAAGAACAGTTAAACCATGGAGCATGAATGTAATGGAATATTACTGCATCCTAAGAAATAAGTAGGAAGAATACAGAGAAACTCATATGGGAAGACATATTAACTGATGTAGAGACAAGTAGGCATAACCAATTAAACAATATACACAATGACCAATGGAAACACAATGGCCTATGCTATGCAAGTATAATGACCAAGTGTGTCACCAAAAAAAGAACTGAGAAAATGTATCTTCCTCGATTCTTTGGAGCAGTGGGGTACTATGGGTATGCAGTACTGCAGGATTGGTTGACACATTCATTAGTTTTGTTGAACTGTTTTTTTCCTTTCTCTTTCTTTTAAATTTTTGTTTGTTTTTTGATTACAGGGGTTGGTTCATTGGGTAAAGAGATAAATTCACTGGGGAGGATATATTCAGAGATGAAGGGGACATAAGCACAAAATATATTAATAAAAATCTAAACTTTTTTTCTAAAAAAAAAAAAGGGAACCCCTGATTCCCAGTTTCAACTCATGTGTTGCTTTCTACATGTAGGGATGTGCTAGTAAATGTTTAACAAACAGGTTTTCTGGGAGGGAAAATGTATATATACTTTTAAGTCTAATATGTATTATTAATATTTTCTTAAATTTAGGTGATGAACAAAATAAATCAAGCCCCTGTTTGTGGATTGCTGATTTCTGAGGTGTAAATGCTCACTTTGAACTTTTAACAATGGGTTCCTAAAGGTTAGAGCTGGCTTCAGCACACCCCCACATGGTCTTTCCTAATCATACCAGTTGTCAGTGCTCTTGCCTCAAAATTATTTTGCATTTAATTTGTTTGTATTTTATATTTATGTAGCTGTGTGCATATTGTTGATTTTACCCAGACTGGCCTGACCACCCTAGTGGCAGGACCCAACCCAATTTATGATGAGGAATCCATCCATTCTGGACTCCCACACATAAGCTGCCGCATGGGCCTCCTGGCTGAAGAAAAATGGAAGTGAGGGTATTCTCAAAGAGTTTTCATTAGAGCAAACCCACATATGCTTCATTAATCAGCACCAGAGTAATTGGCTTGATTTACTTGTTTCTGCTAAATTCTATTTTAGCAGTTGTATTTATGCCTCTACTCAGAGCACACAAGGTTGTTGGGTTGTTGTTTTTCCAGCCCCAAAGATGGGCTTCACCTTTGGTTCTGCCCATCCCTCAAGGTCTGGAAGTCAAGAGGAGTTGAATATATATTTTTTCTTTTAGTATTTTATTTTCCCCTAGCTATATGTAAATTTTTTTTTTAATATTCGTTTTTGAAACTTTGAGTCCCAAATTCTCTCCCTTCCTTCCTCCCTATCCCCTCACTGAGAAGGGAAGCAATTCAATATAGGTTATACTTGTGTAGTCATGCTTAACATTCCCATAATAGTCATGTTATGAAAGAAAACAGACAAAAAAACTCAAGAAAAATAAAGTTAAAAAAAGTATATTTCAATCTGTATTCAGACAATATCAGTTCTTTCTCTGGAAATGGATAGCATTTTTCATCATA
Source organism: Gymnobelideus leadbeateri (assembly GCA_011680675.1). NCBI lineage: Eukaryota > Metazoa > Chordata > Mammalia > Diprotodontia > Petauridae > Gymnobelideus > Gymnobelideus leadbeateri. The sequence goes on along the minus strand of WOXC01001469.1, from coordinate 188,161 downwards.
AGTCCTTTGAATTGTCTTGGATCATTATATTACTGAGAATAACTAAGTCATTCACACCTGAACATCTTACAATAGCACTGTTATTTTGTACACAGTATATTTCACTTTGCATCCGTTCCTGTAAGTCTTTTGGGGTCTTTCTGAAAGCATCCTGCTCATCATTTCTAATAGTTCAATCATCACAATCACATACTACAATTTGTTCAGCCATTCCCCAACTGATAGGCATCCCCACAATGTCCACTTCTTTTCCACCAGAAAAGAGCTGCTATATTTTTGTATATATAGTTCCTTTTCCTTTTTTTTAAATCTCTTTTGGGATATAGACCTAGTAGGGGTAACCCAATCTAATTGCATAAGCTCCTCTAGGATGGCTATGGGGTCTAAAACTAGCAAGTCTGATCTAATGTCTGCCCCATCTAGGGAGAGTCTACCTAATCTGAGGTGGCAGCTACATGGAGGGGTTGTCCCCCTACTAGTCCATGAGGTCTCTTGACAACTTGACCTTTAATCAGAGGGACATTGTTCCAGGCTAAATAAACCAGACTTTGAGTTGGAAGGGACCACTGAGGCCATGTAGCCTATTCTATTACATAAGAGTCCCCAGTACAATATCTCTAACAAGATGTCATAACGGCCTTAAGCATCTCCAGTTAAGGGAATTTACTGCCTGTTGAAACAACCTATTCCTCTGTTGGGGAGCTCTGATAATGAGGATGTGCTTTCTTATGTCCCCTGGAATCTAATTCTTCTGCTCCTTCTTCACCCCCCATTACTCCTTTGAGTTCTGCCCTCTGGGGCCAAGTGGAACAAATCCTATCTCTCGTCTTTGTGACTGTCTTACATGTTTAAAGACAAGAGATCATGCTTCCCCTCAATCTCTTCTCCATCTTTTCTTACTGTCTGGAAAGCACTGGGGATAGTGGATGATCTTTTTCCTAGAGGCCCCAGTAAATAAGAAATTTCCAGGAAAACTCTGACCTGGTCAAAGAACCCAAAGATTTAGAATTGGAACGAAATGTAGAGATCACTAAATCCAGTGGTGCTCAAACCTTTTGGTCTCAAGTCCTCTTTATACTCTCAAGAATTATTGAGACCCCCTCAAAGAACTTTTTTTTAAAGATGGGTTATATCTATCATATTTACCAAATTATAATTTAAAATTTTTAATTTAACTTAATTAAAAATGTATTGGTATTTACCAAATTAAAAATTTAAATATCTTGACATTATGATGAAAATACTTTTGACCTTGTGGTTCCCTTGAAATGGCCTTAGGGATGTTCAGGGGTCTCTAGATCCCACTTTAAGAACTGCTGATCAACCCAATCTCTTTGTGTTATAGAGGAAACTGAGGCCCAGCTAGAAGTGACTAGTTGAAGGCTACTTACTAGTAGCAGCAGCACTGAGACTCAACAGAGTCTTCTGACCCCATGTCCTTGATACTACCAATGCTGGGGGGGAAAGTGTGAGGACTAGTTGAATTGGGGTCAGAAATCCAGATGCACATGGTGTGACTGGGCCATCTCATGTTTTTTGTACCACTTGAAGGTTTACAAAGCACTTTGCAAATCATTTTACAAATATTATCTCATTTTATCCTTACAACAGCCCTATGAGGTACCTGCTGCTATTATCTCCATTTTATAGATGAAGATATTGACACTGAAGGAGTTTAAGTGATAGATTTGAACTCAGGTCTTCCCACTGAACCACCTAGCTGCTTCCCAAGTTGGAAATACTAGGAATTTAGCAGGAACACTTTGAGCTGCTTGGCATTCAGGATAGCTGTGGCTTGACTGGAACATCTAGGCTTCCTACTTTCAGAGCCTTGAGGTGAGATCATTATGGTCTTTCAAGGGGTGATGTCCAGCAAGGTGGCTGTAAGAATTGGGCTCTGTGGGTGTGTGCAAGGTGTGGATCAGCAGGAGCAAGAGGCAAGTCAAGGAGGTGTGATGTATAAAAAGTTAAATTAAGGGGAATTAATCATTTTAATAATTATTGCTAGTGGGTAATTCATAAAAGGATGGTCATTTGGCAATCTCTCATGGAGCAAAGATGGATATGGTAGCTTCTCGACACTTATATGCCCTGGAAGAGTAGGTGAGTGCTGACAGCAATCAACACTGATTGGTTAAGAACTAATGAGATAATTAATATTCTAATGAGAGGTGGGTCTATTCTAATGAGGGAATGGGGGCCATGACTGATCATGTCACTCTTACTCCCAGACTACCCCCAGCCTTGGGCAAGCTAGACAAAGGATCTACCTCCCCATATAACTGGGTAGAATGCAATGTGCTCCCCGACTTGGGTGGGATCAGAACAAGATTGAGGATAAAGTTAATCCAATTTCATTATCAGCAATGTCCTTCAGATGCTGGCTTGACCTAATAGAGAATGAGGAAATAGGAAGGGGAAAAAGCCTGGATCCCCCTAATTGGTTATTTAATAATCATTTCTCTTAGAGACCTTGTGATGTGGAGGAGTCTTGGAGAATAGGTTGAGGTTAGATCTTCTCTAACGCCTAAGCATGCCAAGAAAATCCTTGCAGGAGAAAACATAGGCCAAGGAAAACTGGAAGGATATCCTACTGGGAGACTGAAGCAACCTCAAGGGTCTCCCAACTCCAGTCCATCCTATCCATAAACATGCACACATTCCATGTACCATTGGTGAGTGGAATCATCTTTGCAAAAGTTTTCCTACTTTTTTTTGGTGTTTCGACCCCAGGATAGGAAAACCCCAACCCCACAGTAAAGAGGCCAGGGTTAGGTTAAGTAAAGTAGACAGTTTTTAGGGCACCTTTTCTACCTCCTTCCTCATCCCAGGAGTGAGGAGTGCAGTCCTTAAAACTCGGCTCAGACACTGAGGGCTGCCAAATCCTACTGCTGCTTCAGACCTGTGAAAAGATGTCCTTGTGTCCTGTGCCACCTGTATGGAGGGCTGTGACTACAGCTCCCAGTGCATCCACACCACCTGCTTTGTCACATCCATTACCCCAGGACTTTGATGTAGGCGAAAATGGTAAAATCATATGGCTGGTGTCTTTTGACTCACACATAAATTGGATTTAAACGAGGCAGAGTTGCTTGAATTCATCAATCTCCTTCTCTCTTCCAAAGTCATCAGAGTCCAGTGGCAAGATAAAAGTCAAGACAACTATTGATGACTTGGGATGCAGTGGATGACCTTGGCATCTTTGATGTTGAACCAAGCTTTAAGTGCTTCCTCTGCCTTTAAGGCTGTTGGAACAAGCCATTCTCATCCACCCATTCCACTGGGGGAAGTCTTCACATGCTTAGGATAGAAACCCCATTTACTCACCAGTGGGTTTCCCTGTTGGATTACCCTCAACATGGTTTAGCCCCTGCCTAATGGTTTTACTGTGGTGTGGCCACTGTATCTGCTACATACAGCTTCTTGGAGCCACAGTTGAGAGTTAGGAGTCGGGTAGACACTCGGAGGTGGAAAACAGCCCTGATAAAGGACTCAGTAGGCTCTCATGTCAGAGGTACCAGTCTTAACACCCAGAACACCCCAAACTAATGTTTGATAAACCTAAGATCACAAAAGGGGGGGTTATTATTCAGTTAAAACTGTTAGGAAAGATGATATAACAATATAGTGAAAAATAGCCTGAAATTCACATCACTTGCCCTTTGCTACCATTTTTCAAAACACATAATAAAAATTTAAAAGAAAGTAGAAATTATGGCTGATAATTTAGCAAGGGGCAATTTTTATCTATCTGACAGAAAAAATTAAAGGGAAAAATAATGGATTTGATTATGTAAAAATAAAAAGGTTTTGCACAACAAAAAATAATATATCTGGAACAAAAAGGAAATGAACAAATTGGGGGAAAGTTTTGTCATAAATATTTGGAATGTCACATAAAATGTGGCATTCAAAGTTTCTGGGGAATTAGTCCAAATTTATGAGTCATATCCATTCTCCAAGGAGTAAGTGGCTAAATGATATTTATAAGCAATCCACAAAAGAAACAGTACAAATTATAAACAACTGCCTAATTAAACACTCCAATGATTAGAGGAATAAAATCTAAAACAATTCCAAAATCCAATCTGACATCTATAAGTTGCCAAAGATAGCTAAAAATAATAATAACAATAATAAGTGTATTTACTTCAGAGAAAAACACCCAACTGGATTCTATGCACAGACCTATGAATTGGAACAATGCTTCTGTAAAAGAATGTAATAGTAGCCTTCATCTCTAGTGTTTTATGGTTCCAAAGCTTTTTATAAATATTATCTCATTTCATTCTCACATCAAGTCTGAGAGGTAGGTGCTACTATACTTTCATTCTACTGCCACCTCCCCAGTGACCCAGGCTAGAAATCCCAGCGTCATCTTTGATTCCTTACCAGCAGTCAGCCCAGTTTATTTATTACCCAAATTACACAGTTTATTACCAAGACTTGCCGTTTCTGCCTCCTATTCCCACTCTAATCCATCCTTTGCTCATCTGCCAATGTGATTTTTCCTCAAGTACAGGTCTGACTGGGTCACCCCTCTACTTAATAAACTCCAGTGGTTTACTGCTATCTCCAGAGTCAAATATGCCCTGATTGGCTTTTAAAGACCTTCAGAATCTGGCCCTTCCTCCCTTTCCAGACCTGATCTTATTTGCAGTTTCTTCTATGTGCCTCCAACCTCCCAGAAGCCTCTTCACTAGCTGCCCCTCATGCTTGTATTATTTCCCTCCTTCCCACCATTTCTTGGCTCCCGTCAGGATTTAAATCAAATTCGTCCTTCCTCCTCAGGGATCCCTCTCTGTAGAGCCCTCTGGTGCTGGAGATTTCAGGGCCCCCTCTCTCTCTAGAGCCCCTCTCAGGCTGGGGAGACTGCCTTGTGTAATGGAGAGAGCACTACTATTAAAGTCAGAAGACCCAAGGCAGATTCTGTGTATACCTTAGGTAAACCTCTCTGACCCTCACCTATCTACAAACTAGGGATAATCAGACTTATCTACCTCAGCCCTAGGGTTACTGGGGCACAAGCATTGTAGAAGCTTATAGCCATATGGAAATGGGAGTTCTGATTAGGAGACCTCCTTTCTTCCCCACCCCCTTCCATATATCTATATGTATAGATACATCTACTGTTCAGGATGGTCTGAGCCCTTCATAGCAGCACTTTGAGTGAAAAAAAAAAGTGATTCAAATCATACATTTTGAATTGGAAAGAACCTTAGAGGGGTGTGTACTCAGGGGAAAAGTTCATTATTTAAAGCATCCCAGATGAGTGTCTGGGGTGTCAGGGGTGGGGAACCTGCGACCAGGAGGCCACATGTGGCTCTCCAGGTCCTCCAGGGTAGAAGCCATATGTGGCCTCAAGGCCACAGGTTTCTGACCCCCAGGAGACACTTGGAATGAAAGGAAATTAATTCAATCCCATAGCACCTTTTCCACATGCCAAGTCTTCAGATGTTTAAATACAGGAGCCATATCCTGATCATTCTTAGCCAGATGGAAGGTTAGGAGAGGAGATCTTAAATGGGGGTGATTTATCAGGACATGAAAGGGGAAGAAGTTATATAGTTCTTGAGCCTGTGAAACAAACAAGAGGTTGGAGTAAGGAGACAGTCACAAATAAGGACATCTCAATTCCAGGAGTCCATCAGTCAGCCTTTATTAAGCGATTACTATATGCCAGGCAGGTGAAGACCTGGTATATAGTAGGTATTTCATAAATATTTTTTGCCTGAGTATCAACCAAAGGAACTGCCATAGTGGCTGTGTTCCATTGGTGGTCCTTCCACAGGCAACGATCAGTTGTTTTCCTGGATGGAAGAGAATCCAGAAGGACTGGAGGACCATCCTCTCTGCTACCCAAGTTGCCAAGAAAGATAAGTTATTCTCCAACAGGATAAAACTAAAAACAAAAAGAGGGTTTTCCTATTAGAAACAAACAAAAACTACCTTCCCAAAACAGGGGAGTAGACAAACCAGGGATGTAGAGGTCAAGAGGCTGGAAAGTAAAATGTGGCATAAATAGAAAGGAAAAGATTCCCTTCTCCTCCTCCCCCTCACCCAAGAATTGAACCTGCTTCCAATAGTGGATGAGTATTTTAATCCATTTTAATCATAGTAAGTATTTTAATCCATTTTAATCATAGTAAGTTCTTATTGATGTCTTCCGTGTTTTTATCACAATGTCACATAATATCCCTCCCTTTCTGTCTCCTAGAGAGCCATCCCATATAACAAATAGTATTTTTAAAGTAAGGGGAAAATTAGCACAATTGATCAATGCATTGAAAAAGTCTAAAAATATGCAACATCTATGAACCTCCCACCTCCACTAAAGGGTGGGCTGGGGGTATCAAATTCTTCTTATGTCTGCTTGAGTCATATTTAATCTCTATAATTTTGCTACTGTGTGTATGTATGTGTGTGTGTGTGTGGGGGGGTTATATTCTTTCCATTTACAGTATTGTCATCATTGGGTATATTGTTTTCTTGGTTCTTCTCACTTCACTCTTCATCAGTTCATGTAGATTTTCCCATGCTTCTCTGTATTAATCACATCCATCATTTCTTATAGCATAATAATATTCTATTACATTCAGATTTCACAATTTTTTTAGCCATTCCCCAATCAATGAACGTCTTTGTTTCCAGTTCTTTGCTATCACAGGAAAATCTCTGCCATAAATACTTTGGTGTATGTGGAGACTTTCTCAATAGGCCCAGCCTAGTAAAGGAATCTTTGGGTCAAGGGGTATGGACGTTTTAGTCATTTTATCTACATGATTCTAAATTGCTTTCTGATATGGCTATACCATTTCACAGCTCCACTCAATGCACTAATGTGCCAATTTTCCCACAGTCCTTCCAGCATAGACCATTCCTATCATTTGTCATCTTTGCCAATTTGCAATGAAACCACAAGGTTGTTTTTATTTGTATTTCTCTTATTATAAGCAATTTGGAGCATTCTTTCATAAAATTGCTAATAGTTTTCTATTCTTTTAAGAACTGTTTGTTCATATCTTTTGACCACTTTCCTACTGGGGAATAGTCTTTGGTCTTATATGAATGTCAATTGTTTTTATTTCTTGGATACCAAACCCTCACTAGAGAAATTTTATACAAAAAGTATTCTCCCCATTAAATCACTTGCCTTCCAGGTGCATTAATTTTGTTTGTGTAGAAGCTTTTTAGTTGCATGTAATTAAAATGAGCAATTTTATTTTCTGTCCTTGGCCCTATTCCTTGTTTAGTTAAGAATACATATCCCCGGGGCAAAGTTAAGATGGTAGAGTAGAAACAGCACTTCCATGGAGCTCCAGCCCACACCACTTCAAAATTATGTTATAGGGGGACTCTGAACGACCTCTGCAGATCCAGAACCCACAAAATGACACAGAGAAGCTAACCTCCTGCTGAGGACAGCCCAGCAGCCCAGCAGGGAGCGGCCAGCACAGGGCTCTGAGAGCCCAGCCAGGCCCACATGACTTGGAGGTTTTAGCCCCAGGGTGGCCAGACCAGCAGTGGCTGGAGGGACCCCAGAACACCAGCAACTGTGGTATTTCCAGAATTATCAACACATAGATGCCTAGGACACAGTGAGAGGTCAGTGCCCTATGGACTTTGCATTGGTTGGGAGAGCTCAATCAGCTTCTTCCCCTGGGGGTGAGAAGCCACTGAGGAGCCGGCTCAGCTTGTGCACATTACCATGTTGCAGCTTCAGCTCCTGGCCTGCGAACTGTAGGGGGATCCGGTGATCAGTCTGGGGGGTAAGCACTCTTCCTTTACTCTTCTTGGATCTGGATTGCGATCTGGGGTGGAGGTCTTGGGGTGTGTGACCAGCTTGCCAGAGCATATGGAGGCTTCAGAGAGGCCACCCAACTAATATCTCAGGCAGTTGAGAAAACCCCAATGTTTGGGACAGAAGCTCCCCTGGCTAGTGGCAAAGTCCTACTGTGGCAACAAGCCCAAACGTCAAGTAATTGAGTGGCAACATGCCTAGGCAAAGGAAACAAAATAAACAGAAAAATTCAACATTAGACTCCTATTTTGGGGGCAAAGACAATTGAAGCAGGGAGCAGGAGGATGACTGTGAGGTCAGAAATCCTGCTCCAAAAGCCCCAAAAGAAAATATGAGTGGATTACAGGCTATAGAGGACCTTAAGAAACAGATAAGAGAAGTGGAGGAAAAATTGGGAAGAGAAATGAGAAGGTTGCATGAAAAGTATGAAATGAGAGTCAACAGCCTGACTGAGGAAAATAACACCTTAAAAATAGACTAACTCAAATGGTAAAAGAGGCTCAAAAAGTCAATGAGGAGAAGAATGCCTTAAAAAGCCAAATTTGCCAGATGGAAAAAGAATCTCAAAGGCTCACTGAGGAGAATCATTCCTGCAAAATTAGACTGGAGCAAATGGAAGCTAATGACTTTATGAGAAATCAAGATGCTATTAAGTAGATCCAAACAAATGAAAGAATAGAAGGCAATGTGAAATATCTCATGGGAGAAACCACTGATCTGGAAAATAGATCCAGGAGAGACAATCTAAAAATTATTGGACTACCTGAAAACCACGATCAAAGAAAGAACCTAAAATCATCCTTCAAGAAATTCTCAAAGAAAATTGCCCTGATGTTTTAGAATCAGAGGGCAAAATAAAGGTTGAAAGAATCCACAGATCACCTCCTGAAAAAGATCCCAAAAAGAAAACTCCCAGGAATAGTATAGCCAGATTCCAGAATCCCCAGATCAAGGAGAAAATACTCCAAGCAGCCAGGAAGAAACAATTTCAATATTGTGGAAACACAATCAGAATAGCCCAGGACCTGGCAGCTTCTACACTGAGGGATCAAGGGCATGGACTATGATATTCCAGAGGGCAAAAGAACTGGGAATGAACCCAAGGGTCACCTACCCAGCAAAACTGAGTATTTTGTTTCAGGGAAAATATGGTCATTCAGTGGAATAGAGGACTTTCAAGCATTCTTGAGGAAAAAACCAGAGTTGAATAGAAAATTTGACATCCAGACACAAGAAGCAAGAGATGCCTGAGAAGGTAATCAGGAAAAGAAATCAAAAGGAACTTATCAAAGTTGACCTATTTACATTCCTACATGGAAAAACAATAACTGTGACTGATGAAACCTTTCTCAGTATGAAAATAATGGAAGAAGAGTATATGGGCATATGAATACATATGTGAATGTGTGTATATATGTTTACAGGTATACATGGATAGAGGGCATAGGTTGAATTTGGTAGGAAGAGTTGATACTTAAGGGGTGAAGTTATGAGGTGAGAGAGGAAAGTGGCAAGAGGAGATGGGGAGAGACAGGGTAGGGTAAACTATCTCATGTAGAAGAAGCAAGGGGAAGTGGCTTCAGGGGAGGGGAAGAATAGGAAGGCAAAAAGGCAAAACCACATTCTCATTGAATTTGGTTCAGGGAGAGAATGACATACATACTAAATGGGATATCTCAACCTGCAGCAGAATAGGGGGAAAGGGGATGAGAGGAGGGATGATGGATGGGAGGGCATCCTTGGGGGGAGGGGAGGTTGGAAGTACCCACTATAGAAGAGGGACAGGATCATGTAGGGAATGGACCAGGTGGGGGGGGTGGGATGAGTGGGAGGGAATTATAAGCAGCCTTGTACAATATATCTACTATGATAATGTTTTGCATAGCTAGACATGTACAACATATACTGAATTACTTATCTTCCCAGAGGGAATGGGTGACAAGGGAGGAAGGGAATGGATCTGAAATTCGAGGTTTTAAAATTAAATGTTTCAAATATATATAAATACTATTATTAATACTATTTTACATGTAATTGGGAGATAAGATGTTCAGGCATTGGGGCACAGAGACTCACCTTGCCCTAATGGTAAAGTCGAAGGGGGTATGGGAGAAGATATGGGAGAAAGCAGATTGGATGAGGGGATGTTTTGTGGGACTGCTATTCTGGGGTGGTGGGTAGGGTAAAAATGGGGGAAAAATTGTAACTCAAAGTCTGGTGGAAATGAATGATGTAAACCAGAAATTAATAAAGCATTTGTTAAAAAAAAAGAAATTCTCAAGGAAAATTGCCCTGATGTTTTAGAATCAGAGGGCAAAATAGAGGTTGAAAGAATACACCAATCCCCTCCTGAAAAAGATCCCCAAAAGAAAACTCCTAGGAATATTGTAGCCAGGTTCCAGAATTCCCAGATAAAGGAGAAAATATTACAAGCAGGCAGGAAGAAACAATTTCAATATTGTGGAAACACAATCAGGATAGCACAGGATCTGGCATCTTCTACACTGAGGGATCAAAGGGCTTGGAATATGATATTCTGGAGGGCAAAAGAGCTGGGATTAAAACCAAGAACCACCTACCCAGCAAAATTGAGTATCTTGTTTCAGGGGGAAATATGGTCATTCAGTTGAATAGAGGACTTTCAAGCATTCTTGAGGAAAAAAACAGAGTTGAGTAGAAAATTTGACATTCCGATACAAGAAGCAAGAGATGCTTGAGAAGGTAAACTGGGAAAAGAAATCATTATGAATTTATAAAAGTTGAACTATTTACATTCCTACAGGGAAAAACGATAATTGTAACTGATGAAACTTTTCTCAGTATGAAAATAGTTGAAGAACGGAGGTGGGTAAGTGGCACAGTGAGTAGAGTGCTGGCCCTGGAGTCAGAAGAACCTGAGTTCGGACCTGGCCTCAGACACAACGCACACACAAACAGAAACCTAGCCATGTGACCTTGGGCAAGTTACTTAACCCCAATTGCCCTCCAAAAAGCAAAAAGAAAGAAAGAAAGAAAGAGAGAAAATAGTTGAAGAAGGGTATATGGGCATATGAATACATATGTGAATGTGTGTACTTAAGTTTTCAGGTATACATAGATAGAGGGCACAGGTTGATTTTAATAGGAAGGGATGATACTTAAAAGGTGAAATCAAGAGGTGAGAGAGGAATATAATGAGAGGAGATGGGGAGAGACAGAATGGGGTGAACTATCTCATATAGAAGAAGCAAGGGAAAATGGTCACAAGGGAGGGGAAGAACAGGAGGGCAAAAAGGCAAAACCTTATTCTCATTGAATTTGGATGAGGGAGAGAATGACATACATACTAAATAGGGTTTCTCACCCTACAGGAGAGTAGGGGAGAAGGGGATAAGAGGGGGGTCAATGGAAGGGAGGGCCGGCTGGGTGGGGAGGAGTTGGAAGTACCCAATTTTGAAAAGGGACAGGACCAAAGTGGGGAGTGGACCAGGTGGGAGGTGGGATAGGAGGGAGGGAAATATAATCAGTCTTTTACAATATATCTACTATGTTAATATTTTGCATAGCTACACATATACAGTATATATTGAGTTGCTTATCTTCCTTTTAAAACCAAATTTTTAAAAATATATAAATACTATGATTAATACTATAATTGGGAGATAAGATGTGCAAGCATTGGGGCACTTGGATTCACCTTGCCCTACTTGAAAAGTCGAAGGGGGTATGGGAGAAGAGATGGGAGAGAGCAGATTGGATGAGGGGATATCCTGTGGGACTGCTATTCTGGGGTGGTGGGTAGGGGAAAAATGGGGAAAAATTGTAACTCAAAATCTTTTTTATTTATTTATTTTTTTTAAAAACACATGCTTTATTAACTTCTGTTTTACATCATTCATTTCCACCAGATTTTGAGTTACAATCATTTTCCCCCCATTATTCCCCTACCCAACCTCCCTGAATAGCAATCCCACAAGATATCGCTTCCTCCAATCTGCTCTCTCCCATACCTTCTCCCATACCCCCATCGACTTTTCCATTAGAGGAAGATGAATCTTTGTGTCCCAATGCCTGCACATCTTATCTCCCAATTATAGGCAAGAGTATTAATAATAGTATTTATATATATATTTGAAACATTTAATGTTACGACCTCGAATTTCAGATCCATTTCCTTCCTCCCTTGTCACCCATTCCTTCTTGGGAGATAAGTAATTCAGTATATGTTGTACATGTCTAGCTATGCAAAACATTATCATGGTAGATATATTGTACAAGGCTGCTTACAATTCCCTCCCACCCATCCTACCCCCCACCTGGTCCATTCCCTACTTGATCCTGTCCCTCTTCTATAGTGGGTACTTCCAACTTCCCCTCACCCCAAGGATGCCCTCCCTTCCATCATCCCTCCTCTCATCCCCCTTTCCCCTATCCTGCTGCAGGTTGAGATATCCCATTTAGTATGTATGTCATTTTCTCCCTGAACCAAATTCAATGTGAATGTGGTTTTGCCTTTTTAGCCTTCCTTATTCTCCCCCTCCTTTGCAACCACTTCCCCTTGCTTCTTCTACATGGGATAGTTTACCCTACCCTGTCTCTCCCCATCTCCTCTTGCCACTTTCCTCTCTCACCTCATAACTTCACCCCTTAAGTATCAACTCTTCCTACCAAATTCAACCTATGCCCTCTATCCATGTATACCTGTAAACATATATACACACATTCACATATGTATTCATATGCCCATATACTCTTCTTCCATTATTTTCATACTGAGAAAGATTTCATCAGTCACAGTTATTGTTTTTCCATGTAGGAATGTAAATAGTTCAACTTTGATAAGTTCCTTTTGATTTCTTTTCCCTGATTACCTTCTCAGGCATCTCTTGCTTCTTGTGTCTGGATGTCAAATTTTCTATTCAACTCTGGTTTTTTCCTCAAGAATGCTTGAAAGTCCTCTATTCCACTGAATGACCATATTTTCCCCTGAAACAAAATACTCAGTTTTGCTGGGTAGGTGACCCTTGGGTTCATCCCAGTTCTTTTGCCCTCTGGAATATCATATTCCATGCCCTTTGATCCCTCAGTGTAGAAGCTGCCAGGTCCTGGGCTATTCTGATTGTGTTTCCACAATATTGAAATTGTTTCTTCCTGGCTGCTTGTAGTATTTTCTCCTTGATCTGGGGATTCTGGAACCTGGCTATAATATTCCTGGGAGTTTTCTTTTTGGGATCTTTTTCAGGAGGTGATCTGTGGATTCTTTCAACCTCTATTTTGCCCTCTGGATCTAAAACATCAGGGCAGTTTTCCTTGAGAATTTCTTGAAGGGTGATTTCTAGGTTCTTTCTTTGATCATGGCTTTCAGGTAGTCCAATAATTTTTAAATTGTCTCTCCTGGATCTATTCTCCAGGTCAGTGGTTTTTCCCATGAGATATTTCACATTGCCTTCTAATCTTTCATTTGTTTGGATCTGCTTAACAGCATCTTGATTTCTCATAAAGTCATTAGCTTCCATTTGCTCCAGTCTAACTCTGAAGGAATGAATCTCCTCAGTGAACTTTTGGGATTCTTTTTCCATCTGGCAAATTCGACTTTTTAAGGCATTCTTCTCCTCATTGCCCTTTTGGGCCTCCTTTGCCATTTGAGTTAGTCTATTTTTTAAGGTGTTGTTTTCCTCAGTCAGGCTGTTGACCCTCATTTCATACTTTTCCTGCATCCTTCTCATTTCTCTTTCTAATTTTTCCTCCACTTCTCTTATTTGATTTTTAAAGTCCTTCTTAAGATCCTCTATGGCCTGCAACCCGCTCATGTTTTCCCCTGGGGCTTTTGGAGCAGGACTTCTGACCTCACAGTCCTTTTCCCGCTCTATGCCCCCAAAATAGGAGTCTAGGGTTGCATTTTTCTGTTTCCTTTGCCTTGGCATGTTGCCACTTAATTGATTGACTTTTGGGCTTGTTGCCACACTATGGCTTTAAGGCCAGCTAGAGGAATTTTCGTCCCGAACGTGTGGGGGGCAACTTCCGTTTCTGGCAAGCTGTAAACCCACCCACAACTTCCACCCTAGATCACAATCCAGATCCAGGGAGGTTAAAGCAAGAGCGATTACCCCCCAAGACTGATCGCTGGATCTCCCCACGATTTGTAGGCTGGGAGCCAGAAATGCCTCTGAAAACTACAAAATGGCGTGTCTCCTCAGCGGCTTCTAGCCCCCAGGGGAGGGAGCTGACGCATTCCCCAAATACAGGTCCCAAAGTCCATAGGACACTAACCTCTTACTTTGTCCTAGGCATGTCTATGTTGATAATTCTGGAGTTGCCACAGCTCCTGGTGTTCTGGGGTTCCTCCAGCTGGCTGCTGGCCCTGCCGCCCTGGGGCTAAAACCTCGGCTCACGTGGACCTGGGCTCGGCTTGGCTGGGCTCCTGCGCTCTGCGCGTTGCCGGCTCCCAGACCACTGCGCTGGTCCTTCCTGCAGGGCTGCTGGGCTGTCCTCAGCGGGAGGTTAGCTTCTCTGTGTCGTTCTATGGGTGCTGGGGCTCCAGAAGTTGTTCAGAGTCCTTTTTTACATAGTTTGTGGGGAATCTGGGGGCAGAGAGGCTTGGAAGAGCTGTTTCTACTCCACCATCTTGGCTCCGCCCCCCGTAACTCAAAATCTTACAGAAATGAATGATGTAAACCAGAAGTTAATAAAGCATTTGAAGAAAAAAGAAAGAATACATATCCACATACATAGCTGTGAAGTCTATGATTTGCTTCTCTCCATATTTTTTATAGTATGATTTTTGATATTTTGGTCATGTATCCATTTAGAATCTATTATAGAATGTGATGTAATGTGTTGGTCTAAGCCTAATTTCCATCATTTTGCTTTTTTGTTTTCCTAGCACTTTTTATCAAATAGGATTATGTTTTCCTATTTATCAAAACTGGGTCATTGAGTTCCATTGTTTCTAACTGTCCCTTGTCTGGTCTGTTCCATTGATCTTCCTTTCTATTTTTTTTTTTAACCAGTACCAGATGGTTTTGATAACTACTGCCTTACAACATAGTTTGAGGTCTGGAAGTGCCAATGCTATTCCCCGTTCATCCCTGTTTCTTTCCATTATTTCCCTTTTTATTCTAAATCTTTTGTTTTTCTGAATGAATTTTGTTATTATTTTTCTGTAAAGTGTCCCTTTGACAATTTGATCATCATAGTATTAAATCTGGGAAATTAATTTTGGTAATATTGTCACTTTTATTGTTGACTTGCCGCAGCCACGAGCACAAAATATTCCTCTAGCTATTTAAGTTGTTCTTTATTTCTTTAAGGAGAGTTCTGTAATTAAATTTACCCAAGTATTTTGTGTGCTTTGGTAAATTAGTTCCCAGAAATTTTATGCATTCTATAGCTATTACGGCAGCTGGGAGGTGCAATGCATAGAGTGCTGGGCTTCCTGAGTTCAAATCTGGCCTCAGACACTTACTAGCTGTGTGACCCTGGGTAAGTCACTTAATCCTGTTTGCCTCAGTTTCCTCATTTGTAAAATGAGCAGGAAAGGAAATAGCAAATCACTCCAGTATCTATTTCAAGAAAACCCCAAATGGGGTCATGAAGATTTGGACAGTACTGAAACTACTAAAAAACAACAGCATGGTTATTTGGAATGGAATTTCTCTTTCTATTACTGCCTCTTGGATTTTGTTATTATTACATAGAAATGTGGTTGACTTTTGAGTGTTTATTTTGTAGACTGCAACTCTGAAAAAGCTATAAATTGTCTTAATTAATATCTTTGCTGATTTCTTAGGACTTTCTGAGCAAATCATCATATCATCAACAAGGAGGTATAGTTTTATCTCCTCTTTACCTATCTTTATGCCTTTAATTTCTTTCTCTTGTCTTACTGCTAACATTTGCTAATATTTCCATAATAATATCAAGTAATGTTGGGGAGGGTGGACATACCTGTTTTACTCCTGAATTTATTGTGAAAAGTTTTAGTATATATCTTTTGCACATAATGTTTGCTTTTGGTTTTAGACACTTTTTATGATATTAAAAAGGTCCCTCTATGCCTATACTTTGTAGAGTTTTTAGCATAAATGAATGTTGTACTTTATCAGACTTTTCTGTATGAGATAATCATGTGATTTGAGTATTTTTATTTTTAATATAGTTACCTTAATGGTTTTCGCAATGTTGAAAAGTTTTTGCATCTTTGCCTTGGTATAAATTTAACTTAGTTACAATGAATGATTTCTTGGATGAGTTGCTATAGTCTATTTGACAGGATTTTATTTAAAATTTCTGAATTGGTATTTATTTATGACATTCATATATAATTTTGTGCTTTATACTTTCTTGGTTTGACTATCAGGGATATATTTGTCTCATAAAAGAAACCTGGTAGGGTACTTTCTTTCTCATAGTTGGGAACAATTTGTATAATATAGATATTAATTGTTCTTTAGAAGTTTAATAGAGTTCTTCTGTGAATCCATTAGGACCAAGAGGGTTTTTTTCTTTCTAAATTATTTCTAAGGTCCAGTCTAGCCCTAAATCCTATAATCCTATAAATTCTAGGTGGGATCTTAGGCTCTGGGTCCAAATCTTGGCTCTACTTCTTACTACTCGTGTGAGCTTGGGCAAGTCAAATCTCTTTCTCTGGACCTCAGTTTTTTCACTTGTAAAATGAGGGGTGTGAGCTAGATTATCCCTAAAGTCAGTTCTAAATCTATGATCCTAAAGTTACTTTCCAAAGTGGGTAGAACTGGAGCCTCTGAACTGGAAGGAAATGCTTATTCTCCAGAGAACAGCAATGTAGATTGGAAAAAGACCATGGAGTGCTGGTTTGAGGAACTATAGACAATCGATTCCCCTGGGTAATCACCCCTCTTACCCTGGTCTCCAGGGTTCTGATATTCTTCAGTTCCTATGACATCCCGCCCAACTTCAGCTGCCTACCGGAGGCTTAATGCTATAAATTTTCACTATCAACCCAAAATATGCCATGACCCTGAATTGTGAACTCTCCTTCTGCAGTCATAATGTGCTGACCCTCCATCTCTCCCGCTGGTTCTCTCTGTTTTTAAGTTCCTTATGGCAGTGTTATTTGATCTCACACAGATTACTGCTTGTAGATTTCAACCTTAAGGTTTGATCTCCATGAGGGCAGCACAATACCTAATGATCCATGTCAGGCTGGCAGTCATCCCTATCTAATATCCAATCCCTCCATCCCTCCCTGTTCTCAGAGTCAGTCAATACTACTCTGATCTCACTTTCATCCCTTCAGTCTTGATCTTGTACTGACCGTTTTGACTATGCAGTCTTCCACCCTTTTCTCGTCTTTGTCCTATTCAGCCATTAAGAAAGTGCCAATCTTCCACCATGGATGATCCATTTTCTATTTTCCCACTCTTGTGAAACTGAAAACCACTGAAGGTCACACAAGCATGATAACTGGGTCTTCAAGAAATTCACAAAATCTAATCTCAATTGGACCCCTACTGCTGCAAGGCAATCTTTTAATTACTGTTATTTTTTCATCCTTGTCTTTCTGTCATGGTCCTCTCAGAGGCTGTTCCAACCCTTCTTTCCCCTCAAGCCTCTAATTCCATTGCCCAAAATCTATCTTTCAGCATGTTACCTTTTTCTATGACTCTAAAATGAAATTAAAGTCATCAGTGGTAAGCTCCATCATCTCCTCTATTGCATGTCTTAACATTTCTCTATCACTCCAGCAATTCTCTCCTACCTTGCATGAACCTCTAAGGCAGAAGTAGCTTTTCCTTTGGCGAGGCTGACTAACACTTCTGCCTGTGCCTTGATCTCTTTTCCTCCCTTCTACACCAGGGACTTGCTCCTTTGATCATGAACCTTCTGACTCTCACTCTTTCCTCTGTCCTTCCTCACTGCCCACAAGGATATTCAGGCCTCCCCTCTACCTAATTTTTTTCCCACTTAAACTCCTTAACCAGCCACGGCAGTTGTGAAATACAACTGTCTTTTCTTGGTCCTCCTATTATGAGACTTTTTGGTAGCTTTGGACCCTGTACCACCCTCTTTTCCTGGGTGTTCCTCTTCTCCTTACCTTCCATGGATCTCCTCAGCCTTGGTTTTCTTGTTTTTTTTTTTTTTTTAATTGCTCTGTCTCTTTTGTTGGATCACCATTTGTATCTTGTCCCTTAAGGGTGTGGGTCCTTCAAGACTATATGCTAGGTCCCCTTCTTGGTTCTCTCTCTCCACCCATATTACACATTATTCCCTTTCCTATACTTTTTATGTATAGTTTATGTTTAAAGTATATTATGTATACTTTATCTATACTTTCCTATACAAACTATGATCCATCATGAGCCATCTGACCCATAACCTTTTCTCTGTTTCTCACTCAAGATGCTATATTTCCTATCTCCATGCCTTTGCACTGGCCATTCCCCAAGCCTGTAATATGTTCATTCCCTCTTCACCTTCATCTTAGAAAATATTTTTCCTTCCTTCTCTATGAAGCCTTTCCTAACCCCTTCAATTGCTAGAATTCTCCCTTTCAAACTACTTTGTAGCTAACTTAATTTGTATTTATTCTCTCTCTCTCTCTCTCTCTCTCTCTCTCTCTCTCTCTCTCTCTCTCTCTCTCTCATAATCAGGGTTAATTACCTTGTCCAGGGCCACATGTCTAGTAAGTGCCTGAGGTTAGATTTGAACTCAGATCTTCCTGACTCTGGGACCACTGCTCTATCCACTGTGCCACCTAGCTGCCCCATATTTATCATTTTTATATTTATTCTGTATATGTATACTTGTGTTCTTGCCCTTTAGATTGTGAATTCCTTGCATGTAGGGATCATTTCATTCATTATATCTGCATTCCCACACCTGATACAGAGACTGACCCATAATAGGTGCTTTATAAATAATGACTTATTGACTAATTGATAATCTCATTTGTCCCCATAGGTTGAATTATCATTTCTACGAAGGTGGTTCTCAGATCTATACATGTAACCTTCATCTCTGTCCTGAGCTCCAGTCTGGCATCACCAACTGCCCACTGGGTATCTCTGCCTGTCTACCACATCAGTGGACTCAACATCATTAGAATTCGAAAGGCCCTAACCTGAATTAGATATATTCCTCTTATAAACTCCCATATTTCTTTCTTTCTTTTTCTTTTTGGGAGGACAATTGGGGTTAAGTAACTTGCCCAAGGTCACACGGCTAGGTTTTTTTTGTTTGTGTGGGTTAAGTGTCTGAGGCCGGATCTGAACTCAGGTCCTTCTGACTCCAGGGCCGGCGCTCTATTCACTGTGACACCTAGCCACTCCAAAACTCCCATCTTTCCATTGGGAGTATCATCATCTTTCTAGTCACCTGTTTTCATAAACTCAGAACCTTAACTGGTACTTCCATATTTCTCAGCCCTCATACCTAATCAATTGCCTGACTAATCTCCATCACTTAACACAGTGTCTTATACAATTTTTGTTGTTTTTTAGTTGTGTCCACATTTGAAGTTATCTTGGGCAAAGATATTGGATTACTTTGCCATTTCCTTCTTCAGCTCATTTTACAGGTGGGGAAACTGAGGCAAACAGGGTTAAGTGACTTACCCAGGGTCACACAGCTGGTAAGTGTCTGCGGCCAGTTTTAAACTCAGGAAGATGAATCTTCCTGACTCCAGCCCAGCACTCTGTGCACTATGGCACTACCTTGATGCTCCAGTCTTACGGTAGGTATTTAATATCATATATAATGTTACATATCAAACATATATTAATATAATGATGAAAAAGCTTGTTGTCAATTCTACTTCCACAACATCCCTCTCATGCATCCTCTTCATTCAGGTTTTAATCTCGTCTTTCCTGGATTATTGTAAAAGCTTCCTAATTAGTCTTTCTCCTCTAATCTGTCCTTCACATAGCTGCCAGAATAATCTTCCTAAGGTATAGGTCTAACACTCCACTCTCCTCCTCAACGATCTTCAGTGGCTCCCTATTACACAAACTCCACAGCCTGGCATTTAAGGCCCTCCCCTATCTGGCTTTGACTTACCTTCCCAGTCTAATTTCCTGTTGCTTCTCTGTCCCACGTTTTGCGTCCCAGCCAAGGTGCAACATTAGTTATTTTCTCAATTTGACATGCTTTTCCCTTCTCCGTGCCATATCCCATACTTGAAATGCAGTCCCACTTCATCTCTGCCTCTCAGAATCAGTATCTTCTAGAGGAGTTCAGCTCGACAGTCACCTACCCATGGAAATCTTCCCGGATTTCCTGCCCCAGTCTGACTGCGATTTCTGAGGTCCTTTAGTTGAGTCACTAGTGAACGGGCTTCAAGGCTCTGTCTTTGGTCTTCTCCTTTCTTTGTATTTTCTCATGGCAATCTCATACATTTCCATGACTTTCACTCTCCTCTCTATATAGAGGCACTCCCCACCCCCGGCAATTTCTACCTCTAACTTCAACTCCTCCCTTGATCTTCAGTCTCTCTCTCCCCTGACTATCTCCTATACATTCTTGCCTGGATGTCCCATCAGCCCTTGAAACTCAATAAATCCTGAACTGAATTAAACATATTTTGTTTTGTTTTTCTCCTAGATATCTTACTGGACCTCAGACTATATAGGTCCGATACCAAAACCATCATCTCTCTCTCTCACAATGTTGTCTCACAACTTCTCTCTTTCTGCTGATGGTACCACCATCTTTCCCAGTCATCCAGTCTCCAAAGCTGAGAGTTGTCTTTAACTCTTCCCTCTCCCACATCCCATACCTCCTATGTGTCAATTCCACTTACACAATTTATCAACCTCAGTCTGGTCCCACTGCCACCATCCTAGGAGTGGAACTCATAACCTTTCACCTAGAGTTTTAACTACTCTCCCAGAGGATCTCTCTTATTCACCCTCTATCCTCAACAGTTCTTCACTTGGGTACCAAAACATTCTTTACAGTGTGAAGATGTGCCCATATCATTGCACTTACTGGAAAATCTCCAATGGCCCCCTACTGCCTATAGGGAAAAAGTACAAATTCCTAATTTGTATATTTAAATAAAACTCTCTACAATCTGGAGTTAACATAATCTTTTTGTCCTTATTTCAGAATATTCCCTTCACACACTCTCCTTTATGTCTTTGTTTTTCCCCTTAGAGTGTAAGCTCCTTGAGGGCAGGTTCTGTATAACTTTTGTATCTGTATTCCCAGTGCTTAACAAAGTGACTAACACACTGTAAATGCTTAACAGTTTTTCCATTTCTTCCTTCTTTCCTTCCTTCCTTCTTTCTTTCCTTGCTTCCTTTTTTCTTTCCTTTTCTTTTTAAAAAAATACAATTTTGTTTTATTTTCATATTCTCTCCCTCCCATCTCCTCCTCTCTACCACTGAAAGTCATTCTCCTCTATTATATTTCAGACAAACCGAATTACTAGCTCTTCTCTCATCTTGTTCTGCCAGCCTCAAAAACTGGATGGAATGCCCTCCCTCATCTCTGCTTGGTGAAATCCTTCCCTTCCTTCAAAGATCAGGTGTCTTCTCCCCCGTGGAACCATAAAACTGAACGTAAACTCTCCCTCCTGAAATTTTCCTGGGACATTTTTTTTGCATCTGTCTTTTTCCCTTGAACTTTCTTTCTTAGAGTACCCTTATGGCATCCTATATTCAGACTGGAAGGGGACCCTTAGAAGCCAACACTTTACAGATGAAGAGAAGTGAGCAACTTGCCCATTGAACTATAAGCTCCTTGAGGGTAATTCTTGTGTTACTTTTCATCCCTGTTTCACCATTGCCATACATAGGGCCTGGCACATTGAATAGGTGGAACTCATGCCCAGTGATACTTGTTGAACAACAATACCTACAGTTTCTGGCTGTGATCAAAACTATCTCTTAAGTAAGTTCAAATAATCCCTCCACCATCAATTAAGGAAGCATCTGGTCCTTTGCTTACAAGGGTAGCAATGTTCTCCAGGCAATGGGTGCAACCAAATAAAAAGGTCACCAATACCACTAAGGCCTGGTTCAATGAGAGATGAATGGCACCAGACAAGTTCATCACCAGTTCCAACACCTTTATACCCAAAGATAGTACTTTTTCTCTCAGTCAGCTGCACATTATTTTGAAGTTTTATTAACATGAAGCATTAATGATCAAAGACAAGGGTGGATCAAAGGGAACCATGTCCTATCTGTCCAGCAAAGGGGAAGTGAAGGGCCTTAGGTCTCTGGTCTGAGAGCAGATGGGACCTAGGGAAGGGGAGAAGAATGGTTCCTGGGAGGATAGAGAAATGGAGAGTCATGGCTTCCTTGGGAGGAGAGAACTGAGCAGAGGATGGAGGGGGTCAGGAACTTTAGAAGCCAAAAGTTCTCCCTGTCTTCCCAACAACCTGCTTTGGTTTATGTTACATCCACCTCCTATGACCAAAAACCACACTCTAGATCATGGCGCCTGCTTGATAGGGAAATCATTTTTATTATTTTAATTTATATGTATTATAATATATGCATTATAATTAATGCACAATTAATATTATATTTTTATATTTCATATTATGATATATGTAATATAACAATGTTATATTATTAATTTATATTCTATATAATAGTTATAGCGATTTATATTTATTATAATTATATTATAAAATTACAATAAAAATAGCAACCACAACCAACAACAGCAACTCAAATTTATAGCTTTGCTTTAAGGTTTGCCAAGTGCTTTCCATATGGTAAATAGCGACCCAGCTGAATTAGAGGATCTGAAGGATGGATGAGAAGTGCTTGGAGGGAGCAGTGAGAGGTGAGGATGATCTGAAAGCAGGTAAAAGAAGGGGACCTGAGGGGTGGCTAGGTGGCACAGTGAGTAGAGCACTGGCCCTGGAGTCAGAAGGACCTGAGTTCAGATCCGGCCTCAGACACTTAACACACATAAACAAAAAACCTAGCCATGTGACCTTGGGCAAGTTACTTAACCCCAATTGCCCTCCAAAAAAAAAAGCAAAAAAAAAAAAAGAAGGGGACCCAAGCATAGACTGCAAGAGACTGTGTCATGGACCTATCAGGACACACAAGGGCAGCAGCATCAGGACAAATGGGAGGCAGGGAGAGACCACATGGGAAGAGCCTTTGTGGTTGATGGTCCTGGTGATCCATCTGGAGAATGAACTGACTTTGGTGTAAATTCCAGGCACATTGCGTCTTCCACAACTGAATCCCCAGCTCACTATCCCCACCTGTACCCAGGTGTCTTCTCCAACTTTACAGGCGAGGGGCCCCCCCGAATCCCCCTGGAGAAAGAGAGAGGAATTTACAGTAGAAACTAGGACCTCGAGAGTGGAAGACAGACAAGGGACAAGATTCTGTCAATGCCCAGACACCTTAGGAAGGGTCGAAGAACAGCCACAGAAGTGGTTCTGTAGGTGATGGCAATGAGAAATCACTTCTCCCAGCACATATCAATTCGCCTAACTCATATAAAAAGGAGGATTCCTCCATGACTTTTGCCACAACCCTCGAGATCACCCCAACCCCACCATCACTCTCTGTCTCATTTTACCCAGACTCTTCACCATCCTGTTCTCTGTCTGGCCACAGGTTCATGTCTGCCAGAGACTTGACACCAGTAAGCTGATTTCTTGACCTGGGCAGGCTCTCCTACAGGGACCCACACCACAGGCACTTAACAGGGGAACTTGATGAAATTCTGAGTCTTTCCAGCACAATGATTCCTTTGGCCAGATTCTTCCAGGAAACAAAAAGTCATAGACCTAAGGAGGGAGGCCCAAAAGGGAAAGAGCCTATCTATGTACATTATGGCCTATACATTTGCTCAGAAGATTTAGAATGTCAGAGGTGAAAGGGACCTCGAAGACCATCTGGTTCAACTCTTTCATTTTACAGGTAATGTAACGGAGGTCCCAAAGGAAGAAATGGTTTGCCTGACATCGTATGTCTTCTTAGTGGCATAGCCCTCAGTTCCAAAGAAGGCTTTGGGGAGACAGAATGTTTCACAACAACCCTATTACACTTTGATTGAATTAGCATAATTCTAAATTCTTAAGCTCTCCACCCCAACTCTTAGCTTTATAACTTTGCTTCCTCTGGCTAGCTCTGTCTATTTTTTTTCACAATCTTACCTCTTTGGATACCATTTGTATTTGTATTTTCCTCTCCTTCACAGATTCTGGCCTTAAGGTTTTTCAAACATACTGGATTACGAAGGAAAGCAGTTACATTGAAATCCATTTATCAAAATATTAACAAAAAATTTATGGAACCCACATTAAGAACCATTGAGTCAGCAAAGCTCCAAAAAGGCTATTATCCCAGGCTGTCCTGAAGTTTGTTGCTAATATTCGGAACTGATTGTAACAGGTGGGGAGGGTGAAGGAGGAGGGGAAGAACTAACCTGGCAGGAATCTTTTCCTTCTGGATGATAGGCACAGAGCATACTTTTGTCAACAATGGGCACAAACACTGAGAGAAACGTTAACTTTCTCAATAGTTTGTTACAGTCATCTCTTCCAAGAATGTATAGATCAGTTTCCAGGAGCTCAAGAAAATTTGAATTTTCTGTGGACAGGGATACTGGTGGTTAATAGGCTATAATACAGACAGAGTCATGTAATCCCTCTATGCCTTCCACTCTTCTCCTGAGGTCTCTGTAACCCTGGGAACCACTCACACCCTGCTCCTGTTTCAGCACATCTCCAAAAGCCACTGCTTACTACAAAGGCAAAGCCTCCACCCAACAATGATTCAGAATGCCAAGCCTTGGTCTTCCTTGGCTGCAGAGGCCAATCCCAAAGTCTAGAAGGGAAAGGGTTATGAGAGGCATGCATATGAAAGGGAGAAAGGGCCACAGAAGGGATAGTCTGTGGGCACAGGTCAGGGGACTCACTACTTAGAAAAATAGTTATAATCTCTTGCATTGATTCACTGCTTTCTTCTTTCCACGACCTCCAAGAAGCCTTCCCTAACCTTCTAGCCCACAGTGAGTTTTCTCTCCTTTGAGTTCCAATAGTCCTGTCTGCTACTCATCTGCTATACACAAGGTCAGAACTATCCTGGGTGCTTGAGATTAGAATCTCAAAGTGGTCCTTGGAGGTCACTTAGTCCTATCTCCATCTAGATCAGGAGTCCCTTTTACACTGTACATGATGATGGTGGTCTAGACTCTGCTAGAATCCTTTCAGTAATAGGAGGCTTGCTGGAGGTGGCTTGTTCTATTAGGGAACCACTCACAATGTGAGCAAATTTCTCCTGATTTTCCTTGATCTAAATTGATCCTTATAATATTCACTAGGGATTCATAAACTGGGGTCTGGAAACTTGAGTTTTTACTACAGTTATCCCTTCCACATCCAAAAGGTTAGGGGCACAGTGCTTCCCCACTCTACCTACCCCAGATCTAGAAAATCTGCATAAACATTTTTGGCCCTCCCTTCATACTAGAGACGAAGTCTGAAGTTTTTTTTTTTCTTTTGTAGGGTGTTTACAATACCTTATTGTAAAGTTTGGGGTAAGTATTTGGTCATAGGCTGTGTATTGTCTCCTGGCCTTTGTATGTCCGATTCCCCAAAATTCCCATTTAATTTCTTATGTTGACCCAAGATATATCTAAACCTTGATGGGGAAAGTTTCGATGTGGAAGGGATAACTGTATTTTGAAAGCTGCATTTCAATATAATTGTCTTCTTTTTTATTACTATGTATTTGTTCTAATGCATTTAAAACAGTCGTTCTAAGGATTCCATAGGTTTCAGCAGACTGCCCAAAGGGTCCTATGACACATAAAACTGTAGAATTTCTGCACGAGTGAACTATACAGACATGTGTCTGCCTATGGGTACCAAACTAAGCATTCAGACACCCTCAGTTTCAATCATTCCCTCGATCCTCCCTCTCTTTCCCATGCCTCAACCCTGAACTCCAGGAAGGCTCCAATCATCAGGGAAAGGGAAGCTAACTAGCCAGAAGCCAGAGCTCCCACCCCCTGTCTCTGAGCTCAGTCTTGTAGACTTAGCAGAAAAAAGTAGCTCTTAACTCTGTCTTGGGGAAAACAACCACCATATTATCCTCTCTCACCCTTGTTTTCTTCAGTCCTGCCCCATCCTGCCACCCAGCAGCGGGTCCCATTCTGCAAGTAGAATTTGTTAGAAGGAAGGCAGATAGGTTGGATCTCTGGGGTGAGGTTCACAGGAGATTCCAGGTGCACAAGGGCAAGGTCATTCTTGATGGAAATTAATTCTGAGTAAAAGGGATAGATGAGGATGTCCTTGACAGTAGCAATGGTACTATTCTCAGAGGCATAATAAGATATATCTCCAAGCTTCACATTGTAATCAAAATCCCTGTGGGAAAGAGAAAACATCATAAAACATACCCCCCCCACCACCACCATCCATGTATTTGGGAAATTTCGTATGAGTATAGGCATGGAATCCAAACTCCTCTCTCTGGGATTTCAGGCCTCCTATAATCTGGACATAGCTTCCTTTAACCCATCCACATGGATCCTCGGCTCCAACCTTACTTGTAATTTCTTGCTTATTTCAGATACATGTCATTTTCTTCCCTTTCATCTATACCTTGGGTCACACTATCTATCCCTTTCTCCCCACCTGCCTGTGGGGCCAATGAAACCCTTTCTTTCTGCTCCTCCTCTTAAGCCCTGTGAAACTCAAGACCTCCAAAAAGCTTTCTCAGGCCCCTCCAGCCCACAATGAGTTGTCTCTCCTCTGAATTCCCATCTGTGCTATTCATCCTCTATATATATTAGATCTACACTGGGTCATCTTTTCAGCAGCCCAACCAGCTGGACCAAAAGCCATGCTCAGAAGTCTTTAATCCTTTCCTATCTGGAACGTCACAGTGGTGTCCCTTCGCCAGCTTGATGGCTGCCGTTGCTCCAGGCAAAGTCTGTAACTTTTCAGACTAGACTGTCCCTCCTCAGTCACCACTCTCTTAAGTGTGGGGTCTTCCTATGGAAGACCATAAATTCTCTGCAAGCAGGAAGAAATTTTGTTTTGTGTTTATGTCTCCAGTACCTAGTATAGTGCTTGGCGCCATAGCAAATGCTTATGGAATACTTTTTCATTCATTCTTTACAGTCATTACACACTATTTTTAAAAGCAAGTTGTACAAAATAGAGATTCATAGCTTTACATATAATCTTTTGTGTGTGTTCTGAGTGCCCAACAAGATTTCAACCCCTGAGAACAGAGATTCCCCGGGGTACCTAGTAAATCGATCAATTAATAAACATTTATTAAATACCTGTTATGTAGCCAGTACCTTACTAAGCACTCAGGACAAAAAGAAGGAAAAGAAAAAAAAACAGCCCAGTCCCTGCCCTCAAGGCACTTATGATCTAATGGGAAGACAACTTGTAAGTTATATAGAGGCTAAACAGGAAATAATTAACAGACAGAAGACATTGGAATTCAGAGGTTCAGGAAAGGCTTCCTGTAGAAGGTGGGACTTTAAGAAAGCCAAGTAGTCAGAGCAGAGAAGGGAGGGCATTCCAGGCATAGGAAACGGAAGCCAAGAGATGGAGGGCCCTGTTTGCTGAAAGGCCAGGAGGTCAGTATCACTGGATGGAAGAGTATATTTCAGGGCATAAGGTATAGGAAGACTGGAAAGGTAAGGCAAGAGAGGGCAGAGCCACAAAGGGCTTTGAATGTCAAACAGAGGATTTTGTACAGTGCCCTCAATAGTGAATGCACTCAGCACATGTTTTGCACAGGTACTGATACACTCAGTGAATGCTTTTTGATTGATTGATTTATTGGTTGATTGATAGGGGCAGGAGGAGAGGTGATGTCCCAATTAAGGTATAATTTCCCTGGAGGAACAAAGGATATTTTCATCTCTCTGGCTTTTGGGGGAACTTAAGGGTAATCGGTATCTGAGGCAGGTTTCCTCCCACATGTGTGCAGTCTGGCAAGGGGGTAAACTCACCACAAGACGCAGTGCGCAGCTGTCAACACCCATTCGGTATCAATGAGGGACCCTCCACATATGTGCTGGTGATGAACTTGCAGGCTCACCTGCCAGGGCCACTTTGTTGGTGAGACAACATGTCCATGAATGATTCTCCTGAATGGATGCTCCTGGCCACAAGCTAGGGAGTAGGGGGGAAGAAGGTAGGTGGGCATGGAAAGGAGGAGGGAGGGAGACAGAGAGAGACAGAGACAGAGACAGAATCAGAGAGAGAGACAGAGAGGGAGGGAGGGAGGGAGGGAGAAAGACAGAAAGACAGAGAGAGAGACAGGGAGAGAGACA
Source organism: Gymnobelideus leadbeateri (assembly GCA_011680675.1). Lineage (NCBI taxonomy): Eukaryota > Metazoa > Chordata > Mammalia > Diprotodontia > Petauridae > Gymnobelideus > Gymnobelideus leadbeateri. The sequence goes on along the minus strand of WOXC01001469.1, from coordinate 160,113 downwards.
TAGAGACAGAGACAGACAGAGTGAGAGGGAGGGAGACAGATACAGAGAAAGAGAGGGAGAGAGAGGGGGAGGGAGGGAGAGAGACAGAGAGACAGAGACAGAGAGGAGAGACAGACAGAGAGAGAGGGAGAGGAGAGAGGAGAGAGGAGAGAGGAGAGAGAGAGAGAGAGAGAGAGAGAGAGAGAGAGAGAGAGAGAGAGAGAGAGAGAGAGAGAGAGAGAAATTAAAGTGGTACACTGTACTTTTCCCATTAAATGGGATGAAAGGGGGTCACAGAGCCTAGGAGATGGGCCCTAGAATCCATCTCATCCAGTCCCCTCCTTTTCCAGACTAGGAAGGCTTGCCTGAGGTCCCATAGTTGGTAAAAGTGATGGGATTTGGATTTCTGCCTCCAAATCCAGGGCCCTGTACATGGCCACCAGTCATGACAGTGTTTCTATGGGATCTCTGACAAGGGGGACCTTTTTCTCTCCTTAGGTCTCTGGCTCCATGAACAGGAACATTGGGGGGTGGCATATCCACTTCCCAGATCTCCATAAGAGCACATATGGATCCAGGTGCCTCAGTTTCTCCTCCCAAGGCCCCCCCACAGGAGGCTCAAGTCCCTGAAAATAATGGATGAACAGAAAGTGGGTCACTGTATCCTGTGGATATCAAATGGATGGGAGGGGAAGGGGGGAGGGGAGAAAACACAACCTGGGCCAGTGAATGAATAGCAACAATAAATAGCCTGCATTTTCTTGGACTGTAGGCCCGTGTCCCATCTTCCCCTCCCTAATCAAGCCCCCTTCCTCCCTCCTTACTCCTCTTCCATCAAGCTGTTTCCCATCTGTTCCAGCAGCCCTCCCCGCCCCCACCCCAGATTCACCTCCTCCCACCTCCCCCAAAGTCAGCTCCACTTTGCCCCATGGCACCTGCCCCATCTCCCCTAAAACCTCACGGACTCAAATGAGCTGACACACACAGTCGGGGCTTAATAAGGGCATGTTCTTTTCCCTTCCCCCAGCAGACTCCTCTGAATATGGAGGTGCGGGGCCTCACCAGGTTCACTGTGTGGCATCAGCAGCAGCAGCAGCAGGAGGGAGAGCAGAGGCCCTAGGGGGGCTGTAAGATGCAGACCCCCAGCCCTCAGCAGTCCCAGGGGGCAGGGGAGACCACGGGGAGGGCTCCCCAAAGCCCCAGTAACCATAACTGCTTGGCTGCCTCTGGCGTCCCTTCTTCAAGGTTCTCCTTAGCTCTGGGGGCCCGTGAACCTTCCCGCCCCCTCCCTCTCTACAGAGCCCACCAGTAATCAAAATCCCTAGTTCTGCAGGACCTCTGAACTCCCTCTCTGCAGAGCCCCCTAGTGCTGAGCACCTCTAAGGACCCAAAGAGCATCTTGGGGGAAAGCAGGCATCATCTCAGAATCCCACAGGTGGATTAAGCTCCCAGTGGATAATCTCTAGACCTTCCCTCTCAGGCAGTCATCCTGCCCCTGCAAAACTCCTCCTACAGTGACCACCAATCGCTATTGGGCAACTTAGATAATCACTTAATTAAATTTATTTTTATGAAGTTGTTATTATATGAACAATCATATACCACCAGAAAGACCTTTTATATGAACTGATGCAGGGAGCAGAACCAGGAGAACATTGCACTTGGTAACAACAGTATGGGAAAGACAATCAGCTGTGAAAGACTTAGCTGTTCTTATCAAGACAACTATCTAAGGCCATTCTGAAGAATTTGGGATGAAAAGTGCTGCCTATAGCCACAGAAAGAACTGATGAAATCTAAGTGAAAATTGAAGCATTTTTATGCTTTTTTTTGCAATATGGCTAATGTGGAAATATGTTTTGCATGATTTCATATATGTAATTGATTTCTCATTTCCTGCCTTCTCAGTGGGTGGGGGAGGGTATATCAGCAACCACACTGGCATCCCCAGGATGGCTGCTAGCACAGGTACTTAGATCTGCTTTCCTAGGCAAGTTAGCTGTTTAAGGGGTCAACAATCTTTTCAAATTACATTCACTAGTTTAGGGGAAAAGTCAGCACCCTGAACTTCAGAGAAAATATAGAGAAAATACAAGCAGAGAAATAAAGACCAGCAGACAGGATTCTGCCTGAATCAACTATACACTTTACATACATCCCTGGATCAAGAGACCCTTTACTTCTGAGCAGTTGAGGAGCTCTGAACATAGGCCACTCAGAATCTCGACCAGGGAATCACTAGATCCTTCTCATAAGGGAGCCCCCAAAGCAAAATGCCAACTCAGAGTATATATACACTTCTCAGAGCCAGAAGGCATCACAACTCTCCTGACTCTGCCTGATTAGAAATTAGCAAAAGGTGTGAAAGCCTTCCTACAAGCAAGCCTCCACTAAGCAAGCTTCCCTTAATGGGCTCTACTTGAGGCCTATTAATGGGCAGGGAAGATCTTAACATTACAGAGGGGGAGGCAAGGGAAAAATTCAGAATTAAAAATTTTTTAAAAAGAGAATGTTAAAAATAAATAATGAATTCTTTTTTAAAGGTCTTTCTTGTATTGCATTGTCTATTATTCAATTCTACTATGTCCGAGGTGATATAAAGAAGGCTAAAAGACAAATCTTTACTCTCAGGAAGCTCACACTCTAATAAGGGGGAAACAAGACAAAAACAACTACGTATAATAAGCAAATTATATTCAGGATAAACTGGAAATAATTAAGAGAGGGAATGCACCAGAGTTAAGGGGAATCAGAAAAGGCTTCCCGTAGAAAGTGAAATTTGTGCTGAAATGGTTTTCTATAACTTTCCCTTGTTTGTGGAATGTCTAATCTTTCTTCTAGGCATCTATCTTGGATGCCCTGTTCTTCTCCAGGCTAGACATCCTCAGTTCTTTAAGCTGATACTACAATTACACCATTTCTGTATCTTACACTCTTCTGATCCCTGCTCTATGGTTCACCAGTGTGCTAACATCTGTCTTAAAATGGCAGGATCCAATCCTGAACCCAATACTGCAGAGGTGATTGGAGCAGAGGACAATGTGACTCTCATCATCTTCTTCTTTTTTTTTTAAGCAATTGGGGTTAAGTAACTTGCTCAAGGTTACATGGTTAGTCATTATTTATGCGTGGGTGCTCATTTTCTGAGGCCAGATTCGATCCCGGGTCATCCCAACTCCGAGGCCGGCGCTCTTACTCACTGCGCCACCTAGCCGCCCCTTCATCTTCTTTTTCTGAATGTTTTTGAATGCAATCTAAAATCACATTAACTTTTCAGTAATAAGATCACACTATTGGGTCTCCCTGAGTTTTTATTCGACTAAGGCCCTGCCTCTCCAACACCTCCGTGTTATTTAAGTTAAGTTAGTATCTCCCTGGCCTTGTGCCACTGATATTTCTTATTATGAGTATAAGAAACTCACAAAATGAACATTTCCATATATAAAGTAAAACAGAAAAATATGATTTGGGGAAGCTGTAAATTTTATTTTTGGGCAAAAAAAAAAAGAGAGAAAGGAAGCTTTGGGATAGCAGATTGAGGGATGGCCTTGAAGTAAAAAATGTTATCCACTGGTTGTGTGACCTTGGGTGAATCACTTAACTTTTCAATGTTCCAGGCAACTTTCTAAGACTGTAATTCATAGAGAAGGTAACAACCTGCTACATAAAGGAAATTCCCTCACCCGGGAGTTTCCTATGCCTATGTCCATATGTCCAAAGCACTATCCAAAGGAAAGCAAATCACACATTTGCTATGTGCAAAAATGTATGATATGCCTCATTCTAAAGTACCTTGAATCTGTTACTGCTCTATCAGGAGGTGTGTAAGCCTGCTTCATTCTCCATCCTCTGGAATTATGATTGGTCATTGCATTGATCAGAGTTCTTGAGACTTGCAAAATTGTTTTTCTTGGCAATGTTATTGTTAACATCTAAATTGTTCTCCTGGTTCAGCTCACTTCACACAAGTTCCTCAGGTATCTCTGAAACTATTTCTTTCATCACTTTTTATCAAGGAGTGATGTTCCATTGCACTCATATATCATAAGGCCATCCTTTAATTGATGGACATCTCCTTTGTTTACTTAAAATTCTTTGAGGTTTAAAAAAAAGATGCTATAAATATTTTTGTAGAAATGAACATTTTGGACGGCTAGGTGGTGCAGTGACTAGAGTGCTGGCCCTGGAGTCAGAAGGACCTGAGTTCGGTTCCGGCTTCAGACACTTAATGCACACACACACAAACAAAAACCTAGTCGTGTGACCTTGGGCAAGTTACTTAACTTTTTCTTCTTTCTTTGATTTCTTTTATGTAGAGGCCTAGTAGTGGTACTGCCAAATCAAAGGTTCAGTTGAGTGACTTTGGGGACATAGTCACAAATTGCTTTCCACAAGAGATGGGCCAACTCACAGTTTCACCAACAGAGCACCATTGTGTCTGTCTTCCTTCAGGCTAGTCAACAGTTTTTCCTTTTTTTGGTCATCTTTGCCAATCTGATGGGTGTGTGAGTAGGAATTTCAGGGTTGTTTTAATTTGTGCTTCTCTAATTATTGTGACATGGAGCATTTTTTTCATATGACTGTTGAGAACTCGTATTTCTTCCTTTAAGAACTACCAGTTCATATTCTTTGATCATTTAACTACTATGGAATGGCTATCATTCTTCTATATTTGAATCAGTTGCTGGTATATTTTAGTATCAGAGAAACTTGTTGCAAAGATTTTTTTTCTAATTGTTTCTCTTCTCATTTCTTATTTTTTAAGTTTGAATTGTATGTTTATTTTTAGTTCCACATTCTCTCCTTCCCTCCACGCTTTCCTCCATCCATTGAGAAGGCAAGAAATATGATACGGTCATGCAAGACATTTCTGCTTTAGCCATATTTTTTTAAAAAAAGAAAAATAAAGGGAAAAATATGCTTCAATCTGCACTGGGTCCATCAGTTTGCCATCTGGAAGTGGATAACATTTTATATCATGAGTCCTCTGGAGAAATGGTACATCATTGTAATTGGTCAGAGTTACTAAGTCTTTCACAATTGATTTTCCTTATGGTATTGCTGTTGCTGTGTAAATTGTTTTTTTACTCACTTTACTTTGTTGTTATTGTTATTGTTCAGTCATTTCAGAAAAACCCATTTGAGGTTTGCTTAGCAAAGAAATTGGAGTGGTTTGCCATTTCCTTATCTAGCTCACTTTACAGATGAGGAAACTGAGGCAAACAGCGTTAAGTGACTTGCCTAGCATCACACAGCTAGTGAGAATCTGTGGCCAGATCTGAACTCAGAAAGATGGATATTTCTGATTCCTAGTCCAATACTCTATCCACTGCTCCACCTAGCCACCATTATTTCACTTTGTATCAGTTCAAATAGGCTTTCTCAGGTTTTGGGGTTTTTTTCAACAAATGCTTTATTAATTTATGATTTATATCATTCATTTCCTCCAGATTTTGAGTTACAATTTTCCCCCATTTTCCCCCTACCACACCATCCCAGAATAGCAGTTCCACAAAATATCCCCTCATCCAATCTGCTTTCTCCCATATCTTCTCCCATACCCCCTTCGACTTTACCATTAGGGCAAGGTGAGTCTCTGTGCCCCAATGCCTGAACATCTTATCTCCCAGTTACATGTAAAATAGTATTAATAATAGTATTTATATATATTTGAAACATTTAATTTTAAAACCTCGAATTTCAGATCTTTTCCCTTCCTCCCTTGTCACCCATTCCCTCTGAGAAGATAAGCAATTCAGTATGTGTTGTACATGTATAGCTATGCAAAACATTACCATAGTAGATATATTGTAAAAGGCTGCTTATAATTCCCTCCCACCCATCCCACCCCCCACCTGGTCCATTCCCTACTTTAATCCTGTCCCTCTTCGATAGTGGGTACTTCCAACCTCCCCTCCCCCCAAAATGCCCTCCCCTCCATCATCCCCCCTCTCATCCCCCTTCCCCCTACTCTCCAGCAGGGTGAGATATTCCATTTAGTATGTATGTCATTCTCTCCCTGAGCCAGATTCAATGAGAATATGGTTTTGCCTTTTTGCCTTCCTGTTCTTCCCCTCCCCTGCAGCCACTTCCCCTTGCTTCTTCTACATGAGATAGTTTACCCTACCCTGTCTCTCCCCATCTCCTCTTGCCACTTTCCTCTCTCACCTCATAACTTCACCCCTTAAGTATCATCTCTTCCCACCAAATTCAACCTGTGCCCTCTATCCATGTATAACTGTAAACATATATATATACACATTCACATATGTATTCATATGCCCATATACTCTTCTTCCATTATTTTCATACTGAGAAAGGTTTCATCAGTCACAGTTATTGTTTTTCCATATAGGAATGTAAATAGATCAACTTTGATAAGTTCCTTTTGATTTCTTTTCCCTGATTACCTTCTCAGGCATCTCTTGCTTCTTGTGTCTGGATGTCAAATTTTCTATTCAATTCTGGTTTTTTCCTCAAGAATGCTTGAAAGTCCTCTATTCCACTGAATGACCATATTTTCCCCTGAAACAAAATACTCAGTTTTGCTGGGTAGGTGACCCTTGGGTTCATTCCCAGTTCTTTTGCCCTCTGGAATATCATATTCCATGCCCTTTGATCCCTCAGTGTAGAAGCTGCCAGGTCCTGTGCTATTCTGGTTGTGTTTCCACAATATTGAAATTGTTTCTTCCTGGCTGCTTGGAGTATTTTCTCCTTGATCTGGGAATTCTGGAATCTGGCTATACTATTCCTGGGAGTTTTCTTTTTGGGATCTTTTTCAGGAGGTGATCTGTGGATTCTTTCAACCTCTATTTTGCCCTCTGGGTTTAAAACATCAGGGCAATTTTCCTTGAGAATTTCTTGAAGGGTGATTTCTAGGTTCTTTCTTTGATCATGGCTTTCAGGTAGCCCAATAATTTTTAAATTATCTCTCCTGGATCTATTTTCCAGATCAGTGGTTTTTCCCATGAGATATTTCACATTGCCTTCTATTCTTTCATTTGTTTGGATCTGCTTAATAGTATCTTGATTTCTCATAAAGTCATTAGCTTCCATTTGCTCCAGTCTAATTTTGCAGGAATGATTCTCCTCAGTGAGCCTTTGAGATTCTTTTTCCATCTGGCAAATTTGGCTTTTTAAGGCATTCTTCTCCTCATTGCCCTTTTGGGTCTCCTTTGCCATTTGAGTTAGTCTATTTTTTAGGGTGTTATTTTCCTCAGTCAGGCTGTTGACTCTCATTTCATACTTTTCCTGCATCCTTCTCATTTCTCTTCCCAATTTTTCTTCCACTTCTCTTATCTGCTTCTTAAGGTCCTCTATGGCCTGTAACCTGCTCATATTTTCCTTTGGGGCTTTTGGAGCAGGATTTCTGACCTCACAGTCCTCCTCCTATTCTCTGCTTCAATCCTCTTTGCCCCCCAAATAGGAGTCTAATGTTGCATTTTTCTGTTTGTTTCCTTTGCCTAGGCATGTTGCCACTTTATTACTTGACTTTTGGGCTTGTTACCACAGTAGGACTCTGCCACCAGACAGGGGAGCTCCCATCCCGATCGTTGGGGTCTTCACAACTTCCAGTTCTGGAAAGTTGGATGCCCACCCCAGACTTCCCCCCAGATCACAATCCAGATCCAAGCAGGTTAAAGCAAGAGCGATTAACCTCCAAGACTGATCGCTGGATCTCCCTACAGGTCACAGGCCAGGAGCTGATGCTCCCACTGAAGCTGCAAAATGGCGAGTGTCTCCTCATCGGTTTCTAGTCCGAAGGGGAGGAAGCCGACACGTTCCCCAAATACTGGTCCCAAAGTCCATAGGACACTAACCTCTTACTTTGTCCTAGGCATGTCTGTGTTGATAATTCTGGAATCGCCATAGCTGCTGGGGTCCCTCCAGCCGGCTGCTGGCCTGGCCACTCTGGGGCTAAAACCATGGCTCACTCAGACCTGGGCTCGGCTCTCTGTGCGTTGCTGTGTGCTGCGCTGCTGGCTCCCAGAGCGCTGCGCTGGCCCTCCCTGCAGGGCTGCTGGGCCATCCTCAGTGGGAGGTTAGCTTCTCTGTGTTGTTCTGTGGGTGCTGGGGTTCCAGAAGTTGTTCAGAGTCCCCTTTTACATAGTTTGGAAGTGGAGTGGGGCAGAGCACCTGGGAAGTGCTGTTTCTACTCCGCCATCTTGGCTCCACCCCACCCCCCCACTCAGGTTTTTCTGAAACAATCCCCTTCATCATTTCTTATAGCATAATAGTATTTCATCACATTCATAACACCGCAACTCAGCCATTCCCCAACTTATAGGCATCCCCTTAGTTTCCAATTCCTTGCCACTACAAAAAGAGTTGCCATTAATATTTTTCTTCAGTCTCCTTTGATTATAAACCTAGTAGTGGTATTACTAAATCAAAGTACATTCACAGCTTTATAGCCTTTTGGGCATAGTTTTATACTATTCTCCAGAATTGTTGGACTACTTCATAGCTCCACTAACAGTGCATTAATGTGCCTATTTTTCTGTGTCCCCTCCATATTTGGACATTTTCCTTTTCTGTCATCTTAGTTAATCTTATGGGTGTGACATAGTACCTCAGAATTGTTTTAATTTGCCCTTCTCTATTAGTGATTTAGATCATTTTTAATATAATTATTGGTAGTTTTGGTTTCTTCCTCTGAAACCTTCCTGTTTATATCCTTTGACCACTCACAAACTGTGGAATGGTTCCTATTTTTATGAATTTGGCTCAATCCTCTATATACTTGAGAAATGAGAACTTTATCAGAGAAACTTTCTGCAAATTTTCTCCCAGTTTCCTGCTTTTCTTCTAATTTTGGCTGTATTGGTTTTGTTTGTGTAAAAAAGAAAAACCTTAATTTTATGAAATCAAAATTATCCATTTGCTTCCTTTGCCTCTCTTTTTCTTGCTTGGACACTATCCATAGATCTGACAGGTAATTTTCCCCATGTTCCTCCAATCTGCTTGTGACAGTACCCTTTATGTCTAAATCATTTACCCATTTTGGGCTTTTCTTGCTGTATGGTGTGATATCTTGGTATTTGTCTAGTTTTCCCTTTTCATTTCAACTGCATTGATTTTGTTTGTGCAAAACCTTTAAATTTCATGTTATCAAAATTGTCCATTTTCTTTTCTGTGATCCTCTCTATTCTTTGTTTATGAACTCATCCCCTATCCATAATAGCAAAAGATATTTTCTTCTTTGCTCTTCTAACGTGTTTATGGCTTTTTATACCTAAGTCGTGGATCCAATTGAAGCTTATTATGGAATATAGTGTGAGCTGCTCTAGCTATTTTGAGAACATTTTACTTTTGGCTTTAATTTAAGGGGTTTTTCTTAGCAAAGGGGCGGGGAGAGGGGGGAAGAAAAAAAGACACCTAGAGTACAAACATGAATGAGGTATAGAAGAGATAGCTTTATTCCCACACAGAAGAGGAAATTTTAAGCAATGAAGAATCATAGGGTGATAGAATGGAATCTAATAACCCATCATCACTGGTACAATCAGTTCAGAAACTAATGTTTATGGCTGGTTGGAACACTTGAAGTTTTTTTTTTTTTTAATGAATGTTATTAATTAGTCATTTTCCTCTCCTTTTTCTAAAAGACCAGTGCCCTTTCGAGATCTGTTCCAAAGAAGACATAAACAGGAGAAGACCCCATTCTAGGTACAAGTTTGCCCAGGAAGCCATGAACTAACAATTTGTGACTGGGGATTAGAAGTGTACCTTCCCCTTCACTCCTCTTCCCCTTCTTGCCCCCATCCAACCCTCCAAATAGCTCAGAATCTTTAGAGTTTAAGGTGGGCAGGAAGAGAAGGCTTAAGGATCGGGGATTATACCTTGAGTATATCCCTGGAGTTCTAGCTCAGGATCCAATCAAACGACTTCATTACCACACAGTACAAATTCCTGAGCCATAATGACTGGCAGGAGCAATCATGAAAGGAAATCTATGGGGCACTATATATATAAAAATTTGAAGTTCATTATTCTTTGAATGTTTGACAGAATTCACCTTAATTCCATCTTTTCTTGGGATTCTGCCCCCCCCCCTTGCTTTTTTGGTACTACGTCAATTATTATTTGATTATTCAATTTCCCCCTAATATTAGCTTATTTAAATACTCTATTTCTTATTCTGTTAATCTTGGTATTTTACATTTTTGTAAATATTCATCCATTTTATCTAAGTTGCCAGTTTTGTTGATTTATCATTTGGTAAAAGGTTTTTTTTTTTTTTAAATAATTTCCTTTATTGGGGCAGGTAGGTGGTGCAATGAATAGAGCACCAGCCCTGGAGTCAGGAGGACCTGAGTTCAAAATCCGGTCTCAGACACTTAACACTTACTGGCTGTGTGACCTTGGGCAAGTCTTTTAACCCCAATTGCCCTACCTTTCCCCCTCGAAAAAGACAAAAAAAATCCTTTATTTCTTATTCATCTGTTATAAATCCTCTTTTTTTCATTTTTGATACTAAGAATTTGGTTTTCCTTTCTCTCTTTTTCATCAGACTAGCCAAAGCTTATCTTTTTTATTGTGGATTTTTTAAAAAAGCAACTTCTAATTCTATTAATTGATTCAATGAATTTTTTTCTTTCAACTTTTTTTCTTTGAGTTTCATAATATATGTTTGGTGTTTAGTCAGTTTTAAAAAAATGTTGGTTTTCTAGAGTATTTTTAGTTGCATGCCTAAGTCATTAATCTGCCCTTTCTCTTTTTGTTAATGAAATGTCTAGGAATATAAAATTTCCCCTCAGGAAATTACTTTGAATGCATCCTAAAAGTTTTGGCTATTGTCTCTTTGATGAAATTTTCTCTTATTTCTATTACTGCTTTTTGACCAATTCTCTAGCACTAAATTATTTAGTTTCCAATTATTTAAATCCATTCTTCAAAGACCCTTTATTGAATGTAATTTTTTTTTAAAGCAATTGGGGTTAAGTAACTTGCTCAAGGTTACATAGCTAGTCATTATTTATGCGTGGGTGCTCATTTTCTGAGGCCGGATCTGATCTCGTGTCATCCCAACTCCGAGGCCGGCGCTCTTACTCACTGCGCCACCTAGCCGCCCCTTTAGGGCAATTGGGGTTAAGTAACTTGCCCAAGGTTACACGGCTAGGTTTTTGTTTGTGTGGGTTAAGTGTCTGAGTCCGGATCCGAACTCAGGTCCTTCTGACTCCAGGGCCAGCGCTCTACTCACTGCACCACCTAGCCGCCCCGAATGTAATTTTTATTGTATCATGGTTGGTAAGATGTGTGTTTAGCTTTGATATTTTTTCTGCATTTTTTGTTGAGGTTTTTATGCTCTAGTACATGGTCAATTTTTGTTACAGTTCCATACATAGATGAGAAATATGTATAGCCCTTTCTATTTCCATTCAATAGTTTCCAGAGATATTGAATATCTAATGTTTCTAAAATTCTATTCAGGTCCTTAACTTCTTTCTTTATCTTTTTGTTAGGTTTGAAAATATACATTGAGATCCACAGCTATTATAGTTTTACTGTCTTTTTCTTCCTATAAATTGATTGGCTTTTCCTTTAAGTATTTAGATGTTTTATCATTGTAAAACCAATCAAGAACAACTCTCCTGAAGACTGCTGCTGTGAATAACTTTAAGGGTCTAATCGTGTAGTAAAATGAGCTCTCTATTTATTCAGCATAAACTAAAGCATAACATTCAAGAAACTAAAGCATAACATTGATGACAATATAACATAACAACTTATTACTAAAGTGGCCTCACAGTCTTAAACAAAATATATCATTCAGTATATCTTATAGTCATCTTTAAGGGGTAGCAGAAAATACAAACACCATCTACCCTAGGTCACAGTAAGTTACAACTGCCATTACAGTCATTCAATGTCTATGTTGCCTTTCAGCAGAAAGTAATTTCTGTGTTTATCTCTTTTAATAAAGTGTATTTTTATTTTTGACTTGTCTGAGATAATAATTGCTATACCTGTTTTTGGGAGTATACCTGAAACATAATAGGTTTGCTCTAGCCCCTTATTTTGACTTAATGTGATTCTGTTTCAAGTGTGTTTCCAATAAACAACACATTAATTATTAGATTCTGCTTTCTACCCGTTCTGCTATTCTTATTCATTTTATGGAGGAGTTTTCCCATTCATGTTTGCAGTAATGATCATTCATTATCTAGCTCCTTCCACAGTATCTTCTTATACTTTGTCATCTCTTTGCAACCCTCATCCTCTCTTTACAAAAAAAGAGAAGGTGGTGGGAAAAAATTGTGCTCAATGCAAACAATCTATATTTGATACAATCTGTTTCAATTCCCCTGTTCTCCTCTCCCCCTTACCCAATTATTTATCACAGATTTTCTACGTCTTCTTTCTTGACTATTTTTCCCACTTCATGAGCCATCCTCTGAAGTTGTAATTTGATTCATAATTTACAAATTTGTAATTTATTTTGTAATCTATGAATAATTCTCCCTTTAATCTACACTCAATCTCTACCTCCCTTCTTGTTCCTCAGTCTCCTCATCCGTAAAATGAGAGAACTGGACTCAGTGGGATCTGAGGGCCTTTCTAGTTCTAGATCTATGATCCTATGAGACACTGTCCTTGGGGAAGTCACTTTTTCTTTTTAAGCCTTAATTTTCCCATCTGTAAAATAGGCACAGCAGTCTTTATACTATGGCCCTCAAAGGGTTATTATGAAGAAAGCACTCTGCAAATTTCACAGCACCAGAAGTACCCTAATTCCAGAAGATGACTTTTTTACCTTGGGGGAGGTCTGTCTAGTCTGTGTGGTCACCCAGGGAGAGAACATTGGGCTTCTATACCTCCTTTTCCTGCCCCCTTCCCCTGCCCATTACAAACCTCCCAGTGAGGTCAGTCTTCAGTGGCAGAGTGGATTTCGGGGAAAGACCAGTTAATTATCATTAAAAACAGGAGGCCTTGGCTGTATTCTTTTCCAGTAGAAATTATGGCATTTGTTCCAAAAAAGAAAAAAGAATAACAATGGGTTTTGGCTTTAACTGGGACTAGCTGGTGGGGAGCCAACAAGAAGGCTAGGGAGAATGTAGTTGTGATTATTATTAAAGTGTCCACATTATAGGTCATGGGTCAGGCTGCTTAGGTGTAGAAATCTATAAGGGAATAGGGGTGGGGGAGTTCGAGATCCAAGCTGAGTCAAATAAGACAGTCAACTCTCTCCTACGCCCAATAATCTGAGTAGACTTCCTGGAGGAGGAGGAGGAAGAGGAGGCTATGTTCCAGCTGTTTTCCTTCCTTAGACTTCAAAGTTGCTTCTCATCTCTCAAATAATTTCATTGTCCTTGTAAATTTCTCTGCCAAAAAAGGGAAGACTTTCCCCCTTTTGGGGTGGGGGTTGGGGGAAGGAATGAGGCCAAGATAACTCTACAAGATCAGAATGATGAGGAAGTCAGATGAGGAACCCAGATCACCTCCTACCCACCCATTCCAGCCTGGTATATGGCAACCCTAAGGTACTAGCCATGTCCCTGTCTTTATATTAAATCCTAGTGAATAAGGGTAAATGATTGGGGGAAGGGATTATAGGTTGGGCCAGGGTAAGGACATGGAAACTCTCATTAACATCATTTCCAGCAGTGAGTCCTTCTTACCAGAAGATTGGCCACAAATAGATGAATTGTTTCCGCCAAAGTTGATCATAATTCTTCATAGTTCTCCATTGATTCAACTGTGAGGAGAACATCCACAGTGTCAAAATCACATTTACAAAAAATGATTGAAAAGAGGATGATCTCAGGCCAAAGCTTGTGTTGTAAAAACAGTCTCTCTAATCATCGTGTGGGTGGGCAAAGGGGCCCAAGCATCCTTTTGTCAGGAACCAGACCTACCAAAAACTACTTGCTCTTCTAGTTTTAGAAATTCAGGCAAGGCAGAAAGAAATAAGGACATAAGAAAAGGAAGAAAAAAGGAACTGAGATGTTTGGAACGAGTATTATGTCTCTTTTCTTATGATTCTCCATTTATGTCTGTAAATGCCTCCCATCCCAGTTTAAAATGCCTTCTTGCCACCTCACACCCATCAGATTGACTAACAAGACAGAGAAGGAAAGTGACAAATGCTGGAGGGGATGTAGAAAAACTGGGATATTGTTGTTGGAGTTGTGAACTGGTATAACCATTTGAACAATTTAGATTCATGACCAAAGGGCTGTAAGACTATGCACATCCTTTAACCTAGCAACACCACTACTGTGTGTGTGTGTGTGTGTGTGTGTGTGTGTGTGTGTGTGTGTGTGTGTGTTTCAAAGAGGTCAAAGAAAAAGAGAAAGGACCTATATTGTACAAAAATATTTATAGCAGATCTTTTTGTGCCAGCAAAGAATTGACAAGTAAGGGGATGCCCATCAATTGGGGAATGTCTGAAAAAGTTGTAATATATGATTGTGATGGAATACTATTGTGCTATAAGAAATGACAAGGGGGCTGGTTTCAGTAAAACCCAGGAAGACTTATATGAACTGATGCAAAGTGAAGTGAGCAGAACCAGGAGAAAATTGTACACAATAACAGCAATACTCTAACAATGATCAATGGAAGATTTAGCTACTCTGATTGAGACAATGATCCACGACAATTCCAAAGGACTTAGGATGAAAAAAATGCCATCCACCTCCAGGGAGAGAACAATGGACTCAAGAGTGAAGACTGAAACCTATTTTTTCACTTTATTTTTCTTGCTTTCTCTCTTCACCCCCTACAACATGGCTAATGTAGAAATATATTTTGCACAACTTCATATGTGTAATGGGTACTATATTTCTTACATTCTGAATGAATAAGGAAGGGAGAAAATTAGGAAATGAAAATAAAATTCTAAAATTTAAAAGAAAAAAATACCACCTCCTCAAGGAATCCTTCCCTGGTTAATTCCATCTTTATGGGATTAACCCCCCAATGTTCATGAGTTCAGTATCCACTCATCAGTCTGTATCTTGGGGGTGTTCCTCTACCCCATTACTATGGGCTCCCTTAGGGCAGTCTTGATCAGATAGGGGCTCCCTAAGAGTGAGGTCAAGCCTCCCCACCTCCATCATTCCTCAAGTCAGTTAGTCAATCAGTCAGTCAGTTAGTCCTATGGGATAGGCTGACCCCGGGGGAATGTCCTGAGGTTAGAAGCAGCTACAATGGCCTGTTCTCTTCTCCTTGGCCGAGAAGGAAGGCCAGGTCCATCTGGAAAGAGTTATTCAACTTTGGGGGAATAGCAGGCAAGCCAGTTGGGCAGGCAGTGGGTGGTGAGCTCATCCTGGTGTGACTCCTCTGTGGTTTCCACCATGGGCTGTGAAAGGAACAGAAAGGCTCATGACCCCAGCCCTAGAAGAAGTAAAGCAGAAAGTAAACTTCTCCTATGTGTCTCTGTGTGTGTACATGACTATATATGTTACAGAGTTTATGCCCCTATGTGTGTATGTGTATGGGTGCATGTAAGAGACTGGAAGCGTATTCCAGAGATTGTGTGGGAGAATTGGGGTGTGTATCTTTATGTTTGAGCATTGCGGGGTATTCTAGAAGTGATGTGTGGGGTGGGAGGTGGGGACACGGTTGGTAGGTGTATATGAGCATTAGTACATGGGAAAATGTACATAAGGGTAATTCTGTAGGTGTTTGTATGTGAGTTGATGTGACTTTAGTTAAGATTGTGTGGTTGTTATTCAGTCATTTCAGCTGTGTCCAATTTTTTGTGGCCCCATTTTGGAATTTTCTTGGCAAAGATACTGTAGTAGTTTGCCATTTCCTTCTCCAGTTAATTTTACAGATAAGGAAACTGAGGCAAAAAGGGTTAAGTGACTTGCCCAGGGTCACATAGCTGGTATCTGAAGCAGAATTTGAACTCGGGTCTTCCTGAGTCCAGGCTAGGTGCTCTTTCCACTATGCCACCTAGCTGCCCAATTAAGGTTGTATGAATGTATAAATATATACCTTTTGTGCAAATTTGTATGGCTATGAACATAAGCTGGTGCTTTGTAAATGACTATCTGCATATACAGGGCTGACCCAAGACAAAATTGTAAAATTTCCTGCTGCCCCCACCTCCTACTGCCCATTGGCTTTCTTCTGCCCAAGGGCAACTCTTCTCACCTCACAGGATCACAGAGCTAGAGCTAGCAGGGACCTCCCAGGCCACTTGGTTCAAATTCCACATTCTACATATGATGAAACTAAGGCCCAGAAAGGTAAATTCAATTACCCAAGATCCCACAGCATCAGCGGCAAGGTTTGGACCCCCAAGCCAGTCTTCCTTCCACTTGTTACTTTCACACTAAAATAACTAATATCACCTCACAGACAGACCATCCCAGGAGGACCAGGATAGTAATAGCGGACAAGACCCTTCACCAAAAGCTAAAGGAGTCAAGAGTTGGTGAAAGTTCAGCCATTAGCATCTGGGGATGAAGGGAATTTTTTTTTTTTTTTTAGCAAGAACTGGGTCCTGGGCCTCTAATATCATACCTGAAGGTAGTCACCTAGGATGGCCTTGGGAGGAGGGACATGTGAGTGTATGTATATGTGTGTATGTATGTGTGCATGTGTGGGGGGGGGGAGAGAGAGAGAGACAGAGAGGGAGAGAGGGAGGGAGGGAGAGAGAGAGAGAGAGAGAGAGAGAGAGAGAGAGAGAGAGAGAGAGAGAGAGAGCTTATTCTGAGAATTCCCTGTCTGTCTGGAAGTTAATTGGGGGTTAGTGTAGAGTCAAGTCCGGGAGGAAAGAGAGAGTTTGACCAGAAAAGCAAACACCAAGGGCAGTTGGGAACATATTTCAATTGAAAACAGAGTCTGGGGCAGGGTGGAGGGCGTGAAGCACAAATATAGAGGGGGCCTGAGACAGGGTGGGAAGCACGGGAGAGGGAGCCCCACCAGCAGCTGGCCCAGCTTCTTCCCTATTTTCTAGTCAACTTGAGGGACCTTGTAATTTGTAATGAACAGAGTTGGCGCTGGTTAAGAGAGCTGTAAAGGGTCCAATCGCATATTCAGCCCTCTGTGTAGAACACAGAACATTAGAACGTGGGACATGGAATTTTAAGGCAAAGAGACATCTTAGATCTCCCCTTATAGATGGGGAAACTGAGGCCTAGAGAAAGGAAGTGATTTGCCAATAGCCCACAGGGAGGTGATGGTGGCAAAGACATTACATCTCCTTTCTCATTCCTGCCTCATGTCTAAATGTTTCTCCTCTCCTATATCTGCTTAAGTTGTTTGTCTCCAAATCCCAGTTTAAAACTCACTTCTTCCGGGAAGCATCCCCAATTATCTCCAACCCACCCCTGCTCCTTCTCCCCTCAGTGTTCCTGGACTCAACGCCCACTCATTTGCTTATGGTCTATGAATGTCTTTTCATCTGTATCTTGGGGCCTATTACCCTACTCTCCCCTTCCCCTCTCCCAGGGGCTCCCTGAAGGCAAAGCACCTTCCCAGCTCAGAGAGAGGTTCTCTAAGGGTAATTTCAGTAATTCCCTAAGTCAGTCAGTCAGTCAGCTTCTTGGCTGACCCTGAGGAATGGCTAGGAACCCAGGGTTCTAAATTCTTGAGTGCAGATATCTAAACCCAGGGCTCTTTTCATTATGACAGCAGCATTCTGAACACTGACAGGGAAGAGAAAGGCCCCGAGATTCAGGACAATAGCCTCCTGGGATTCTTAATGCTTCTCCCAGCTTCAAGTATCTCCCCTCTCCAGTCCATCTGGCATATACAATGGCCAAAATGATGTTACTGAAGAACACATCTGACCATGTCACTATGCTCCCTGGGAGACCAGATCATGGAGCTTAGTTTTCTGGGGCTCAGGCCATTGCTGAATCCCCACTATAGGGTAAAGGTCTGGATATCTAACTAAGGGATCCTTCCACAATGACAGCCAATGAGGAAAATGCAAGAAAAGGCCTGATATCCAGAGTGCTAGCCCCCTGGGTACAAGTGTATCCTACCAGAATCCAGAAAGTGTTCACGGTGGCTAAAACATTATAGAAAAAAGCATTTTCTTTTCAATGCATGTGCTCCCTCCTAGGATCTGCTCAGACCAAAGCTTAGACATTGAGAAAAGGTAAGGTCAGCCCCAGCAGGTATCCACACGGTCATCTCCATATCTCCACACTGCTGCTGCCCACGTTGGGAGCTCTGGAGTACAGAAAAAAAAATCTCAGCAGAGTCAATATGCTTCATTCCTACTGCAGGATCATAATCCTACCAAGAATGGTGCTATAGGCTTTCCACATACTCATCTATATTTGGATGGGAGCCAAGCCCACCCATTGATTTGTTCTCAGAAGCATCAGGTGATACAGATGGTCCCAATCAATACATCTCTCTGTTGGGAGAAAAGTCAAAATGGTTCAACTATTAATCCACCATTAATCCACCATTTCACAAGAGCTGTGCCAGAAACCAGAGTGCTGGAGAATGTTGTCAAGACATTCAACCAGAACCTTGGTGTTCAGGGGACTCACAAATTCATCAGCAGATGGGAAGCTAATGCTTATGAAGTAATTGAGGGGCTGGGCAATTTGTCTGAACATAGAGTAGCCCCAGAGAGTAGAGGGGCCCCTAACAAGATAATTCATCGAAGGGTTTACTTAGGCTTTTGTTGAACAGGTAGACAGGAGTGATGAGCGTTGACTTTAGCAGACAGAGATAAGAGAATGTCCACCAATTGTGCAAAGACTTTCTGATATGGGCCCCGACATGGACTCTGACAGTGGAGGAGCTATTCTTTGAGACACTAGGAAAACAATCCTTATTCTCTGACATGTTGATGCTTATTTTTGTGCTACACAGTTATAGTTTTCAAACATATCCTGTCTCATTTTTTTTGCAAGGGAATGCAAAATTTCTGACCCCGACAAGGAAAGCTACCTTGCTCAGGCATGTAACCTTGCCCTAGTCTGGTCCCATATTGAGGAAGCCACAGAAAGGCAGCTACTTTCCCAGGATCATATTGGCTGCTGGGGTCATGACCTACATGAAGAGCTTCTGTGATTGTGAAGAATTGTGGGAGAAAGGCATCAGAAGAACATGGCGAGAGACATAGTGTGGTGTGTGGGCATGTCGTTTTTCTTTGGAACATGTGGAGAGATGCTGGTGCCCAGGTGACCCAGATCCTTCACTGAAAGAGACCATGACCAATGTTGAGACTATGATGATGTGGGCTGGTACAGTGATCAAATACAATGGGAGCAGCTAGTTGGTACAGTAGATAGAGCACTAGCCCTGGAGTCAGGTGGACCTGAGTTCAAATTCAGCCTCAGATACTTGCCCCTTACTATGGAGCCTGGGCAAGTCATTTAACCCTGATTGCTTTACACACACAAAAATACAATGAGGCACTGTGGAGGCAGCTACCATGTGTCCTGTCTTTCCCGTCCTAGAAAAGTCTTTTATTTTCCCACCTTTGTAGTCAAAAGTGTTTAAAATTGACTAAGGGTTTCCCAGCACACCATGTTGGCCAGTGCTTCCTTTCCCCCTTGCTTTCTACGTCTGTCCTTTTTACTGAAATAATCCACTGCGAAATTTAAAAAAAACCCTAACAGCGTTTTTATCTCATTGGCCTTGATTTGTGTGATTCTATTTGGCCAACAGAGGTGGGAGCCAACACAATCTGGAGCAGTGTTGTAGACTGAACTATCATGGGGGCAGGCACCAGGCTGAAAAGGGGCTAAATAATAGTCTTTCCCCCGAAACTCCCCATGTGGGTAGAGCCACCTACAACACTTTCCTAAGCCAGCCCAAGGTGGCCAGCAAGAGAAACAAAAGCAAAGGGAGAAATTGGGCACAGGATGAGAGTTGTAGTCTTTCCCACTAGACAAATAGGGAGTTGAGAGAGATAGGGGCACCCTTTTGGAAGGCCTTAGTGATATATCCTGGATTCTTCACTTAGCATAAATTTCCCTTACATTCTTGTTATTGGTGAAGCTGAAAGCGTAGACCTTAAAGAGATGTCCTTTGAGGGGGCATTCCTGTGTTCTCCTTCTTTCCCCATCCCCTTCCCCTATCCATTGCTATACAAAGAGGTTACTTTACCCCAGTAATCCAGTAACATTTATTCTGCATGGTGTAAATACCAATTACACATGAGGGATGACTCCCACCATGATTCTGTCCTTCACACATACTATAAGAAAAAACACCCCTAGGCAATGGGGAAGATATAAAAATATTAGGGAAATCACAATAGAAATGGTAAGTGGGGTGGGGGTGGGTGGGAGAAGAAGCACACGCAACAAAATAACTCCACAATAACCACCATGTACAATATACACTAAGAAGCACATGAGGGAGGTACACAATGCTACATGATTCTAGAAGGAAGGAAAGACCATTTCTGATTATAGTACAGTGGTCAAAGCCCTAGAATTGCAGCCAAAGGACCTCAGTTTGAATCTTGTCTCTACCATGTACTACTTATGGGTTCTTGGGCCTTAGTTTCTAGTAAAAGGAGGGGTTGGACCAGATGGCCTCTGAGGTCTATCCTAGCTCTAAAGCTAGGAACAATGAACAAACATTGACTATCTGTTACATGCCATGCAATGTGCTAAGTTCTGGGGATTACAAAGACTAAAATGAACAGAACCTGCCCTCAAGGAGCTTGCCTTCCATCTGGGTAGACATCAACTATGTAAGTTTATACACAACATATGTGCAAGTCCCCCAGTACACATGCAGAAGAAATACGGAATCAATTGGGGGAGGAGTGGAGAAGGGCACTAACAGATGGTGGGATCAGGAGAGGTTTAAGCAATGTTTGGAAGGGGAAATAAGTGGTCCTGAGAGGGGGAGGCGAGGTGAAGGTGCATTCTAAGCTGGGGGGGGGCAGTCAGAGCTGGAACATGAAGGGTAGGCTGGGGTCCAGGTTGGGAAGGTCTTTAAAAGCCAAACAGAGGGACTTAAATTTGATTCCAGAGGCAATAGTGAGCCATCAGAATTGATTGAGTTGGGGAGGGGAAAGGAGGAATTGCATGTTCAGTCCTGCCAGATCACTATGGCAGCTGTGTGGAGGATGGATCAGATTAATCAATGTCTGAGGTTCTAAATCTATGGATCAAGGAAAGGCTCCATAGAAGAAAAAGAATTAGAGCTGGACCTTTAAGGTAGGATTTCAAATGATAGTGATAGGGAAGAGCAGGCCAAGAGGTAAGCAAGTACTAAGCACCTACAGGAGACATCAAGAAATCCAGGTGGAAAAAAAAAAGAAATCCAGTTGGGATTGGCTTATAGAGTAAACACAAGGGAGTAGGATAGCAGGATGTAAGCCTGGCAAGGTAAGGTAAGGCAGCACCAAGGCAAGGAGTTAGAACTTTCCTTGGTAGGCAGTAGGGAGCCATAGGAAATTTTTGAACAGAAGAATTCCATGGCCAGAGCTATGCACAAAGTCCAGCAACCTGTGAAGGATGAATTGGGTGGGAATAGGGGAGAGGAAGGACAGCTAGGTGGTCCAATGGATAGAGTGCCAGACCTGAACTCAGGGAGACTCTGCTCCTGAGTTCAGATCTGACCTCAGACACTTACTAGCTGTATGACCCTGGGCAAGTCACTTAACCCTGTTTGCCTCAGTTTCCTCATCTGTAAAATGAGCTGGAGAAGGAAATGACAAATCGCTCTTGTATCTTTGTCAAGAAACCCCCAGAGGGGGTCATGGAAAGTTGGACAAGGCTGAAATGACTGAACAACAATAGGGGAGAAGAGGAGAATTCCCAGAAAGGCTTTTTGCAGAGGATATTTGTGCTGAATCCAGGAGGCAGAGGTGAGGAGGGAACGCATTCCAGGCATGGGGGACAGCCAACAAAAGGTACAGAGTGTCTCATGGGAGGATTGCCAATGAGGGCAGTGTGCCAGGATCAGCAAGTTTGTGGAAAGGGAGTAAGTCGAGAGGAGCCTGAAGGAAGGAGGAGTCCAGGTTATGAAGGGCTTTGAAAGACAAATTGAGGATTTTACATTTGATCCTGGATCAAAGACAGGGATGCCCTGAAGTTTATTGAATAGGGGGTGCCGCGGTGAGATCTGTACTTTAGAAAGATAACTTTAATGTGCTGCATCTCTAATGTTTAGTGCAATGCCTGAACATAGTAGGTGCCTAATAAATGCGCACTGATTGATTTCAGGATGGACTGTAGTGGGGAGGCAGGGAGATCAGCCAAAAGGTTACTGTAGCAGCCCAGGTCTGCAGTTATGACTGTGAATAGAGAGGAAGGGACCAATATGAGAAATATTGGGGGAGCAGAACAAGCTTTGGTAACAGAATTGGACATGGGCTGGGCATGAGGAGTGTAGGATAATGCTGAGGTTCCAAACCAGGGACTCTGGAAGGATGGACATCCCCTCAACAATAGCCGGAACATCCAGAAAGGGCAAGTCATTGGGGTGGAAAGATAATGGGTGAACATGCTCCCTCCACCACCTGTGTGCCCTTGGATGGTTTGGTTCATCTTTCTGGGTTTCCTCAGCTACAAAATGAGAGGGTTGGATGAGAGGCTCTAAGGTCTCCCCCCACCTTAAACCGATCATCCTGTAAGTACAAGAGAAACTGATTTCTTCTCAGTATGCAGGCGAACTTTCTTCCTTTTATGAAAAAAATAATTTTATTTTAAATTATGGAATAAAACAAGCATTTCCATAATTTAAAAAGATGATTACACATGAAAATTCTGTTATGTACGATTTGCTATTCCTCTTTTTTTCTTTTTGGAGGGCAATTGGGATTAAGTAACTTGCCCAAGGTCACACGGCTAGGTTTTTGTTTGTGTGTGCGTTAAGTGTCTGAGGTTGGATCCGAACTCAGGTCCCTCTGACTCCAGGGCCAGCACTCTACTCACTGCGACACCTAGCCGCCCCCCTGCTATTCCTTTTAAAGATATAATAAAGGCATGAAAATTTATGTTTTTCCTTTTTTTCTTCCCTCCCCCCTAGAGATTGCTACCTTTAGACACAAATATGTATGTGCATATATGTATATTCATAAAATCATTCTATACGCACTTCTATTTATTAGTATATAATAAAGTTACGTAATTTTTCCCTTTTTTTCTTCCCTCGCCCAGAGATTGCTACCATTAGACACAAATATGTATGTGTATATATGTAAAATCATTCTATACATCTATTTATTAGTATATAATAAAGTTATCATGTAAATTTCTTTTTCCTCCCTCCCCCCCAGAGATTGCTACCATTAGACACAAATATGTAGGTGAGTGTATTATGTATGATGTATGTTTATGTAAATTCATTCTATACATCTATTTATCAGTTTTTTTCTCCAGATGCAGATAGTATCTTCCTTCATATGTCATTTGTAGTTAATTTGGGTATTTATAATATTAAAAATGAATTATTTGCTCAAAGTTGTTCTTAAATATAAATATGCAAACTTTCTAAAACCTTTCCTGAGTGAGAACAGACTGCCTCAGGAGGCTGTGACTCCCCTGGTAATCAGAGCTTCACAAGCAAAGATTGCTTGGCTGTCTGTCAAGAAGGTGGAGAAGGGGCTCACCACTTCTTTCTGCTCTGAATTCTGTGATTCTGGGGCTCTGGGGGGCAGAAGGGATAGTAGGGGCTGGGGGGCTGTTGGGGCTAAAGTGTTGGGGTGAGCTCTGAAGTCCAAATGCCTTCACTCTCTCCATTCACATCCTCTTCCAGAAGATGTCCTCAGAGAACAAGGGTCACAGTGACCTCCCTACACATTCTCAGAGGCTGCATTTTTGTATGCCCCTGAGAGATGGGCATAAAGTTCTCATCTTTAATGCTAAGGGACGGTAGGCTCACATGGGTAAGAGGATACCAGTTCCCCAACCCAGGCAACCACAGCTGGAGTCTCTAAGCAGTGGAGGTTACATGGGATGGCTGGCTTTCCATGGGTCATTTGAAAAATTCAACTGAATGAATTTTTTTTTAAGTTTTTAAATTTATTTTAAACAAATACAAAATAAGAAAAGAAAAATAAAATATTGCCATGTCCACAGCAGAACATAAGAGAGGATTCAATATAAAGCGATAAATTTCCATTGCAAGAAAACCTATATAATAAATACTATACATTATTTTCAAAGCTTTGCTTTCAAATCTTTGCTTCCTTGTATGTTTTCTTTTGTCCTCTACTGTGCACTTTTTACATAATTTTTCCCCTTCTTCTCCCCTCCCCACATCTCTCCAGAAGGCTAAATTATTAGTGTAGATATAGATACACACATATACATATACATAGATATCTATAAACATACACATATATACACACATACATTCAAATAATATGATTATTTCCATTTGTCATCTATTTCTCTGAAGGTAGATAGCATCTTCCCTCATAAGTCCAAGTCTTTCCATATTTTTCTAAATCCACTAGCTTGTCATTTCCTACATTATAACAATATTCCAACCCAATCACATTCTATCTGGGAGATTGTCTGTGAGAGTATTTTTCCTTTTTCTGTATTCCCTCTATTCCTGGCTATGTAGATTTTATTTATACAGGAAATTTTTTAATTTAAAATTATCCATTTTAGACTTCAATATTGATCTCATCTTATAATACAGTTTAAGTTCTGATGCTACTGAATCTAGTGCCTTCACATGTTTTCCCCCGGTTTCTTTGAATTTCCTGACCCTCTCCTCTTCCAGATGCACCTTGTTATTATTTTCTTCTGACTCAGTGAAATAATTTTTTAATAATTTAATTGGCATGGCATTACATAAATAGATTAGTTAGGTAAGACCGTCATTTTAAAAAATTATGCTTGCTTTACTTACCCATGTACAATAAATATTACTTCAGTTACTTAGTTCTTTGTTTTTATAAAAGGTGTTTTTTGTTTATATTTGTATAATTTCTGTGTCAATTTTGACAGGTACACTCTCACTTTTTAATGCCATCCAGTTATTTTATGTGGTCTAAAATTATTGATTAATATGGCTGACACATAGTATAGTTTCCCTATTTTCCTCTTTTGATTAAATCTGGTTTTAGCTTTAACTTTGTCTGAGATCATGATTACTATCCTTAATTTTTCATAACAGATTCTACTCCTCACATTTATTTTATGTTTGTATGCTTCTCTCATTTTTATAGCATTTCCTCACAGCAACATATTGCTGAATTCAAATTTTTAATCTGCTATCAGTTTCCATTTTATGGGTAAATTCATCCCATTCACATTCTAAACCATAATTACTTAGATATTTTCCTCCTTCCTATTTTCCTCACTATCCCTATTCCTACACCTCCTTACTCTTCTACTTTACTTCTACCTTTCTGTCCTATTGTTTAGCCTATGCTGCTGCCCCTCCCCCCAACCCAAATGAATATTTATCAAGAACTCAGCATCCTGGCACAGTGGATTGAGGACTGGACAAATAAAGTTGGGTTCAAATCCCACCTCTGATACTCCCTATCTCTGTGACTTTGAGTGAGTCACTCACTTAATCTCTTTATGCTTCAGACAATGCCTTATGATTCATGCTAGCCAGGTTGCTATCTGCATTGGTGGAGGAAGTTCCCACACCAGAAGTTTCCTATTCTGACACAAATAAAAAATCCTTTGAGTGTCTGCTTTATGTAGAACACTCTGCCCAGTGCTGGAGGAGATATAAAATATAGCTAAACCTCAGTTCCTTCCCTCATGAAACTCACAGTCTAAGATATGAAATATCAATAAATATAGCAAGCATTTATTAAGTGCCTACTGTGTACCAGATGCTGTGTGAGTTCCATGAGGTCAGGGACTATTTTTGCCTTTCTTTGTATCCCTAATATTTATCATAGCAAAATTTAGCACTGTGAAGTACACAGTAGGTGCTTAATAAATGTACATTGTTACCATAGTTCCTGAAACATAGCAAACACTTAATAAATGTGTATTATTTAGCACAGTGCCTGATATATAAGCCTGGTGCTTAATAAATGCATTTTGACTGGCTAGGTGAAAGATGATTGGGGATACAAAATTAATTAATGAAATAATCTTTACTCTCAAGGAATTTACATTCTGTTAGGAGAGGTAACATGCAAACATATCATATTCAGGATAAGTGAAAAATAAATACAAAATCATTAAAAACAAGGCAGTTTGAGAAGATCAGGAAAGGCTTCATGTAGAGGCAGTGTTGAATAAAGAAAGGAGAGGGATTCTATGAGACAGAGGTGAGGAGGGAGTGCATTCCAGGCATGATGGACAGCCCATGCAAAAACAGAGACAGGAGGAGCATGACAAGGGAGGGATAGAGGGAAGGCCAGTTTGTCTGAATTCTAGAGTGGAAGAAGGGAAGGGGGGAGTGTGTGTGTGTGGGGGGGTGGGGAATGGTACACTGATGTTTACTATAAAAATACCAAGTTTTTCCTCCTCTTTTATAAAATCTAACATCTACAAAACCACTTCCTGGGAAGAGGACTGGGTATTGACAAAGAGGAATGGATGAAAGTGGGGACACGGAAGTGGTTAGGACCAAGGTCCCCTGAGGTTGGAGTATTATTGGTTTAGAATCAGCAGGAGGGAGGCTCCATCTCTCAGACAGAGACAGACAGCCTGCCCAGTCAGATTGATAAAGGAGACCCAGACCCAGACTGACAAAGGATAACTGACGTCTGAAAATATTTACTGAAAAGAAAGGTTGGTTCCTTACTCTGAGTTTTGTTTTCCTTCTTAGTAAGATGGTTGGGCCAAATGATGTTTAAGGGGCATTCCCTTTGATATCTCCTTTTCTATGGGGTTTTCCTCATACCAGCCTAATGAGGCAGGTAGTACAAATATAATCCCCATTTTACAGATGAGCAAATTGTGGCTCAGTGATACATGCTCACGAATCCGGTAAGGGCTGGAATTTGAATGGTCATTTCCTGACTTCAGTTCCAGGTTCTCTCCACCATAACACACTGTCCTTCTAGGTAGGTTGGCAGTCAACCAAAACAAAGAAACAAAAAGGCGTCCCTTAAATAATGGTCCCAGGGAGTGCATCTGTTAATTGTATTCTCCTCCTGAGTTAGGAACCAGGACATTAGGGTTAAAACAACAACAACAAAAAAAAAGACTGTGAGGGGGAAAAGGAGAAGACATAATGAACAATGCATGGGGTCTAAAAGAAGAGGACCCATTATAGGGTCCTAAACTTCTCCGAGGCCACAGGCCACTAGTGATAACATGGCTGGGCTGTTAGTCTAGGGCCCAAGGGTGGCAAAGCCAGCTTTACCAGTAATAAATTCGAAAGATCAAGACCATTCCTTCCATGCATCCAACTAGCAAAATCTGTTCTAAGCAAACAAGTTGGGACAGAGTGCAGAACTAGAGATAACTCCCAGGGTTAGAACATAGAGATGAAGGGAGGGTCTGGTCTGTCTTTGTGGAATTATGAGCATGTGACTGAGGTTAGGGGTCAGGCTGTGGCCAAGATTTGGGATCAGTTTATGACCAACATTAGGGCTTATTCTATGACTGGGTTAGGACGGTCTGGAGTAGAGAGGAGAGGTATAGAATTGTAACCAGGACAAGACAAACAGGGCTTTGTCTTGGTGCTGAAATTTAGAGGGCAATAGTCAGAACTCGTCCTTCTCTAAGTAGAAACAATGTACCTAGTTACCAAGAATAATTAGTTAAAATAGGAAGCTACCACTTAGGTTTCCTCTCCCCACCATCCCTGTCCTGTCCCCCTAACTCCAGATGAATTCCTCCCTATCCCATCTTGCCCTGCTCCATTCCCTATAGTGGTCTCAAGTATAGTGAGCTTCCCATCCTTACTAGAAGGCATCCCTGTCCTAGGGTCTGTATGCTCAGGGGACAAACCTTGTGCCCCAGGATCTGAGGTCCCTCTTTTCCCCCTTAATTGCTTTTCCCATGCTGTGTGTGTGTTTGTGTGTGACAGAGAGAGAGAGAGAGAGAGAGAGAGAGAGAGAGAGAGAGAGAGAGAGAGAGTTTTCAATTTAGAACACTTCACTTGCCTCTAGGACAAAATATAAACCCTCCTGCAGAGCTTTTAAAAGCCCTTCACACACTGGTCCTAAACTATCTTTCCAGCTTCCTAGCCTTAATCACTGAAAGGGCCTCGCCTCACACAAACTGAGACCTGGGAAAGACCTTAGTTTAAAAATGCAATGGTCTTCTACTGCATCCAGGGTCGTCCTCCAATCGTCTTGATCTTTATCTTGCCCCTGGACCCAGATGTCTCAAAGGAGAAAGTGAGGCTTGTGACTGCACAGTTCTGCCTCACTTAAATCCAATTAACTTGCAAAGTCAAGACATCACCCTCCTGACGTCATTGGTTTTCTTTGAGAATAAAGGACAAACAACAACTACAGACATTACTCTCCTTCCCCAAATCAGTAATCCAGCCAAAAGGGCCTTTTCTTGGTTCCTTACAAATGACACTCTATCTCTCACCTCTGAACCTGGCACTGGCCATGCCCCATACCTAGAATTAGAGCTTAGGTTATGATTAGAGGGGATACAGTCTAGTGTGGGGAGGAGAAGGCCTGAGATGTAACTAGAAAAGAGCAACCAGGGCTTTATCCTGGGGCTACTCATAGAATGGGGCAACTCAGTGGTGCAGTGAATGGAGCACTGGGCCTAAAGTCAGTAAGATACCTCTTTGTGAATTCGAATCCTTATTAGTTGTGTGACCCTGAGCAAGTCACTTAACCCTATTTGCCTCAGTTTCCTTATCTGTAAAATGAGCTGGAAAAGGAAATGACAAACGGTTACACACTGTATCTTTGCCTAGAAAACCTCAAATGGGGTCACAAAGAGTCGGTACACGACTGTAAAATAGCTTAACCCTCATAGAATGTCTTCCTTCCTTTTAAAACACAATTCAAACAAAGTCTTCCCTGATCCTTTCACTATGAGTGCCTTCCTTCCCAGACACCTTTGTATTTAACTTCTTTGTATATGTAGGTATTTGTTCACTATATAATAATGTTGTATGTGTTTATATGTGTACTTGTCTCATTAAAATACAGTGAGAGTTGTGATTGACTCATCCTGGGATCTCCTGTTGCTAACAGTGCCTGGTAGTAGGCTCTTGGTGAATGCTCTTAAATTGATTGTGTATATTAGGGTGCATTCACCCCAGCACAAGGATCGATAGTTGCATCACTGCCTAGGGAGAAGGGTCACTCTCACTGGGGACAGCAATTGGTATCCACACTACCAGCTGGCCAGGATAGGATAAGGTCAGGGTGTAACAGCCTGAGCGACAGGCAGAGAAATCAGATTTGCAGCTGGTTAAAAGGGGTGGAGAGTAGCCTCATTTACCCCACCCTCTGTCCTCAAGCCTTGGGGTGAAATTCTCAGACTTCTTAGGGGAACGGCCCCCCAGGAGGTTGTTTTTTAAGTAAAGATGCTCTGGTTTGCATAACACGGCCCCCAAATTAGTTAGCAAAACATGTTTGTTTTTTAATTAAAACTCCCTTGAAAGACAATGGTTTTAATTAAAGGGGTTGGGAGAAGAGGGCAGCAGACTTTTTTTCAGAAATGGAATTGAGTTTAGCTGGGCTCTAGAATTCTGAAAAATTAGCTGCCAGCTGATCCAGGAGGAGGAAGGGTAGAAAGAAAAGGAAGAGTAGGAGGTGGGGGGTACCCCAGCTTCCTCAAGGAAGCCTTTCCCAGACTAATTCTCTTTTTCTACTTTATTACTGCCTCTTTTCTTGAATTAAGAGTTTATAGTGTGATGTGATGCATCTAACATCAGAGTCATATTGGAACTGGAAGGGGGGCCATTGGAGTGCATCTTCAGTCAACTCCCTTATTTTATAGAGGAGAAAGTAGTGACCCCTAGAGAAAATATTTGTCCAAAGTCTTAGCTACATGCTCGTTGGTGACAGGACCTTTTATTTTATTTTTCTATCACCTATCTTTCTCTCTGTCTTTTATCTTTGTCCATCTATCCACCCACCCATCCATCCATCTATCCATGCATCCATGCATCCATCCATCCATCCTTTCATCCTATCTCTCTACCTACACCAATGATTTTATAGGTGATAGGCAACTGTCTTGTACCTTCCAGTCTTAGCTTCCTGGGTATAAAAGAAACTACCTCTAATGAGCCTCAAACACACAACCTTGACCTTGTTGACACAGTGCACTAACCAGAGAACAAACCGGGTTAAATATTTCTGAGCCTAGAAGACTAGATGGGAGCGGGGAGGGCTGGGAGGCGGGCTGAGGAAAGTGCTCAGAGTCTCTCTGAAGGGGGCCACCCCAAGCCATGCCTCCAAGTTTCTGCCTGCCACACCCACCCTCTCCGTTTCCCTGTTTCTCATTACTGAGCTCACTCCTTCCTACTGAGATCTCTCCTTCCGGCAGTCCCTTGAGGCCTCCCTGTTCCCCCCACATTAAACACCCGACTGCCCTCTATTTAATTCATTAAAGGCACAAACACAAGCCAGCCGCTCCAGTAGGAGGCTTTTTTGTTGGGGTTATTTTTTTCCCCTGAGCTCAGACATTCCCCAGTTTATTATTTCCCCACATTTCAGAACAGCTGCCGAGGCCTCCTCCCCCTGCTCCCCCATGTCACCGAGCTCATCCCAGAGTTCAGAATCTTAAACTCACAGCCAGAGGCTCATGGGACCATGCATCTGAGCTATGAGAACAATGTAGAATCAAAGGACCTTCGGCTCTAGTTCAACCGAGGAGGAAACCAAAGCCCAGAGAGGGGAAGGCACTTCCCCAACGTTGGTCACAGTTAGGGGCAAAGGAGGGATTCGAATCCAGGCCTTCAGATGGATAGGCTAAGGCCCTTTCCACCTGCCGTTACTCCTTGGTCAGCTCAACTGAACTTTTCCATCCCCCTTTGGGTTTTCACATAGATTTAGTGTTTGACGTTCTGGGAGGCTCTTGCCAGATACTTGAACCTCACGGTCCAGTGAGGAAGATGTTATTATTATCTCCACTTGATAGAGGAGGAGACAAGTGTTGTGTCCAGGGGCACACATAAGCCATCTGCAATCACCCTCCATCTCTTTCAAACCCGTCCTTATTTACACACCCACCACCAAAAGGTTACCTGACTCCTCCTTCAAGAAGCCCTTCTGGACTCTTTCCCACCTTCATCCAGCTTCTCTTCTGCCCAGCATCCCTATAGAGGCATCTGGTGTCTAGTGGGTGGAGGGTTGGGCCTGTAATCAGAAAGACCTGAGTTCAAATCTGGTCTTGGACACTTACTAGCTGTATGACCCTGGAGCAGTCACTTAACCACTGTCTGCCTCAGTTTCTTTATCTGTCAGATTGTTATGAGAATCAAATGAGATAATAATTATAATAATAACTATGCCATTAGC
Organism: Gymnobelideus leadbeateri; assembly: GCA_011680675.1. NCBI lineage: Eukaryota > Metazoa > Chordata > Mammalia > Diprotodontia > Petauridae > Gymnobelideus > Gymnobelideus leadbeateri. The sequence continues at coordinate 128,861 of WOXC01001469.1, read as the reverse complement.
CTGGTACACAGTAGACACTTGATAAATGCTTATTTCCTTTCTTTCCTGATTCTTACACCATCCTTCTGATCAGTACTTTGTGATGTGTAATTCCGTGAGTTTGCTGTTCATTGATTTGGGATGTTCATCTTCCCTGAACTTTCAAAATAGGGGCTCTAAAATCAAAGGTCATGCATTCTCATTAATGATAGATGGCATTTATGGTGATTTAAACTCACAAAGAGATTTAAAACATGTGCTTTCTCATTTGAGTCTGATAGTAACCCTGTGAAATAAATGCTTAGCCTCAATTTACACATGAGGAAACTGAGGCAGATAGCAGTAAAATGACTTGCCCAGGGTCACACAGCTTGTAAGTGTCTGAGGCCAGATTTGAACTGATGGCTTCCTGACCCCTCAAGTCTTTCACTCGGTCACCTAGATGCTATCTCTTTCTCCCTGCCCTCATCTCTCTCCCTGCCCCCATCTCTCTCTCCCTCCTCTTTCTCTGCCTCTCTCTCTACCCCCCCACCATTGCTTCTATCCCAGAGGGATCAAACGAGACTTAGCAGCCGCTTGTGTCCCACAATAATCCCATGCAGCCCAAATCATATTAAAATGCAACTGGGAGATATTTATCACAATAAAAAATACAATAAAACAGATAATATTAATGTTAATATATGGTTTTCTAAGTCCATATGAAGCCTGTAGGTATCCTTATCATGGTTTAGTGGTCCATGTTTCTATTTGAGACACCACTGTTCTACCTCATAATGCCCAGACTGAGTTTCTCCCCAAAGTGGGTTCCACTGACCACACCACTGATTAATTGTAATCATCGGGGTTAGCACTGGCAGGGAAAAGGGGACCCCATCCTGGTATTATCACATTTTGATGGTTAATTTACCCATGGATATTCTACAAAGAAATCATGTAGCTCACAGAAAGTTCTCTGTACTTAGCCAGGGTCCTCCTATACAGGTCAAGGTCGTAAGGAAGGGTGACTGGGGTAAAGACTGAGTCCTAAGGAGGGCACAGACTGTACTTCCCCTGGCTCCTAGAGCACAAGCCAAGACAGCAGTGGGAGGAGGGGGTAGCGAATCAGTTTATTGTGGTACTGGGAAGAAATGACTGGTCCCCTGGGTACAGTTTTGTGAAGGTAGCCTGGATTTGAGGGAGGATCATAAACCTAGCACGGGATGGAGGAATCAGAAAATGATGGGTTAGTAGGTCAGGAATAGGGGAAGATGATAGGGGCAGGGATTCTGGGATGGATTCTAGCAATATTGATTAAATAATTAAAAACTAATATATATTAAATCACTGCAATAACAGACCATGGGATCAAGGTTGGATGTGTGGGGAATGGAAGTCATGTTGGCAGAGATGGAGGAGGAAAATAGTGGAGGCAGGATGGCAAGGAACAGGTCAGAATGAGAAAGAAGTGTCAGCTGGAAGTTTTAGGTCTTTGAGAGGTTGCAGTTCTCTGAGCTATCTCGGGCTCAGGTGTAAGGACACTGGCAAAGGACAGGAATAGAGTGGAGAAGAACATCACTGGGGATGAGAACGTTTGGGAATTGTGTAGTCATGATACAGATTGAGAGCTGAAGGGGAACTCGAAGGCCATCTACTCTTAGCTCCTCATTTTACAGGTGGGGAAACTGAGGCCCAGAGAGATTCAGTGACTTCCCCAAGGCTACACTAGTCACAAGTATCTGAGGCAGGATTCGAACCAAGGTCCCTCAACTCAGACGCAGCACTCTTCCCACTGTACCAGACTGGGCAGGATGATAATTGGCTTATCAACTTGAATGTTGAAGTCTTTTTTTGTTCATTTTTTTGTGATATAGCAAACATTAATTAAGCATGAATCCTGAAGACTTTGAAGATGATTGGGAGGTGATGAGAGGGGACAGGAAAACTGTGAGCCAGGAGCTAAAGTCAATGGAGAAGGTGGGAGAATATTTTGGAGATGGCATCAACAACAAAGAAGGGGGCAGGCAGAATTCAATTCAGTTCAATTTGATAAACATTTATTAAGCACTTACTATGTGCTATACTATGGGGCAGCTAGGTAGCACAGTGGATAGAACACCACGGCTGGAGTCAGAGTTCAAATCTGACCTCAGACACTTACTAGCTGTGTGACCCTGGGCAAGTCACTTAACCCTGTTTGCCTCAGTTTCCTCATCTGTAAAACAAACCGGAGAAGGAAATGGCAAATCACTCTATCTTTGCCAAGAAAATCCCAAATGGGGTCACAAAGAGTTAGACACAGCTGAAATGACTGAACAACATCTGACAAAATACAGTCCCTGCCCTTGAGGAGCTTACAATCTAACAGGAGAGACAAGATGAAAACAAACAAATAAAAAACAAACTACATGCTGGATAAATAGGAAATAGTTAGAAGAGGAACGGCGGCAGAGTCAAGAGGAGTTAGCGTGTGAATGAATATATCGAAGACATTATTAGAAAAGGCACCTGACGGCGCAGTCGGGAGAGCAGGTTTCGCCCCAGCTCTGGCATTCTGAACTCCCCGGATGACTCTTGACTGTATCATTTCCAGCAGCTTCTCCCTGGGTAATAACTAACAACACGATAATAAGACCCTTTACAATCTGCTAAGCACTTTGCATCAGCTTTTCTCATGGAGCACTCACAGCAGCCGAGTGAAGTAGAGACAACAGATGGGGGGCCTCGGCTCAGCTGATTTGCCCTCCCAGCATCAATCAGAGTAGGGCTATGCAGTTCACCGCCCGATTGCAAGTCCAGAGGTCTCTCCACCACCCCAAGCTGCCCCTTACATCACGTTGCTCCTATGGTGAGTGAGGGAATGATACTGAATAATCCCTACCGGTCCATCCTTCCAGCTCGGCAGCCCCATGGTCCAATGATTCAGTCCTCCAGCATATTCTCCACTAAAGGGGAGGAGTGCGTTTTCAAAAATGAAGTTGGAGAGAGGGTCATCCCTTAACCCAAAAGAATGAAGATTCAACGGTGAAATTTTTAAGAACTAGAGCAGGCCTTTGGGGAAGTATTTGGTTCGAGTCCAGCTGGAGCCCATAAATTGCCTTGCATGCTTCCTGAAGCCCCAGAGAATGGAGGCAGGGGCTGATCAGGGGAGAGCAGTAAGGCCTGTGGGCAGGGCAGGGACAAGGGAACCCTGGACAGAGGTAGTGTAATTCAGTTCAGATGTGTGGTGTTCCCTCGATGGGATTCCAGGACCAAGGAGGTCAGTGGAGGGAGAGGAATTCCAGGAAGCACTGCCACTAATGACCTATTCCCTGGGCCACTAATTGAGTTATCCTAATGGGCAAGAAACACGGAATAAACAACCACAGAGAAACCAGGAAGGCCACTGGACCCAAATACAGAGAGGGAAATATTTAAGAAGTGATTGTGCTCCTCTGACAGGAAAAAGCACTGTCTCTAGAGTCAATGAACTTGGGTTCAAACCCCCACCCCTATTGTTTATAACTTCTGTGACCTTGCACGAGGGGATTGATTACTGGGCCTGGAATCAGGAAGATCTGAGTTCAAATTCAGCCTTAGACACTTCCTAGATGTGAGACCCTGGGCAAGTCACTTCACCTCTGTGTGCCTCAGTTTCCTCAACTGCAAAATGGGATTAATAATAATACCTACCTCACAGAGTTGTTATGGGGAGATAATATATGTAAGAAATTGCTTGACTCCGTGGCTGGCACATAGTAGGCTCTATATAAATGCTTGTTCTCTCGCCTCCACTTTCTGAGTTGTAAAACAAGGGGACTGGACTTGATGGTCTCTGAGGTGTCTCCTAGCTCTAGACCTCAGATCCCATGATGGAAAGAGGTGGGGCCCTGCCAAAGCAGGAGTCATGGGAGGCAGCCAGTGCAAAGGCACAAGTGTCCTATGCAAGGAAGAACAAATAGGCCAGTGTAGCAGCAAGGTCACTGAGTTCAGGAAGAGGAGTAGAATGTAAGAGGAAAAGCAAAAAATATAACCACCCCCAAAACAGTACCTGCCATCAGGTAGCTCACATTCTAATGAGGAAGACCATTTATATATTAACAATTTAAATGAATGACAATGAAAGACTCAAGAACTCTGATCAATGCAATGACCAATCAACATTCAATCAATGAAGGAGACTCTGCACACCTGATAGGTGATGGACTAAACGTGATGAAGGAGACACACATTTCTGGACATCTGCCAAGGTGGAAATTTCTTTTGTGTGATTATGAATATATGTTGCAAGGGTCTGAGTTTTTTTACCCTGGGAGGGTGGGGTAGAAGGGAGAAAAAATAAATGCTTGTTAATTTTTCAGAACTTGATTTAAAACAAAAGGTCAAAAGGAGCTTTCAATGTCAAACATAGGAATTTATATTTGATGCTAGAGGTAATAGGGAGCCCCCAGAGTTTATTGAGTAGGGGATGACATGAGCATACCAAGACATTAGAAAAAATATTTTGGCACCTGAGCAGAGGATGAATCAGAATAGGGAGAGATGAAACCAGGAGAGCAGTTGGAAGGCCATTGTAGTAATACAAGTGAGAGGCCATGAGGTCCTGGACACCTTATGATATATATATATATACTTTCTCCAAAAATATCTCTAGGATATAAAAGGCTGCCTGGATATTTATAAATAGACATCTTTACTACCATGGGAGAGAGGGTAGGGGTTTGACACATCCTTGTAAAAACCTGTGCTTTGCCCTGCATTATTGTTGTTTGTCCTTTGTTTTGGAAGAAGACAACTTGGACTGTGTGACAGCACAGGTGATGTCTTGACTTGGTGTGAATTCAGTTTAAATGAGGCAGAGTTGAGCAAAGTTGTCACACTTTCAGAGTCATTGGAATCCAATGGCAAGACCAAAGTCAGGATGACTGATGATTGCCCAGGATGCAGTGGATGACCTTGGCATCTTCAATGTCTAACCGAGCTCTAAGCACTCCAGACTGCCTGCTTCAAGGCACCTTCATGGCCATTGGTATAGATGGGGAAAGTCTTCACATGCTTGGTGTAGATACCCCCACTAACTCACCAACAGCTTGGTTACCCTTAACCTAGTCTAACCCATCTGCTGAGACAGTTCCATGGGGTGTGGCCACTACACATGCTATAGCTGGTTGGAGTCCCAGGTGAGAGTTGTGTGCCAAGTAGATACGAAAGGTGGATGAGCAGCCTTGAAATGGCTCAGCAAGCCTCACACCAGAGGAGCTAGTCCTACTTGAACAGCCCACATACCTCAGCCCTACATTATGCAAATATATACATATGTGTGTGTGTGCATGTATGTGTACAACAACGCCTCTTCTCTTAATGCATTTTCCATCTAGTGGGGGAAAATACCCATACAAATTATAATACAGGGGAGAGAGTGAGACATCTATAAAGGAGAAGTCCAGGCAAAGTTCCGTAAGGATTTGAGAACAGAGAGATGACTTTCACCTTGGGAGAGGGGCAAAGACTAATAGAAGACTTGATGGAAGAAGTAAAAACTGAGTTGGGCTTTGAAGGAAAGGAAGAGACTTCAGCAGATGGCAGAGGGGGATGGGAATCGGGGAAGGACACAATCCCTTCCAGACATGGTGAATAGTAAGAGCAAAGGCAAGAAATGAGGGAAGGGAAGTTGAGATTTGGTCATGAGAAGCCGTCCAGTTTGCCTAGAACATAAAGACTGTGGGATAGGGAGCAGTCTGTGGTGAGACTGGAAAAGTAGGTTGAAACTTACAGGATTATAGGCTTTGGAACTGAGATTTTACTTACTCTTTATTAAAATGAGGCCCACAGGTGAAATGACTTGGCCAAAACCCTCCATCATTAAGGACCTTGTCAGTCAAGGAGTTTATGATTTACTCTGTGATGATGGTGATGTTGATCAATACTCATGGTGATGATTCTCTTGCATTCCATAAGCACTTATTAAACACCTACCATATGCATGTCCCTGTTTACCTACCTTCTACTCACATACCCACATGAGCCCCAGAAAGCAAATAAAACAAGACATTTTTAAGCCAGCCCTTCCATCTTGGAGGTACCAGTAGCTGCAAAGTCTGTTGGTGAGTTAGTGGGGTGTCTACCCTAAGCATGTGAAGACTTTCCCCATTTATACCAATGGCCATGAAGGTACCTTGAAGCTTCTTGCTTTTTTTTTTCCCAAAAATACTTTGACCTCTTAGGAGCTCCCACCCTTGGATCACTATCCTGGATACTTGTCCTGCCTCCAGAGCAGAGAAAGTCCCACCCTGGATATAGGAGCCTGGCCAGAGTTCTCAGATTCTGACTTTCTTTGTTCCAGGAAAGTCCCTTTTCTCAGGCTCTCTATCATACCTGAATTCCCCAAATGGTGACTGAGGCTAGGTTAACCCAGGTTATCTACACACTATGTTCACCTATTAGATTCAAATATTTGGCCAGTTCAGTAAAAAAAAAAATCCAGTTGATTTAGTCAAACAATGGATCAGTTTAGTTTAACATACATTTGATTAATAACTACATTCTTGGAATGACTAGTTGATTCAGCTAATCAAACAATTTCAAATGAGGAGTTTGGACTAGACCAAGGGTGAGGAACTTATGGCCTTGAAGCCTTGTGGCCCTCTAGGTCCTCAAGTGTAGCCCTTTGACTGAATCCAAGCTTCACCAAACAGATCCCCTTAATAAAAGGATTTGTTCTATACAACTTGGACTCAGTCAAAAGGCCGTACCCAAGGACCCTGAAGGCCACATGTTCCCTGGAGGCTGAAAGGTTCCCTACCCCTGGACTGGACAGTCTCTAAGATCTCTTACAACTCTTGATCTTACGATGCTTGGGAAGAATGGAAGAAAGCTACTGCTTTAGCTGCCTCCCATTTGCCCAGCCCAAGAGGGAGACAGAGGGACATCCCTGGACTGCCTGCCTCCAGGTGTGACCTGAGGGACTTTGCTGGATTCCTGGCTTTGGCACTGAGAGGCAGGGGAACACTGAAAAAGGTCAATAAGAGCTGGGGTCTATTGGAGGATCAAGAAGTTGGGTCAATGGGGGAAGGGGTACAGAGAGGTCGAAGGCCCACGGTCCCAGCCACTCACAGATTTCCCCAGTTTCACTCCTTGGAAGACCCAAAACCACACGATTGCTCCTCCCTGCCTGCCCCTCCTCCCAAGCCCCCTTTCCACCCTGGCCCTCCCCTTTCTTCAATTCTCCCCAATCCCCTTCTTCACCATAAAACCACTGCATATTTGCCTTCCCAGCTCCATGTTCAGGCCCCCAATGGTTTGCAGCTGCGGATAATATTTAATTGCTACTGGCTGCATTCTCTAGACTTTTTATAGGTTCTTTCATTAAAATGGAAAGTGCAGAATGGGGGAAAGAGAGTGAGGAAGGGAGGCACCAGGCCAAGGGGGCTTCATTTGTCCTGGAGGCCAGGGAAACAGGGAATAGATGAGATTGAGATGGGGCCAAGTTTGAGGGAAACTCTCCCACATATCCCAGTGAGGACAGAATGAGGAGCCTGAGGAGGCCTCCTATTTCTACATTCTCTTCCCAGGTACTCTTCTCCTCTCACTATGTGACCTTGGGTAATTCACCCACTTTTTCTGGGCTTTTATTTCCCCTTTGCTGGGGAGACGTCTGCTCTTTATACAAAGAAACTTCATGCCTGAGAAATATTTCCTTGAATTACAAGTGGGAAGGTAAGATAAACTGGAAGGAAGTAGCCCCAGGTGGGGAAGGACTAGCACTCTGGGAGGAAGCAAACCCAGACCCTAGAGTTCATTCATTCATTTATTCATTCAACAAATACTTATTAAGGACTAGGAAGAACTATGCTCAATATTGGGAAGAAATACAAAATTTAGATGAGATACACAGGTCTCCTATCCTCGTGGAGATGATGGTATAAGAATCAGATGATTTAAAGTGGAGAGGAACCTTGGAAGCCATCTAGTCCAACTTCCACATTTTCAGAGGCAACTCAAAAAGTTAAGTGACTTAACCAAAGTCACACAAACAGTATAGAACTAAGTTTCTTCCCCCTTCCCCTGCCCCAGATATTCTGACTCCAAGTCCTGTCCAACTCTTTGTGACCCCATAGACCACAGCACTCCAGGCCCTTCTGTCTGCTGCTATCTCTCAAAGTCTGTCCAAGTTCTTGTTCATTGTTTCCAAGATTATTTATCCATCTCATCCTCTGCCATCCCCCTCTCCTTTGGCCTTCAGTCTTCCCCAACATCAGTGTCTTTTCCAACGAGTTCCATCTTTTCATTATGTGGCCAAAGTATTTAAGCTTCAGCTTCAGGATTTAACCTTCCAGTGAATAGCATGAATTAATTTCTCTGAGTATTGACTGATTTGATCTCCTTGCTGTCCAAGGGATTCTCAAAAGTCTTCTCCAGCACTGCAATTCAAAAGCATTGATTCTGTAGCACTCAGCTTTCCTTACAATCCAACTTTCACAGACCAGTGTTCTTTCTAGTAATAATAGTAGTTTAATTTATTTATATTTTATATGTATTCATTTGTATGCATATTACTTATTTTTGCTTATCTTGTTTGTTATATATTATTCATTTTTATTTATATGTATATATTATTTTTATAATTTATATAGCTTATATAATTTATATTTTTATTTATTTATAGTTTACATAGTGCTTTAAGATTTGCAAAGCACTTTACGAATATCTCACTAGATTCTCACAACATTGGATGGGTGTCAGACTGAGGATACTGTGCACAGGAGAGGTCATTATCTGCTGTGGAGAGTATCAATAGCTTCTTTGAGAAGACATTTGAATGGGGCTTTAAAAGGTGGGTCCCACAGATAAAGTTGGGGAAGGAAGGGCACATTTTCCTAGGGTACAGTATGAGCAAAAGCAAGAAGGTGTCAGGTCCCAGGACACAGTAGTCCAGTTTCATTACAGTGTAGAGTGTGTACCTACAGGCCAGCACAGCTTCCAGAGAAAGAATCAGAGGACTTTGGTCTGACTTTTGGTCTTTCTACTGTCTATGTGACCTCTAGCAAATGACTTGATCTCACTGGGCCAGAAAGCCAAAGCCTTCATGCTATCCCCATCTGGTGGTCCAGGGACCTCCAATTCAGTTCCCATCCCAGCTAAGCTATTACAAGGAGAGTAGAGTGGATCCACTAGTGTTTTCCCAGCATTGGCTGTGTCCCATTGCTAAGTCAGGGAAGATGGACAAGCCTCGGAAGGAGCCACATTCTACATTTGTCCCAACCCAACTACGTCCCCATCTACTTGCTTGGACACCAAGTCACAATGATCTTATCCCCATAGTTCCACCTAAAAGTCCCCTTTGAGGTTTTTATCTTCTCGTAACTAATTTACCCATGACTCTGTAGAAAAAATACTGGTTCTGAAATTAGAAGTCCTGGGTTCAAATCTTACCCTTGATGTTTATTGCCTGTATGGTTGGGGACAAATCACTTAATCTCCCTGGGTGTCAATCCCTTCACTTCTCTATAAAGTGAAGGGAGTGGACTGCGTGGCTTCTAAGGTCCCTTGGAGCTCTAGAACAGAATGCATCTATCATAATAGATAGGTTTTGTGGCCACCCACACTGTAGCACCTCATACCTCCCACGTAAGATGTATGGATACCCACTCTCTCCTTGAACTGGCTCAGTCCCTCCAACCTGATTCTCATTGCTATCCAACCAAGCACATCTTTTCTTCAATTCTCCAAGCAATGAAGCATTAGAAGTTCTTTTGACGCACAGTCATCCTTAAAAGGGTGCTGGAAAAGTGTTACTTTATTAAATTAGCTAGCAGTTAGAGACCTGCAAAGCTCAGCAGCCTGCCTCTTTCTGGGACATACAGACAAGCCCAGCCAGATCTCCACTCATCAGGATGCCGCATCATCCAGTTAGATCTCAGCATCTCCTCCTATACAGTAAAGAAACTGCATAACCTGTCTTTCCCCATTTGTGCTTTCTCTCTTAAACCAGAGAGGCAGGAAAAACAACCGAGATTAATAAGAGACTTCATCTATCTCAAACTCAAGGGGGTGACAAATGGCCAGAGCTGACACTGAGGCTCCCTGTCAATGAATTCACTGAATCAGGAACTAGCAGCAGATGTCTTCTTGTCAGATGATGGCTTTTGTTTCTGGTTTCTTCAAGCAATTCCAGTAGAGTTGCCTTTCAATTCCTCCTGGTTCTTCAATTCCTTCATCTCTTTCAATGGCTTAAATCTGACCTTCCTAGTACTCAGTCACTCACCTTTCATCTATGAGGTAAAAATTCATCAAATCTCCCCTATGAAATCAATAATCAATATTTAACCATATCTAAATTTCCAAATTGTGTATTATTTTTTTATTTTGTGGGTTTTATCATGTCTTCAAAGCTACTTGTAAATGAGATGAGAGACTCCAATGGCCTGCTTCTCCAACTACTAATCAAAAATGGTCTTCCCTAATATTCTTTGCCTTTGAAAACTATGTCTTCATATTCATATTTTGTCAGCTTTTAATAAACAAAAGCTCTTTCTCTTCCACCTTCAAGTCATTAGACTGTTCATACACAAATGAGGAACCATCCTATATTTATTACAAGGTGATAGCTAGGAAAACTTTGGAGCTTTAAATATATTGATACCAATCACTGAACAGTTATTAAGTACCTACTGTGTGTCGGGCGCTGTGCTCAGGTTACAAAAAGAGATAAAGAGCCTGTAATCTCATAGGGGAGAGAAACATGCAAACAAATATATACATATATACACACTTATGTATGTATGAATATATACACACATATATATATATACATATGTGTGTATATGTACATAGGGTAAATAAAAAATAATTAACAGAGGGAAGACACTAGATCAAGAGGGCTGGGGAAGGCTTCCAGTAAAAGATGGGATTTTAGGTGGTTTTAAAGGAAGCCAGAAGAGTCTGTAGGTGGAACTGAGGACGGAGGGTGTTCCAGGTATGGGGCACAATCAGAGAAAATGCCCAGAGCTGAGAGATGGACTGTCTTGTTCATGGAGCAGCCAGGAGGCCAGTCACTGGATAGAAGAGTGTGTGTGTGTGTGTGTGTGTGTGTGTAATAAGACTGGAAAGGTGGGAGGAGGCTTTGAATGCCAAACAGAACATTTTTTCATTTGCTCCTGGAGACAATAGGAAGTCAGTGGATTTTATAGTGGGTGAGGGGTGGTCACATGCGTTATGGGAAAATGACTTACATGTCTGAATGGAGGATAGACTGGAGAGAGGAGAGACTTGAGACAGGCAGCTATTGCAATAGCCCAGGCATGAGGGATGAGGGTCTGTCCTAGAGCAGTGGTGTCAAAGGAGAGAAGGAAGTGCATTGGAGAGATGCTGTGAAGATAAACTCTATTGACCTTGGCAGCAGATTGGTTGTGGGGGATGGGAGATAGTGAGGTGTAAAGGCAGAAACCAGGGTTATCGTTTCTCTCTTCTTTAATTACTCTCTTCCTTTTTGATCTCAGGAGAGTCATAGGATCATAGATTTAGAGCTCTAAGGGTCATCTTAGCTCAACACCTGAATTTAATGAAAGGGAAACTGAGGCCCAAACTGGTTAAGTGACTTCACCAACATCACACATGCAGTAAAGGGCAGAGGTGGGATTCAAACCCAGGTTTCCTGATTTCAGATTGAGTACTTTTTTCACTGTACCTCATTACTTTATATGCAGGTCTGTTGGGTCCCCTCACTAGAGTATAAGCTCCTTGAGAACAGGTGAGGCAGGCAGGAAGGAAGTTTGGGCCACTCTTTGTGGGGACAGACATTAGAGCTTCTTGTTGGGGACTGTACCTTCCCCTTGAAGGTAACTGCAGACCTGAGGCAGTGAGGCTGGGGGGAAGAAGGAGATGCCAGGCCCTCCCTTCTCCATAGCTCAGAGGTCCCCTGGCTGATGACCTGGGAGGAAGAGCGGTCCTTTCTAGACCACGCACTCACACCAATAGTTTCTCAAAGAGCTCCTTTTCACATTGGTGATATGGTGGTGGGCTCAGAGCAGAGAAGTCTGAGTGTGAATTCCAGCTCTGCCTCTCCGAGACTGTGTCTTGACCACTCTGGGCCTTAGTTTCCTCTGACATCTGTTCCTGCAAGGAACCTCCCAGACTCCCATCCTTTGTACGGTCTCAACTGCTCTCAAGGAGCTTACACTCTTGTGTTGTTGTTGTTCAGCCATTTCAATCACGTCTGACTCTTCATGACCCCATCTGGAGTTTTCTTGGCAGAGATACCATAGTGGTTTGCCATTTCTTTCTCCAGCTCATTTTATACATGACAAAATTGAGGCAAACAGGGTTAAGTGACTTGCCCAGGGTCACACAGCTAGTAAATGTCTGAGGTAAGATTTGAATTCACAAAGATGTCTTCCTGACTCCAGAGGCCCAGCACTGTATCCATTGCTTCACCCTCTAGTGAGGAGGTCATAATCTTTACAAAACTTTCTATACTGAGTACCCAGAAGAAGTCTCCGTGTAAGGCCTCAAATTCTAAAGAAATACAAATCAATATTATGTTCATGTAGAACTCGAGTTAACCTAGTTTCCCCCCACCCCCCCCCCAGTTAAACTGGCTTTCAGAGAAGGAAATTGAGAAGCTTATTCAGACTCAGGCGTTAATGACTAAGGACTTAACCAGTTACTCTACTGAAAGGATGAGTCCATAATGATGGAAGTATAGGCAGACTTGGAAGTAGGAGGAGGCAGAGCAGGGAGCCCTTCCCAACATCAATAAAAATCTTATGATATTCTGCTTATCTCCAAGGCTTATCTGGGCATGGGGTCGGACTCAGGGCTAAAGGCTCCTGAAAACACCCATGTGCTGACCATATCCTATCTTGTTTGCTTCCACTCTCAGCCTCAAGCACCCAGACATGCGCGTGTGCACAAACATACACATACACACACATTCCAGTTGTGCTCCGTCAGCCATTTTGGCAAACCAGAATTGTGTGGCTTTGGGGTTGGGAATAAATAACCCCCCAGGAGTAGGGGAGAGGGGAGAGGTGGGGGGTGGAGAAGAGATAGTTTGGAGTGGAATTGGTACAACACTATGAGATTGTTTCTTTTTGTCTTGGTTGTTTTGTGTGGCTTTTTTTTCTTCTTATCTCCAAGGCAGCTTGAGAAGATTTGGGTGGTTCATTTAAGCAATCAGGATGACTCTAGCCCAGGGTGCTCCCCAGTCCCCACCATGGTCCAAGGCAATATCCCTGTTCCCATAAAGAACATTTCTCTCCTACTAAGAGAGGAGTGTGTTGTTGATCAGGGAAGTTCTCTGCTATGTTTGACCTAAGCCCTTCATCCCTGAAATACATTCACTTTATTCCCCATCCTGATTCCTTTCAGGCCTACCAGCCAGTTTCTTTGCCTTGGCTGTCCAGTTTCTTTTAGACTAACTAATTGGTTTCTTTTAGACCATCTGGACAGTTTCTTTCAGGTTCATTGCTGACTTTCCTAAATCCTTCCATCTGATTTCTTTTTTTTCTTAATGTTTAAAAAAATATTAAATGATTTGTTTTTATATGCCCTGAATTTCCCAATACATCCTGACCACTCTCCCACTCAGAGAACCACACTTTATACTACTGGTGCCCAATGGTTTTTATTCCACAAACCCCTTTCAATGACAACAAACTGTCTTGTGAACCTTGAGTGTAATTTAATATACTTTTTAATATTCTTTATAATTATTTATTGCTTAAGGTGGTAAATTCATTAAAGTATTTGACCATTTTAGCAAATTCCTAACTCCCAAAGAATTCAAGAATAACTAAATGGGAGTCACTGTCTTATAACAAAGATGTATTTTAAAAGAAAGAAAACAGTTCAGCAAAACCAAGCCACATACACACACATCAATCCAGTCTGACAGTGTATGCACTGTTCTGTACCCATAGCCCCCGACCTCTGCAATAAAGCCCTCCACCTGATTTCATTTAAAGTTCCTGCTTGAATTTTAAAATTTGATTGCATTTCAGCACTGGATTGACAACAAACAGGAGCCTCTTGGACTTCTCAATCCATATAGTAACATCTAATTTTCCCCCTAAACCTAATCTTGCTTCTGACTTTCCCATTTTTGCCCATTTTATTTTGTGTACCATATATGAATCCTTAATGGTATCTTTCACGATTTTTTTCATCACTTCCCATATTTAGTCACTTCACCAAGTCCTATCCATCCTAACCTCTGAAATATTTCTCACCTCTGTCCCTTTCTCTCTAGTCCGTCAGTGACCAATACAGGGCCTAAACTATTACAAGAACTCCCAAACATGTTCTCCTATCTCTTTAATCTCTCTTCAAACACAAACAGAAATCACCTCACCATCCTTCACAGCACTGCCAGACATCTTCATTAATTCAGAGAAATAATCGGGTCATTCCTCTGCTCCAAAGCCCTCAATGGCTCCCTATTATATAACTAGAAAAATTCGAAGCCTTTCTGTGGCTTAAGCTACCTCACCCTCCCACTTCATCTCATACTTTCCCCCTCCATTTACTCTATACTGAAGCCCCACAGAATTATTCTGTCTCTCATACAGCTTTTGCATTTTCTTGATGTTTACTTTTGCCTTTGCTCATATTATTCCTTGTGGTTTAAATGCCCTTCCTCCTTCCCCCTCCCCCAACCTCCAGCTCACTTGGCCTTTCCTTTATGAAGTCTTCCCTGATCCCTTGAAATGAACTCCTTTCTCTAGCATCTCATTTACACCTCTCTGATGTGCTTATCTACCATTGCTTGCATGGTTGTTATTTGTTTACGTGTCCCATTAGGACAGAGACTGTGTCTTATCTAAATGGTGTGCTCTGCACACAGTAGGTGTTATAAATGTGAATTGAACTGTGAAACTTCAGAGCTGGAAGGGACATACAGATGACCATTTTGGATCTCCTTCTCCCATTTTACATACTCAGGAAAATGATTCCTGGAGAATTAGACTGACTTACGCACAGCAAGTTAGTGATAAGAGAAAAGCTTTTTGGATCTAGGACTTTTGTCTTCTGGTCTGGGTTCTTGTTAATACACAGGCTCCTCCATAGACAGGGTTTTCATGGACTCTCCCTCGTGCTTCCATGTGTCTCATCATTCTTAGGATGGGGGACCTTCAGAGAGGGAGAGTTCAGTGCTAAGCCCTAAGAATAACTCTCTCTGGTTATGGCTATCCCTCAGGGGCCATGGGAGACCAGACCACCATGCTTGGAGGGGGATCAGAGATGAATGTTTATGCATCTGTGGGGAGGCCACAGCTGGCAGGGGCAACATTCCCTGATAGATGCTTGCTCAGCAAAGATTGCATACCCCTGCTTGGTGCCCCTCCCCAGAAAGACAACCTTGAAAGAGGTTCATTCCAGTCCCTCAGCTCCCATAGCCCTCACCAAGTTCCTGTCCCTTTCACTAAGTCTCTATTTCCTTTCTAAGCCCCCAACCCTGACATTAATCTCTCATTCTCTCACTGTGCCTTAACTACTGTCAAAACTAGACACCCCCATCTCTTTGTTGAGTGCCCACCCTTTCCTGAAAAGGGGTCTCGGAAAAAACTCCACCTAGCTGGGAGAGAGTATAAAATAGAGCATTGCACTTAGGAATCAAATCCTAGGTCTGACACCAGACCGTTAACTTCATCATCTTCCCCCCCTTCCCCCTTTCTTTCCTTCCCTTCTACCTCCTCTCTGCCCAGTAACACACTCATCCAATGCCAATGG
This sequence comes from Gymnobelideus leadbeateri, assembly GCA_011680675.1. Classification (NCBI taxonomy): domain Eukaryota; kingdom Metazoa; phylum Chordata; class Mammalia; order Diprotodontia; family Petauridae; genus Gymnobelideus; species Gymnobelideus leadbeateri. The sequence continues at coordinate 113,195 of WOXC01001469.1, read as the reverse complement.
CACCATTTACAATGTTACGGAGATGACTCCTAATTGCATCTCTGGACCCCTGAGCTTTTCCACTTTCCCCTGAACATCACCACCTGAATGGCCCGCCAGCACCCAGACCTAACCAAAACAGAATTCTGAATCTTCCCTCTCATCTCTGGCCTTCCCTTTAGACTCCCTTCTTCCACTAATCAAGCCACCATCCATTCCCAGAGACCCAGTTTATAAATGTTAAACGTGATAAAATGATATTGAATTATCCTCAATTCCTCCCTTTCTGTCATTCCCCATATACAATCCATTACCAAGTTCACTTTTTACCATGATCAGTCTTCATTTGCTCCTTTCCCCTTCACTAAACCCAACCTAGTTCTGGTTCTTGTCATCATTTCCTGTGGTACTATAATAGCCCCTTGAACTGACCCCGTATCTATAATCTTTCTTCTTCAATCCATCCTTCACCTTGCTACCTGAATAATCTTCCTAATGTGCTTTTTTCAATCCCATCATTCCTCTGCTCAGAACCTTCAGTTCTCCATTGCATAGTGGAGAAACCACAAAGTCCTACAAAGATGGGATTCCCCTCTGCTAGCTCTGAAATCTATGATCCTATTGATGACCCTAACATTCAAAGCTCTTCACAATCTAGCTTCAATTTCCTTTCCTAATTATCTTACACTACCTCTTGGCCCTCACTTATTCTATATTCCAGTTAAACTAAAATATGACCCCCTTGCCCTGGCCAATCTCACCCTTCTCTTTATAGTTTGGTTGCCTTTGCTTGTGCTTCCTGCCATGCTTGGAATATACTTCCCCCCATTTCTTCCCGTTGAGGTCCCTCTCATCCTTTAAATCTTCAATTAAGAGTCATGTCCAGGAGTGGCTGTGGCACAGTGGATAGAGCACCAGCCCTGGAGTCAGGAGGACCTGAGTTCAAATTCAGTCTCAGACAATTAACACTTACTAGCCATGTGATCTTGGGCAAGTCACTTAACCCAAATTGCCCTGCCTTCCCCCCTCCAAAAGGAAAAAAAAGAGTCATGTCCTCCATGAAACGTTAACTATTTATAAGGTCATAGATTTATAGGTAGAAGGGTTCTTAGAAATGAGGAAAACTAGGCCCAATGAGGTTAACTGGCTTGCCCAGGATCATACAGCTATTAAGTGTCTGAGGTAGGATTTATATCCAAAAGATTTTTTAAAATTTTCTTTGAAATATGGAGTCTGAATGGAGATCGAAGCATACTATTCACTCTTTTTTTTGCTGTTGTTTAGTTTAGTTTGGTTTAGGTTTTTCTTTCTCATGATTCCTCCCATTCATTCTAATTCTTCTATACAATATGACTAATTCTGGTCAATCTCTGTTTAATAAGAGTGTATATATAGAACCCATATCGGATTGCACACCATCTTTGGGAGGGACGAGGCGAGGGAGGTAGAGAAAATTTTAAACATGGAAGTGAACGTTGAAAACTAAAAATAAACAAATTAACTTATTTTAAAAAATCTTCTTTGGGGAACAACTAGGTGTCGGGTTAAATGGATCATTTTTTCTGAGTGATCTGACCCAAATTTGTAAGGTCTTCTTTCCTTTTTTTTTTTTGAAAGGACAGTAGTTATCCAGCTAACCAGTGAAGGTATGCAAACCATCAAAAGTAGATTACGAGGCTGTCGAAGAGTGAGCCTGGAATTGTAGAATGGATGAACAAGCTTGGTCCAGGGCTCTGGGACAAATCCAGCTTGATGGAGAGTATTCTAGTACAGGTGATGCATCATTCTTTATGTAGGCTTAGGGAACATTCTTAGGTCTTGAGGGATATAAACTGTCCTTCAGTGTTCCATAATGAGACGTGGACACTTGGCATTCTAAGAAGTGGAGGAATGGGGACCTTGATGTCTAGACTTATCCTGTAGGGCATTAACTCAGCTTCTAGGGATTCTAGGGCATAGAATCACGAGGACCACCCTAGGCTTAGAGAAAAGAGGTGATATAAGGAGTACTTAGGGCCCTGTCTGACCCCAAATTTCCTCCCTTCCCCCCTCTCCATGCCATTTTTCTTTCCCCCAAGGCTTTAACCCCACCTCATCAGAATTATTATGTGTTTAGATCATGGAGGCAGGACTTTTGTTTCCAGAAAGGGCCTGTAAAAGTATATTGATATTCCCTGGGGGAGGGGGGGGGGGACTCTGGGTGCCTTTCTCTATCCCTCTTTCAACAGCTTGAATAAGTTCATCATATGAGTGATCCATTGTCTTGAGTGGTCCAGAGAACTGGGTCACAAAGGGCTGGCACCCAAGCTGGGGAATTTTGGCATGTGTGTGAAGAGGAAGGACTTCCTCTCCACTCTTCTGCTCTATGAACAGTACTTTGTTCAATGAAAATAAAACAAGGACTAAAATGAATGAGAAGGAAGCCCTTTAATGAAGGGGAGAGGGAGTGTCACCACCAGAGAGATGAAGGTAGCACCAAGAGGTAGAAGTGGGGTAGGGATGGGCAGAGGACCCTGGGGCCCTGCTCCTTGGATTTTCCATCAGGAACACAGCCCCAAGAGCACAGACACAGGGGCTATAGTCAGTAGCACTTCCCCCAGTCTATAGGGTGAACCCGGGGCTAGGAGTCAGAAACCTTGGCTATCCAGCCTTGTGGCCTGGCTCAGGGGAGGTTTCTCTGTACCCCAAGAGGTCATTGGGAAGATTCCAACCCCTCCTCCCCTGGCCCCAGACTTATAGCCATTGGGGGTGGACTGAATATATTATGTGGAAATGAAAATGAGAAAGGAGGGCAAGGTCATGGTTCTCATGTTACCAAATTAGACTCCCCAAAGAGACCATGACCTACCTTCTCCACCCCATTCCCGAGGCAATGCATATGGTAATGAAAGTGGTGTGTGTGTGTGTGTGTGTGTGTGTGTGTGTGTGTGTGTGTATGAGATGGACAGGAAGGCAAAAACCACTTGGTTCCAGTTGCTTAGGAAACATCCAAACATCTCTTCCCTTCCTCCCACAAGGCCACACTCTTCACCTTCTCCACAGAAGCTACCATTTGACCATTGCAGTTTTCAAAGAGGACAGTCAAGCAAATGCTTGAGGCACTTGAGTGCCTCCTTGAGAATTGTGTTGTCCTTCCTTCACCCCACGCTGTGGACTCCATCCCATGGAAATCAACCACCTCTTTCCTGGCCCCCCCACTACAAGCCACCCATCCTTCATCCAAATGAGCATTCCCCACCACTTCAGGGGACTGGTTGAAGAAGCATCCCCATCAGGTCCTCTATCAGGGCTTCCTGAAAGAAAAATAATTCACAAATTACAAAGGAGCAAGGTTATCAGGAGCCAAAGGGCAGAAACCTGGCCTGGGATCTTTTTATGCCTCAAAAGTCTCCTCAAACCATAGGATGGAGGCAATACAGGCCTCATAGAGATTCCAGAGTCAACTGGCAAAGTCAAGGGTCAGCTGCTATCCACAGCCTAGTCCTAGAGATTCCAGGGTCCCAGGATGCCCAGTTTTCTTTTCGTCTTCTTTCTCTCTCTTCTTTTCTTCTATTCCTTCTTTATTCTTTCCTTCCTTTCATTTTACCATACATACATACATATCTATCTATTTATCTATCCACTTATCCATCTCTAGCACGTAGCACAGTGCCTGGAATATGATAAGAACTTAACAAATACTTAGGGTCTAACTTTTTATTCCTTATTCCTTCTTTTTTCCTTCTTTTTTGTTTTTTCTTTATTTTTCTTCCTTCTCTTTCTCTCTCCCTTTCCTTCCTTTCTCTTTCTTCTTTCCTTCATTCCTTCCTTTCTTTCCTTCCCTCCCTTCCTTCTATCTTTCCATTATTTCTTCTTTCCTCTCTTTCCTCTTCTTCCTTATCCAATCTCTTAAAAAGGAAAATGAATAAAATCCAAATGCAGAGTCCCCTCCCCAGGGAAGCCCCGACTTCTCCCTGTTCAATTTCTGCCCCTGGGCACCTGATGCTCTCTCAGATTTTAGGACCCTTTGCTGCCAGAGGTGAAGGGGGAAGGGGAAAGCTCACCTGAAGAGCTGACAGCTCAGCTTGCCATGATATGCTTCACAAAGGCTAGAAAGAAGCCGAGGATAGAGAATGGGTCAATACATACATGTGTATGAGTGTGTGAGAGATGCATATCGATGTATTCCTGGGATCTCAGTGATGGGGTGTGAGCATCGGATTGGGGTGGAGGTGGGGCAAGAGGAGGCTTGTCTCTCCCTCAGACCAGGTCTTGGGAAAATGACTGGGAGGAATTTCTTTTGCAAGGTCAGCCCCTGAGACTGAGCAGCCTGTGACTCTCCTATAGCTCCCTCTTCTCCCCTGTAAGAACAGGTCCCCAGGGCAGGGCTTGGCCCCCAAGCCTCCCTCTCTGCCTCTGTCTCTCACCTTCATAGTTGATACATCCGTTGGCATCTTCCTGTCCAGCCATCAGCTTCTCCACCTCATCCTCAGTCAATCTCTCACCTAGAGGGGTTTAAGGGCAACACTGGAGTCCCACATGTTCTGTCTATGATATTCGGTGGCTAGAAAGGATCTCAGGAGGGCTCATTCATTCATTGGTGGAGCCTAGATTAAGAACTAGAGGGCAACTTTGGGAGACAGTGTGGTTCCGTGGAAAGAGCACTGGCTCCAGATATGACCTGACCGGGGCAGAAATCAGCAGAAATCCTTTATTTCAAATGCCTGGTGTCTCTTAATATTAAATTAAAAGAAATGATCTAACTTTAATTATTAATTAGCCTCAATAATTAATTAGCCTTAATAATGATACTAGCTAACATTTATGTAGCATTTTAAAGATTATGAAGTGCCTTAAATATAAGATTCTCAAAAACACCTCTGGGTTTTCTCAAAACACCTCATTTCACAGATGAAGAAACCAATGTTGAAAGAGGTTAAGAGATGGGTCAAAGGTCACATAGCTATGAAGTGTCTGAGGCAGGATTTGAACTCAGGTCTATCCTGGTTCTAAGTCCAATGTTTTATCCGCTATACCACCTGGCGGCCTAATGTAATATTACCTTTAATATAACCAAAGATCATATTAGTTATTTTATTTTGTCTTATCATATGATTGATTTATATTGAATTTATAATCCCCTGGAGCCCTCAGTGCTTTAGGGCCAGGAAGACGGAGAAGATCTTCCAAAAGGAAAGCCTCCCTGTAGAGGTGCTTCACTGCATTTTCACTCCCTATGTTGTTGCCCCAGGTTGGTAGAAGGATGGATTTAGTCATTAAACAATTGCATACTAGTCATGTGACAAGAGTAGAAGGGCTTGAGATGGGGTCCCTGAATCCTGTACTGTGAATTTTCTCTAACTCCTAAGTTTGTAACTTCATGTTTCTGCCTCTCATCCCTGATTGTTTCAAAACCCCATTTAGGACTTGGGGTATAAAAGGACAGGGGAGATGATACACGGCAAGGCCACATTCTGGTGACAGACCAAGAGAAAGCATAAAATAGGTGCCAATCCCCCAACACTGGGCATTGTCAGAAGCCAGGACGAGGCACTTACGATCCCCTTGGCAAAGTTGGGAAATTATATCCTCCCATGTTTTACTGATCACCAAAGACTTCACTATCACAAACACCCTCACTCAACATAAATCTCTGGAGAACATGGTTAACAATAGGGATGTACTGGGACATACTTTTAAGTTTAATCTTCATTATTAATATTTTCTCCTTCACTTTCTTAAGTCTAGACAATCAAAAAAACAACAAGTCAAGTCCTGGTTGATTTCCAGGGTATAAATGTTCACAGTGAAAATTTAACCATTGGCTCTCAAGAGCCAGTCCAAGCTAGGCCCAGCATATCCCTATGTGACAATATGATGTTATGGAACCAGTGAAGGCAGGATGGTTGAGCTGTGGGGTCAGGACGGTGGCAGCTGTGGTTATTAACCACAAAGAGCCCCAGGTGGCCATGACCGCCCAAAAGGAGCACAGAGAAAGAGGAAGAAGGAAAGCATTCATGACTCATGGTGGAGACTAGTCTTCATAATTTTTAGTACTGGAAATTGGTAGTGTCAGTGGATGGAATGAGGAGACGGGTGAGGCTTCATCACAGCAACTGCAAGGGTCAGGCATCCCTAGGGGTCTTCCCTTTTGTGTTTGCAGATGTTATTTCCCCTGAGCTGGGGTGTGTACCTGGGAAACTCTGGAATGTGCCTGACCATGTAGCAGCAAGGTGGTATAGTTGATAGAGCTAGTTGACCTGAAGTTAGGAAGATTTGAGTTCAAATCTTGTTTGAGATACTTACTAGCATGTGTGTGTGTGTGTGTGTGTGTGTATGCATATTGTGTGTGTGTATGCATGTTGTGTGTGCGTGTGTGTGTGTGTATATGTATGTAACCCAAGGCAAGTCACTTAAACTCTGTTTGCCTCATAGTACTTACTTCCCAGGGTTGTTATGAGGATCAGATAAATGTGAAGTGGCTAACTCATAGTAAGTGCTATATAAATGTTAAGTCATCATCATTAGAGCCCTGGATCTGATGTTAGGAAGACTTGAGTTCAGATCCTTCTTCAGACACTAGTTCTATGATTCTGGACAATTCAATTAAACCCAGCCCAAGTTTTCACTTTTGCAAAACAGGGATAATGATGGCACCTAATTCACAGAGTTGTTGGGAAGATTAATGAATGAAATAACACATATGAATGCTGGCTGGTTTTATGCCATCCAAAGTTTTTGGAGGCACAGAGGACACCAAAAAGATTGGCTGAAACATCTGGACCTTGAGGTCGGAGAAAACTGGGTCCTTGACAGCATATTCTTGAGGTCCGTCCTAGGGCACCTCTGAGTTAGAGGTCAGGGGGTACTGACGTAATAACAGGAGTGACAGATAGGGTTTTGGGGAGATTCAGTCCTTTGCCTTATGTTTCTTCACAACCTATAGCTTGCCATGCTTCCCCAAGCCGTCTCAAGGGCCTCATGGGGTAGCAGGTAGGTAGAAACTTACCTAGGGTGGCCAGCACATGGCGTAGCTCAGCACCCATAACAGTTCCATTGCCTTCCTTGTCAAAGACCCTCAGCCCCTCTACAAAATCCTCAAATGTGCCAGTGTCCTTGCAGGTGGCAATATGTTGCAGCATGGGCAAGAAGGTTTCAAAATCCATCATTTTGGAGTTGAGCTCTGGAGACAGAGAAGGGAAATGGGAAAGTTAAGAGCAAATATTAGAAAGAGTGTGTGCGTGAGTGTACATGCACGCACACACACAAACACATAACACACACAAACACACACACACACACACACACACACACACACACCTGTCTCTGGCCCAGACTGATTTGAGAAGGAGCAAGGTATGTCTTATAGGGGTTTAGATGAATTTGGGGGAAGTATATTGGAATGTCCCACAGTGAGATAGTTCAGGGGACATCACTTCCCCTTGAATCTAACATCCTCTTAGTCTATTTGCCTAGCCTTTGTTCCCCAAGATCCTTGGGGCCTTGATATCTGCTCCAGTACTTCCTTTGCCAGAACCTAAGGCCAACCTAGGCTTTCCATCTGCCATAAACCAAACATGAACATGAGCCTTCCTTTTGGTACTGTTTCTCCCAATCAAAATGTGTGCTCCTGGAGGTCAAGGGCTGTCTCAATTGTCTATGTGTATAAGTTTAGCACAATGTTTGACAGACAGTAAGGCCTGATGAATGCTTTCCAGTACTGCTCTGTTTTACATTGTTAGAATCAACTATATTGCTTTTTCTGCTTAAAATGACTCTATTTCCATTTGAATAAAATTCAGGCTCCTTTGGCTGACATTTAAGGCCCTTCATAATCTCACACATACCTTCTGAAGGTACAATGATCCTGCTAACCCAAAGGAAAGACTTTAATGAGAATGCTGGGACAAGGATTAAAGAAAGTGGCATATTGTTAGGTTGCCCTTACTTCAGACACAGATATCACCCTAACCACTCCCCACATTCCCAGGGTAGGCTGAAGGGCTTAGCAGGTGTTCAAAAATGTGGCTGCCCTTGGTTTAATGATTCAGTTTCATCACTACTAATCCCTTTGATCTTCTCTGTGCCTAAGACCACTTGTAGCACAGCTGTATGGCTATCTATACAAGACCCCTCAAGGGCATCACTCAAAGAAAGAACTCTAGGTGCACCTAAACTCCTGCTCTATAGTAATAAGGTTCTCTCTCTCTCTCTCTCTCTCTTTCTCTCTCTCTCTCTCTCTCTCTCTCCCCTCTGTCTCTGTCTCTCTTTCCTCTCTCTGTCTCTGTCTCTCTCTGTCTCTGTCTCTCTCTCTTCTTCTTCTCTCCCTCCCTCCCTCCCTCTCTCTGCCTCTCCCTTTCTCTCTCTCCTTTAAAGCCAAAGGATTCTAGTCAAACAGTTAAGTGTCATTTCCAATGGACAACCTATTTCACCCTACTTATGTGAGCTGGCTGCAGGCAGCCCCAGCTTAGGAAACCGGTGCCTACCTTGAGACTATCATCTGTAGCTGCTATCTTCCCATTCCACTAGTGAGCTGCCCTGATTTCCTTGCTGTGCTAACAACCCTGAACAGGGAGAAATTTGGAGCAGGTAGGGCTTGGTAACACCTCTCTCATTGAATGGTTTGGGGTAGCTGCTTTCTTTCTCTGTGGGTAGGTCTAGTGTCACTTACCTTCCTGCTTAGGCCGGCCCAGTACTCGAAGAACCTCAGCCTGGGTTGGGTTCTGACCCAGTGCTCTCATCACATCCCCACACTGCCCATATGTGATCTTCATCTCTGACTTGGGGGTCCGATCGAATAGGGAGAAGGCTTCTTTGAACTCTGATGGGATGAGGTGGAAATGCCAGATAAGTACGACAGCATGGGGAGCCAGGGAATGAATGTCCTTTTCTGATTCTTTGAAACCCATGGTTCCAGAGCAACTATTAATTTTGAAACTAATCATGGTTAGTTTAATACAACTTCCTGAAAGAAGTGGGGTAATGTCTTTCACCTCAGACTGGGATTTCTATGGCAGTTAAAGGAGAGTGAAGGAGGAAGGTCTTTAAGAACAGGAGCTGTGTTTCTCAGGTAAGATGGGGAATTCCCTAAAGGTAAGAACCTTGTTTCTCCATCAGACTAAGGGCCACCAGAGGGCAAGTGTTATGCCTCTCTCCCTCAAATTAGAGACTCCTTGACAGCAGGGGCCGTATTTCCTCCTCACACTAGGGGCTTCCAGAGGACGGAGGTTGTGTTATCTCTGGCAATAATACCTAATATATAATTGAACATCACTGAGGGGCTGAGCAAGTTAGCCTATTGACTGATTCATAATCTGAGTACTAGATGAGGGCAGAGGGGCCCAAAGCTACTCACCTTCTATCTGCTCTGGAGTGAACTCAATCTGAAATAGAAGACAGAAGAAAAGCTCCAGTTACTGCTCCTGGGCTCTCAAGAGCCCCCTCAGCAGAGCCTAATGAAGAGACCCAGTCCTGACACCCAAACTGAGGCTGTCTGTTCCATGTACAGAAAGATGCCTTGGAAGTTCTTTTAGGGAAAACATCATTAACCATTATGATGAAATATTATTAAGCAAATGGTGACTATTCAAAGAGTAACCAGAGTAGCAAAGATTCTCAGGATGTCTTAATCTCTTCTGAAAACCCGTTGAAGGAACTGGATATCTTTAGCCTAGGAAGAGAAAACTTAGGGGAGACGTAATTCTTATCTTCAAGCCTTTGAAGGGCCATCAGGGAGAGGACAGATTAATCCTGTCGAGGTTGGCTCCAGAGAGTAGAACTAATAGTAAGCAGTGGCCATTGCAGAGAAGCAGATTTCAGTTCAGGAAAAAATGTCTAACGATTAGAACTCTCTCATAATGCTTCATAAGATAGTATCCCATTACTAGTAGTCTTCCAGTAAAGTCTGCTACATTATAAAGGAGATCTTTGTTAGGAAATCCTTGGCCATGGGATCAGAGAATTAGAAATGGAAGGAACCTTAGAGGTTATCAAGGCTAGCATCCTCACTTTAGATGAGGAAAGTGAGAAACAGAGAGGTTATGTCCCTTGGCACACAACTACTAAATGTCTGAGGCAAGATTTGAACTCAAGTCCTTCTGATTTTAAGTTGAATTCTCTGGTCATCATTGTATTATGCAGCCTTTGAGGATTTCTGAAGAAACTTTCACCTCTGATTCTGTGAATTTCCTCCATATTTTTTCACTATGTTTTTTCTTTAACATTTGACTGATATATGAGACTTACCCTCTAGGAGTCACGTGGCCATGAGGGCTGGACTTTTATTCTGGGGACCCTTTTTTGAAAAGGACATGGAAGAATCAGAGTCCCTGCTACCAGGGTCAATGGTAAACTCCTGAAGCCCCCTTAGCATGTCCTCCTCCTTAACTCCAAGGATGAACTCTCAGGGATTAATCCAGGTTTCCTCAAATATGGAGAGAAGAAAGACGATCCCATTCTAACAGTGTGTATGTGTGAGTGTGTTGCTATGGGATAGGGAAGGAGAGCAGGAAGGCATTTATGGCTCTTCCCCCAGACAGGTCCTTCAGTCATTACCGGCTCTGTCCCCCAGCAACTGACACACACCCAGCCCCACTCACAGGGAGCTCAGTGTCTCAGACAGGCATGCGGAGCTGAGTTAGACCAACCACACCATGGAAACTCTAAACTAGTCTATGAATGGATAGGAATGTCCCATTCTGGCCACAAGGGCCTCTTGGTGGGGTGGAGTGAGGGAGCCAGGGGAAGAGCTGCAGAGGGGAGAAATGGGTCTATCTCTACCACCAATCCCCATGAAACAGAGACCTTGAGGATAGCTTGAACTCCTCAGCAATCTGAGAAAGTCTCCAAGAAGAAGAAGAAGAAGGATATCTCCCCCCATCTCATTTTAAAATTTCACTTTAACAGTTGAAAAAGGCATAGCAAAAAGATTTGGAATCAGCTCTGTTCTTCCTTTCTGTATGACCTTGGGCAAATGACCTCTTGGTTCCTCATTTCCTTCAGCTGCAAAATGAAGGGGTCAAATTAGGTGTTCTATTATTCCCTGACTTTAGGGTTTTTAGTGCATAAGCGTCCTGTGAAGGCTTGGAGAGAAGGCTGGGAGGTGAACACCCCCAGCATGGAACTCTGAAGAAGCACTTTGACCAAGTCCCTTCCTCTCCACCTTCTGCTCCGAGTTCTTGGCCATTGGCTCCGGGCCTTCAGAGCCCAGACAGACAGAGGCAGAGCTGCTATGTAATGATAAGTAGAGCAGGCCTGGGATAAGTAAAGGATGGCAGATAACTACCCACAACCTGTCTCCTTCACTCCTAGTAGCCTCTTGCAGCCCTAATAGCCCAGAATCCTTCATAGCATCAAACCCAAACCTCTCTTGCTTCCCCAATCTCACACTTTACTGAACTGTGAGTTCTTCGAGGGCTGAGTAATTGATCTTTGTATTTCCCACAGGGTCTAACACAAGATTTTGTACATGGTTCACGAGAGACAGCATGGTTCACTTAAAGAGTCCTCAGTCTGATACCAGACTGAATTTGGAAGCCAACACACACACTTTCTAGCAAACTATTTCATTTCTCAGCGGCCTCAACTTTCTCATCTGTAAAACAGGAATATATTCTTGTACTATCTGTCTCCACAGGAGGATATAAATGCTAAAAAGGCAAGCTCTTATGATGAGAGTCAAAAAGTGTCAGAGATGGGAGAGACCCTGAAGACTGTCTAGTGAAACCCTTTCACCCAACATATGAAGGAACTGAGGCCTGAAAAGAGGTCAGAAAGCAGACATGGGAGATAAACTAGGTCTTTAAATTCTAGTTTTCTTCCCACCACACCAAGTTGAAGAGTAGAAATAATCCACCTTCAACATCATTGAATTGCCCAGGCTCACCCCTCCTGCTCCTCTCCCAAGGCTGACCAGGGAAAAGAGTCACCCTAGCTGCTCTCCCTGCTTTTTTTCTCTCCTCCCTCCCGAGTCCTCACCACCACCACCCCACCACCCCCCACTGGAGCTGTGGAAGCAGCCAGATCCCAAGCTCCAACGGTCACGGAGAGAGAGATTTACGAGGTGTAAGCTGGATCATCGCCTGCCTGGCCCCACTGTGCCCGGGCACCCATCAGGGCAGGCCTGCAGCTGGTGCCTTTGATGCTATTTTCTCCCTCTGAGAAGGCAACCACAAACAGGCCCAGGGTGTAAGTCATCATTTCCCACTGCAAGCCGTATGTTCCAGGTCTAAACTGAGACCAGAGGGAGGGGGAGTGAGAGAGTGTGAAAGAGTCTGTGAGAGACTGAGTATGTGTCAGAGATAGGGAAGACAGGGAGGGAGAGAGATAGGATAGGAGAGACAGAGGAGCTGATACAAAGAAAGACAGAATGAGGAAGAAATACATAAAGACAGCCATAAAGGCAGAAAAGACAGAGGGAGAGAGATGGGGGGACATGGAGATAGAAGGAGAAACATATAAAGACAGAGTGAGGAAGAAATATACAGAGACAGAATGAGGGAAAGAGAGAAGAAGGAGGGAGAGAGAGAGAGAGAGAGAGAGAGAGAGAGAGAGAGAGAGAGAGAGGAGAGAGAGAGAGAGGGACGGAGGGTTGTATGTGTATATATAACCATTGGGGTATACAGATATGTGTGTCTAAATATGTGACTTGGGTCTTTATGACTTAAGCCAACCCTGAACACAAAGCATTAAGAGCCATTTTTCTCACAAACAACAGAAAAAACATTGTAATCTCCTGCCTCTGACTTAGTGGAGTATGGGAAAGGAACAGCAAGGAGTCTGAGGCCTGAGACATTACCCTGTGAACTTCCCTGACATGGGGGTGGGAGCTGCCAGTGGGAAACATAATCATTTCCTCAGAGGCCCCCCCCCAATTCCAAACAATCCTTCACTTATGGTCTGGGAATGGGAAGTCATTGCAGAGGGAGGGGTCCTATGAACCTGGGAGGGCAGGCAGGTCTCCCTTCTCTGGAGGGAGCTGACGGCCATCATGAATCTATATCTCGTCCATTCCTTGGTCATTTCCTTTATTTATGGATGTAAAGGACAGTTGGGAGCTGGGTTGCCTGGACACCCTATTGGACCAGCCCACACTTGAGCTCCCTCCCCCAAAGCCTGAGCTCACTAATGAGCTAGAGGCAGCTTGTGAGGACAGGACAGGGGAGATGGAGCTTCCCAAAAGCCCAGTTTTGAAGTAACAATAACAATAATACCTTGGGGCAGCTAGGTAGCTCAGTGAATAGAGCACCAACCCTGGAGTCAGGAGGACCTGAGTTCAAATCCAGCCTCAAATACTTCACACACACACTAACACTAGCCATGTGACCTTGGGCAAGTCACTTAACCCCAAATTGCCCTACCTTCCCCCCTCCAAAAAGCCAAAAAAAAGAGCTAAAAAAAATAACAATAATACCTTACATTTCTATAGGAAGTTCAAGGTTTATAATGGCCCATAAGGCAGGTACCATGAGTGTTGTTATCCCAATGAGGGACAGTGAGAAGCAATGAGAAGAAATTTGGCTTGGAGTCAGAAGATCTGGGTTCCAGTATCAGTTCTGTTGCTGACTAACAATGTCACTGAGTGGCTCAGTCCTCACTCCTAGGCCCTGTGCCTTCTAGCTTCTAAGCCCTTGGTTTCTATGGACGCTCAGCTCCTTGGCAGAACATGGGACAGAAAGAAGACTGTGTGAGGTGAGAGCCCAAAGCATTTGTCTGATAAGTTTTGAGAAAGAGGACAGGGGCGGCTAGGTGGTGCAGTGAGTAGAGCGCTAGCCCTGGAGTCAGAAGGACCTGAGTTCGGATCCGGCCTCAGACACTTAACGCACACACAAACAAAAACCTAGCTGTGTGACCTTGGGAAAGTTACTTAACCCCAATTGCCCTCCAAAAGGCAAAAAAAAGGGGGGGGGCAAACTCTGGAGTCAGAGAACCTGAGCTCAAATCCAGTCCTTGTGTGTGACCTCAGATAAGTCACTTAACTTTCCCTGACTCTCAGTTTCCTCACCAATACACTGAGGAGGTTGGATGAGGTGATATTTTTAGTCCCTTCCAGTTCTAAGTCAACAGGCCCCTTTCTCCTCATGCCCATTGTGGGCTCCTTCTAAGACTCATGCCCACCACCCTCCTACTGACCTAAGCAGGACAGGGGCAGAGCTACCATGCCTTAGTGAAAGTGTGCAGGAGAAGAGAGATTGGGACAGGGCAGGGAAGAGGGATGGGGGATAAGAGATAGCCTTCCTGGGCCTCAGTTTCCTGACCTGTAAATGGAGAAGCATGGGCTAGATGGCCTTGTTCTAAAACCTAGGAGTTGATGGTCCATTTTGCAGAAGAAACCAAGATTCAGAGTAAGCAGGTAAAGGACCTTCTGACTTCCAGTCTAATGCTCAGAGAAATGTAGGATAGGCCCCCTCAAGGCTAAGGGGACATCTGAGAACACCTCACTCTCCACCCCCACCTCCCACTTTCTGCTTATCTACAAACCATATACTTTATTTTTATCTCAGCTCCCTTGGCCCCTCCATATCCTATACCAGGGTCCCTGGGGGTCAGGGCCAGAGGAGGGGTGGTTGTCTGGAAAGTGTTCAAGATCTATTTTTAGATGCATCATGAGTAATGTGACCTTGGCCACTTCGGCTGTGATGACCTCTACGGTCAGCTTGGAGTGGCTTCCTAGGCTACTCTAATAGGTAATTCCTGAGTATTGGAATAGAATCAGGGAATCAGAGAATTTTAAAGGTGTGCAGATGGCTAGTAGAGTGCCTTCAAAAGCCAGAAAAATTCTATTCCACACAGAGTAGAGAAGCATCTTGCCATAGGTCACATAGGTAGTGAGTAGTAGAACCAGGACCTCAAACTACAAATCCATTTCATATTATGACTCTGTCACTCACTATCTATGTGACCTTGGGTGAATCACTTCTCTCCTCTGTATGGAATGGAATTTCTCTAGCCATAGAGAGGGGCCAGAGACTTGTCATGAAGATAGTCTACTAAGACACAGCAAATCTGGGCTATGGCATAGTAGAACAAATACCCACCCCTTTTTAAAGCACAATTTTTCTTTTTCTTTTTTTTTTTGGAGGGGGGGAGGGCAGGGCAATTGGGGTTAAGTGACTTGCCCAAGGTCACATGGCTAGTGTTAAGTGTCTGAGCCCTGATTTGAACTCAGGTCCTACTGACTCCAGGGCCAGTGCTCACTATGCCACTTAGCTGCCCCCACAATTATTATTAATATTATATTGGTCCTCAGTTTTCTCATCTGCAAAAAGAGGGGGTTGCAACAGAGACCCTCCAAGTTTCCTGCCAGCCTTAAATGATTTTTCTTTGCTGGTCTGTTCCTATATAAATTTGTCAAGTTAACAGCTGAGTCCACATGGCATTCTAAGAGAATAATAAGAACTCACTCATACCTAGCACTTTTCCCACATCAGCCTTGGAGGTAAATAATGTGAGTATCATTATCCCCATTTTATAGATCAGTTAATTGACTTGCACATAATCCCAGGGCTAATACATGGAGTCCAGTGCTCTAACCACTAGCCCATACGGTCTCTCAGACAATGTCTTTCCCCAACCTCCCTGGGCCTCATTGTCCCGATCTGTAAAATGAAGCCATTAGATTAGATTGTCTCTGAGGTTCCTTCCAACTGAAGGCCTATGGTCCCATGATGCTATGTGGGCACCAGGCCATGGAAGAAGAGGGGTTTATCTCTGTCACAGTCAAGGTCTGAAACCCTGTCTGCCCAAGGTCAATGATACCTGTCAACACTCTAAACACACATACTAATGCCTCTCTAGGTCTCCCCCTCCCACCCCAGCTTTGCAGGCTTCTCCTATAAATGATTCCCATTGACCGTGCAAGAAAATGCTAGGGGAGAGCAAGGTGATTATAATGATGGAGATGATAGCTAACATTTATATAATGCCTTCTATGTGCTAGGTACTTTATAAATAATCTCATTGGACTCATACAATAACCCTGAAAAGCTGGTACTAGTATTATCCTATTTTTCAGTTGAAGAAACTGAGGCAGGTTAAATGATAGTAACTGAGGTAGAATTGAACTCAGGTCTTCCTGACTTCAGTCCCAGTGCTCTATCCCCTGTGCCACCTAGCAGCCTAGATAAAAAAATTAAGAGTTCTAATAGGTAGAAAATCAAAGATTCTAAATGGTAAGATAAAGAAGTTGAAAGAAAGGTCATAGACCAATAGGCTGTTCCAGGCACCCCAAAGTCTAAAGAAACACAGGTTACAAAGTCCTGGAGATGATCTGTGGTTGAGGAATGGTTTGTTGAAAAGGACTAGCCATCTTAATGGACCATAATGACTTAGGACAGCTTGTTGGTAGTAAGCTCTGGCTCTAAAGTCTGGGGCTGTGGGTTCAAATTCTGCTTAAGTTCTAGTGACTGCTACCTAGTCATTCCTGCTACCTCATAGGGGAGCCCACTTCAATCTTTTCTACATAGAACAAAGATCTGCCTCTCTACAAACTTCTACCCTTTGGTCCTATAAGGTTCTTCCCTCTGGTGCCAAGCAGAACCAACCTAATCCTTTTACATGGTGGCCACATGATAACGTCATCTTCCCATTTTATGGGAGTCTGTTGGCCAACACTCCTTTGCAGACAAGGCTAGATTGGTTCTCAGTCAATATACTTCACTTGGCCTGGAGGAACTGCTGGAGCTGGTAGTCTTTGAGAGCCCCAGGGCCATCTTGATTTCAACATAAGGTACTAGATGATATAGAGAGGGAGGTGGAGATGGAAATGGAGATCTGGGGAGAGAGAGAGAGAGAGAGAGAGAGAGAGAGAGAGAGAGAGAGAGAGAGAGACGCAGATTCAGAGATAGAAACTGAGAAAGAGCTAGAGACAGAGATGATGGAGATGGAAATGGAGGTGTAGAGATAGAGAATGTAAGAGAGAGAGATGGAGATAAAGATAGAACTAGAAACAGATAGAAAAAGATAGAAACTGAGAAAGAGAAAGAGAGAGATGTTAGTGATGGAGATAAATACATATGTGTGTATGATGAGCGAGGTCAGTCAGTTGCATAGTGACAAAGCACTAGATAAATGCTACTTTTATTATCATATTATTATTAATTATTTTAATAATTTTTATTATTAATTATTTTTATTATTACTTCCACAGTGTTCCAAGTGTGGGATCTGGAATCAGGAAGATCAGGCCTCTGGAAGACCTCTGACATTTACTAACTGGGTGACCATGGGCAGGTCACCTCTCCGGGACTCAGTTTCACATTTATAAAATGGGAATTATAATTCCAGTAATACTTCACAGGGAATCTCAAATGAGATCACATTCATAAAATACATTGGGAACTCTAAAGCACTTTACAAATGTTATTTATCCATCATCCTCACCCTCATCATTTGTGCAAGTGATTGAAAGGCACCTTTTTCCCCCTTGGCTTAGACTGTGAAATGGGATAAAGGGAAATGTTCATGAGGTGGGCAAGACAGGACACGGCTAGGAAGGTGGCCAGGGCTCAGAAGGGGTGGGGATTGGGCCTGGGGTTGGGGGGGAAACCAACTTTAACCAAGGACACTTTCAAACATACCCCCACCCCCACCCCACCATGTGCTGGAGGATCAGCCGTGCTGCTATGTGGAATGCCAGAGCCCTAAAGTCACATCCCCAGGGTGGACCTGGACGCACCTACCTCGTCCTCTTAACCATTTAGAGCTCAGGTTCTTAGGCTTTTTGGTGCCACGGACTTTTTTGGCAGTCTGGTAAAATCTATGAATCCCTTCTCAGAAAATATTTTTAATGAATAAATAAATATGGAATTACAAAGGAAACCAACTATTTTGAAATAAAAATAATTATTCAATATAATAATTATACTGAAATAAATTTTTTTTGTTATCCAAGTTTATGGACCCCAGGTTAAGAACTCCTGCTTTAGAGAAAAGGAAACTGAGGGTCACTAGGACTTAGGCTAAAAACCAGAAAGAATTTCCCATCACAGGGAAGGGAGGAAGGCTTAACATATTATTACTTGTTACTTAACTGTTCCCTGTGCATGAGTCTTGTCTCCCCAACCATACTGGAAGCTCCCTGAGGGAAGGAACAGTGTCTTCACAAAAACTTACTGGCACAAGTAACCCTGTGACCCTAGCCAAGTCACTTAACCCCTCTTTGCCTCAGTTTCCTCAACTATAAAATGGGAATAATAACAGCACCCACCCTGCAGGATTGCTGTGAGGATCCAATGAAATAAAAACTGGAAAGAGCTTAGCATAGCGCCTGCTATGTATTAGGTACTGCTGTTCAGTTGTTTTTCAGTCAGGTCCCCATTTGGGGTTTTCTTGGCAAAGATACTGGAATGGTTTGCCATTTCCTTCTTTAGCTCATTTTACAGAGGAGGAAACTGAGACAAACAGGATTAAGTGACTTGCCCAAGGTCACATAGCTAGTAAGTTTCTGAGGCCAGATTTAAACTCAAAGATGTATCTTCCTGACTCCATACACAGTACTCTATCCGCTGCTCCACCTAGCTGCCCATAGTAGGTATTATATAATTATAGCCACTAAGCTTGACATATAACAGCACCTACTATGACAGCCAGATCGAACCTCAGTTTCCCCATCTGTAAAATAGGCATAAAATACTAAGTACTAACTACTTTGCAGGCTTGAAGCACAATAAAAATGTGAATTATGTATTGACGGAAGCATTAATCCCAACCACCTTATCCTAGATTGGGGTCATTCTTATTATCTTGTGTTTGCTAGAAGATATCCAGTCCAGTGCGGGGAAACTCAAATTCTTCCTGTAACCAGCTTCACTTGGAGATCGTTCTCATTTTTAGGGATTATTTTTTCTTACGTGGATTCGAAATCTGCCTCCCTCTTCACTTCCACCCAACGCTCCTAATTAATTACTACCCTCTGAGGTCAAGCAAAACAAGTTTAATCCCTTTGAAATACTTAAAGACACTGATCACGTTCCCCTGAGTCTTCCCCAGGCTTGAGATCCCCATTTACTTCAACTAATCCTCACAATATATAATTATCAGAATAGAGAGTTGTACACATGCCAAAGGTCAATGTTGCCAACTTCCTAATTTTATTGCTCATTCCTAGTTCCCAGCCTGGGCAGAGTCCTTCATATCCACTAGAATTTTGTTTTGTTTTTATCCAGGCATGTCTGACTTTAAGTGATCCCATTTGGGATTTTCTCAGCAAAGATGCTGGAGTGGTTTGCCATTCCTTCTCCAGCTCATTTTACAGATGAGGAAACTGAGGCAAATAGGGCTAAGTGATTTGCCCAGGATCACACTGCTAGGAGCTCTCTGAGGCCAAATTTGAACTCATGAAGATGTGTCTTCCTGACTGCAGGCCCAGTACTGTATCCACTGTTCCACCTAGTTGCCCTTCCCTAGAGTTAGAATCAGAGAAAGAAGTCTAGGGTGAAAGATCATCCCATCTGTCTCCTTGTTCTTGGTATAGCCAAGAGGCTGGGTAGCATGGTGGAAAGAGACCAGATTTGGAATTGGACAACATAGATTCCAATCCCAATTCTGCTATTTATACATTGTGGCCTGAGGCAAGTCACTGAATCTTTCTAGGGAATTGGACCAGATAATCTCTAAATTTCCTTACATGATTGTATCTGTCATTCTGTGATACCACTTCACTATATTGAGTGCCCCCCATCTCTCCTTCCCTTTATTCTCAATATAAATTCTTTAACCCCAATATAGTCTAGGATTTTCACGGAAGGTTCTAATGAGCATCTACCTTTAATCCCTATTGCTTCACTTTCCATGAATATGCTTAATATAAAATTACTTTCCTCCTTGAGCCACAACTAGACATTCTTTCATCAGGAACAAAAATAGCTAGGGGTTTTTTTTGTGGGGGGGGGTGTAGGGATTATCAGGACAGGGACAGTGGCAGACGTATGGGATTAGCAGTGGGTACACAGGTATGTTGTCACAGAGAACGAGGGAAGGGGCAGCCCAGCCCCTAAAGGGTTTCCCCTTCATTAGGGAGGGTTTGGGGAGAAAGTGCACCTGGGAGAGGGCTGCCACAGCAATAGAATCCTGGGGATGGTGGCCTGAGGCCAGACGATGGAACAGAATCACACCAAAGCAAATCGAATGGAAAACTAGGCGTGAGGTTTGGCAGCTGAAGTGTCTGGAAGGAAGGGTGCCCCTCCCCACTTCAGCGTATTTGGACAAAGCGCTAGTTACCCCATCCCAGTAATGTTTTGCCTTTTCCCTTACTAAGAACAAACAAAAATGATCACCAGATGCTTGATGCTGGAGGATATTTTAAAGACCACCTAATCGGGTCACCTAGTTTTACAGTTAAGACAATTGACACTCAGTGATCTGCCCCAGGTCACACAGAAATTAGATGGTAGAACTGGGATTTCAGCCCAGATTTTCCACTTGCAAGTCCAGTATTCTGTTCACTACAATGAGATTCTGCTTGCTACTCTGCTCTGTCTTCCAACTCTAATACACCCCCCTCCCAGGAAATTCATGCCTCCCCCTCAGTGATGCAGCCTCCCAATCTCTCCTGGGCTCCCAGTCTCTCCCCTTGCAGAAGTCTAACCTAGCTCCATTCAATCTCATCCCTCTTCTGAATTTCAGAATCCCTCCAGGGCTGAATCTAGTCTCACCCCCAGGGAAGAGACCTACTTTGATCTTGGAGGCATCAAACTCGACTTCCTTGGGGGGCTCTGGCTGAGGAGCTGGAGCTGGAGCTGGGGCTGCCTTGGGGGCAGCCTTTGCCTCCTCCTTCTTTGGGTCAGGCTTCTTGGGAGCCATGGAGAGGGGTTGGTGAGGCAGAGAAGGGGTGAGCCCAGGGAGAAAAGAGCAGAAGAATGGAGGGCTCCGGGGAGCTAAGCCTGTGCTAGACTCGGGTTTAATTCAGGGTCTTTATCTCCAGCCGTGATTGCCCCTCCCAAATCACTAGTGTCTCCCCCGCCCTTCATCCTCCCCACCCCCACCCCCAGTGGAGGTTGGGGGAGCCTTACAATAGGGACACGGCTATAAAAGGAGAAGAAGCCAGGGGACCAGTGGCTATTTTGGAGCTGATGTAGACAGCATTGTTCAGAGTTGGCACATCTGAGGAATGGAAGGTTGTTGGGGAGGGAGGGAGGTGAGACACAGTGTGAAGGTTACAGGTCCCTCTGGCTCTCCATTTCTGGCTTATGTGGGGGAAGATTAATGACATTTCTCTCCTGCCACCTGGCTTTTCCCACTCCAAAGGGAAAAGAGGGAGGAAAAAGGAGGGAGAATAGAGGAAGGAAAAGGAAGGAGTAAATAGAAAGGCTCTAGAAAGAAAAGAGAGAAAGAAAAAAGACTAGAAAAGGAACGAGAAAGAATCAAAGAAGGGGGAGAGTGGTGGAAAGAAAGTGAGAAGGGAATAGGGAGAATGAATAAAGAAGGGAGAGCAGAGGAGGAAGGAGAACAGGGAAAGGAGGAGAGAGAGTGGAGGGAGAAGAGAGGAGGGAGTGCAAAGGGAGAGTGATGGAAAGAGAATGAAAAGGGAAGAGGGAGAATGAATGGAGAAGGAAGAGTAGAGGAGGAAGGAGAAAGGGGGAACAGGAGGTAGAGTAGAGGAAGGTGAAGAGAGCAAAAGGGGAGAGTGGAGGAGGGAGGAGGAAGAACAAGGAAGGAAGAGGTAGAGTGAAGAAGGGTGAAGAAAGGAGAGGATGAAAATGGAAAAGGAAGACTAGAAAAGGAAGGAGGATTAAAGGAGTGAGAGTGGTGAAAAGAAAATAGAGAAGGGATTAGGGAGAAGGGACAGTGAAGAAGGGAGGAAAGTGAAGAGAAGAGGGAGTAGAGTGAAGAAGGAAGAAGAAAAGAGAGAATGAGGGTGGGAAAGGAAGACTAGAAAAGGGACAGAGGAAGAAGAACGGAAGAGAGAGGCTAGAGGAAGGAGGACGAAAGGAAAATGGAATAGGAAATCTAAAGAAGGGAGGAGGGAGAGTGGAAGAAGGAGTCTAGAGAATGGAAGAGTGAAAGCATGGGCAGAAGGAGGGAGGAAAAATGGAAGAAGAAGAATAAAATGTGAGGAAGAGATATAGGGTAAAGAAGGAGCAATAATAAAGGAGGGCAGAAGGAGGCTGGAGGAAGAACCCTTGAACTAGGCTCCTCAAAGAGAGTCAATCAATAAACATTGTTGAAAGCACCTACTATGTGCCAGGCACCATGCTAAGCAAGAATTTTCTGTCTATCCAGTTCACAGTGGTTGTTTGCCATCTTCTCCCCCTCCAATGTAATGTTTCTCCAGTAACCTGCCCCACCAGGACCTAGCTGCAGCTGCCTAATCCCTTTTGCTGTCAGGCTCTTTTCCTCAGGGATTTTTGAAAGCCAGACCAAACTCCCAGGGAATTGTTTTCACTGACTTAGCAGGAAGCCACCCTTGGTAGAGTCACTGTATTTTAGACCCTTAGAGCTGGAGGGTACTGGGAGAGCATTTAGGGATCCCTAATGTTAACCTGAAGCAAGAATCCCTTCTACACTATTCCAGAGACCATCAGGGCTTTGCTTGGAGACCTCCAGCAACAGGGAACTCACTGCCTATCAAGGTCACCCATTCTACTTTTGAATACCTCTAATTATTAGGAAGGTTTTCATTACACAGAACTAATGTCTCTACAACTTCCATCCATTGTCCCTAATTCTACTCTGGGGGAGGAGGGACAAGAAGCATAAAGCTAAATTCCACAGGATGCCCCTTCAAATGTTTCAGAACAACTCACATGTTCCCTCTCCCCAAGTCATCTCCTCTTTAAACTAAACGTGCCTTCTTCTTCCCTTCCTTTATCCTTGCATGGCATGGTCTTCATGTCATCTTGGTCACCATCCTCTGGAGATGTTCCAGTTGTTCAATGTCTATCCTAAAATGTGGTGCTCCAAACTGAAAATAATACCCCAGATCTGTTCTGAGAAGGGCAGAAGACAGTGGTCAGATAGGGAGGAGAAGAACTAAGAGAAGAGCAGCATCATGAAAATCCAGAAAGAAAAAGTACCCAGGAAAAGAGAATGATAAACTGCGAAAAGGAGGGAGAGAGGGAGAGAGAGAGAGAGAGAGAGAGAGAGAGAGGGAGGGAGGGAGGGAGAGAAATGAATCAATAGATTAGATAGACAGATAGATGGATGAATGGATAGATAGATGATAAAGTGGATCTATGACCTCCCTTTCTTCAATCAGAACTCCCATTTCTTTTGCACCCTTTAATCCAATCAAACTGGGTTTTTCCCTGTTCTTCACACACACACACACACACACACACACACACACACACACACACACACACACCCCCTAGCCTGTCTCCATGACTTCGCACTTTCCATTCCTTATGCCTGGAATGCCCTCCCTCTTTAACTCTACTTCATAGAGTCCCTTTCTTCCTTTAAGATGCATCTTTATAAGAAACATACTTGAAACATAAAGATTCACACTGAGTAAAGATTAGGGGCAAGAGCAAAAAATGTTTCAGGTGAATTTTTTTTTTTTAAATCAGGATAAACAAGATTTCAGACAAGGCTATAATAAAAATAGACATGATCAAAAGAGATAAGTGGGGAATTTATATTATGTTTAAAGGTTCCACAGATAACAAATGAATATTGAAGCTTAATATATACATGAAATATCATAGCATCATATACTTAAAGGAAAGATAACCAAATTGAAGAAAGAGTAAAATTGTAATAGTGGTGGACCTGAATATATCCCTTCCAGACATGGAAAAGCTCGAAATATGTGTGTGTGTGTGTGTGTGTGTGTGTCTGTGTGTGTGTGTGTGTGTGTGTGTGTGTAAACAAGAAGTAATTTAAGGATCAAATAGAATTTTAGAAAAACCAGAAGTGATGCATTGCTGGTGATTACTGATTACAGAGTGGAATCTACATTTTCTCAATTATATGATTAAGGCACAAACAAAAAATACAAAAGGCAGAAATATTAAACACATCCTTTACCAGAACACAATAAAAATTATATACCTGTATCTCTGGCACCTAGTACAGTGCCTGGCATATGGTAGATTCTTAATAGTTATTATTGATTATGGTGCCATGATGGGTAGTTCTGTGATTTCCCCATCTTCAACCAGTCTAAAGATTACCTGGGAGATTCATAAAAATTGCAAGTTGTAAGAGGAAGCTTAGAAAGTTCCTTAGCCAGCCCAGAAAACATGTCTGAGTTTCCTGATGGGACAGGGGGCAGCCAGGCCAGCAGACTCTTAAGCATAGAGGGCAGAAGAGCTGGATTTCCTTAGGCAGGCAATCCAAAGAATTATCTTTCCTTTATCTATTCAAGGATGCAATTTTCTGAAATTCATCCTAGAAGTTCTGAAGGACTTTCATGAACTCTCACATACCAAGGAGGGTCAGGCAATGGGCAGAGTACTGACTTTGGAGTCAGACAACTTGGATTTGGAATTCATTTATGCTATTTACTACCTGATTGAGCTTGGGGAAATAATTTCTCTTTTATGAGCCTCAGCTTTCTACTCTATAAAATGAATAGGTTGGATTAGATGACCTCTAAAGACCTTTTTCCAGTTCTCAATCTAATGACCTTATGAACTGGTCATCAGGACTATCCAAACATTGAATCAACATTAACCTGGACTTGTCCTAGGGGAAGCTGACACTGAAGAAAAACCAAAATTCTTCATATTATAGATCTGAATTAGAGTACTGTCAACATGGTGTAGACCATAGAAGGCTGTAAATCTGAATCACAAAAGAGCCAAAATATCCCTAAAGCTAGCAAAAAGTGCTGTATTAATGCCTCTGAAGAGAGGCTACTTAGACTGAAAAGAAGCAGAAAACTGAACAGATTCAGTAGAGAATTAGCAGATGCTATCATAGCTGAGGAAGCAGGCTTAGACGATACCAACAGCCCTGAGTGACAGAAGCAAGCGGCAAATTCAGAGGTAGAGGAGTTTTCCAACTAGGAAGCAGTCTGGGAGTATAAGCAACCCAGGTTATGAGTATTCCCCTCCCACCAATGGTATGAGAATCTGTGTATGTTGTGAGCAGAGGGGAAGGGAATCTTGTTATTTGCCTATTTTGTACGATTAAATTGTCTTTGTCTTGAGTTAAAGTGTCTAATTTTTAGAAAAGAAAAGAAACACTAGATGGAGATTCATGAGATATGGTATTGAATAACCTTTAAGACAACTCAAAGAGTTGAACCCTCACTTTCAGGAGCCCCCATTTGAAGGGGTTCAGGATACAGAACAATCAGAGGTCACTACAGGCTTCGTTGTGAGAGAAGTAACTCTGTCATTGGAGGTCTCTAAGCAAAGGCTGGGTGACACCCCCCACCCCCCCCCGCCCCCACCCAGGGTCAAAATACCTGCCTTTCTCCTCTGCTCTTGAATTCCTAATGCACTTGTGACACGATGTTGTAGTAGATCTGGGATTCTTGACTCGGTGCCCAGGAAACTTGTATTTCAATATAATTTATTTCCTTTGTAGGTCTATGCATTTTATTTTATGCATTTAAAAATATTTATATTGAGAAGCAGCTCAATAATGTTTCACCAAACTGCCAAAGGGGTCCATTACACAGAAATAATTAAGAAGCCCATCTCTAGGGGCAAGCTGAGTCCCCTACCAAATCAAATGCCAAATACTCTTTTATCCTCCATATGCTGTTTGGCCATTAAGCAGGTAGGTTTTCCATTACTAAAGACTAGGTATAGAAGAGAGAGAAGCAAGTGAAGGGAGTACTAGAAGGCAGAAGCCCCCTCGACCTTTCCACCCATGTCCCATTCAGCTCTTCCCTTCCCTCCCTCTACTAAGTGGGATTGCAGAGCACCAGCTTGCAAACATGCTGGGTTGGTCTAGGCTAGGCCATGCCTGCTGCACAGCACATGTGTTGATGGAAGGGAAGGTGGAAGGCAGTAGAGAGTCCCATCTAAGGTTATTTTTAAATCATCCCAGGCCTTTGAAAGAAACCTCACACATGGCCCCCACCACAGATCACAGCCTGCTGGTGCCCTACAAAGCTCTCCTGGGAGGTACCATCTGTGTCCCTCTCAGTGTGCAGAGGCCCCCTCTGGGGCAGGCCCCTCAGAGAGGGGACTTCCCAAGGGTATGGGCCCAAAGTGTCATCACTGCCCCATGAAAATAGCTTGGGGAGGAGTATGTGGGGTGGGGGATATGACTGGGGAGCTGGGGGGGGGGTGGTCCAGCAGCATGTCTGAGATCACTTAGTATACCTAAGGAAATGGGGCGGAAAGAATCCTGGATTTGGGAGTCTTATGCTTACTATCTATGTGACCTTAGGCATCCCCTTCCTAGCCCTCACTTTCATACTCTGTGAAATAAGTAGGCTGGCCTCATCCGTCAAAAATCTGTAATCTCAGGCCTTGGATCCCTAGGTTGCGTCTTCCTCTCAAACCAGAGGTCCCCCAACATCCGAGAGCAGTCTGAACTTTAGACTACAGCTTTCTTGGGAGTGAAGATCAGATTTTTCTCCTGGCAACTCAAAGGGATAATGAAGAGTAAGGGCCAGAATCAGAAAGACCCCAGTTTAAATTCCACCTTAGACACTTAATAGCTGTGTAACCTTGGGTACATTGGTTCACTTATCCATGCCTCTGTTTCCTCATCTGTAAAACAAGGAAGGGGGATTTGTTGAGTTCTAGGTTCCTTTCTAATTCTAAAGCTATGATTCCATCCTCCTACCTCTCCTACCATGTGCTTTCCATCACTCCAGCAGCTCTCACTGGGGGTGTCTATAAGGGAGGTGGGGGGAGATTTAAGTACTTTGAAGCCCCAGCGTGACAGGAACACAGGCTCTGGCACATGCACTCTCTACATAATGCTTGAGCATCCAGATGAAAACAGAAAAATGTCCTTCATCATCTGGATGTTTGTAATACAGGGCCCTCAACATCTGGAAATGTGACAGCATCTGGATGATAGACTGGGTTTTTCACTTTTCTGTCCAAAGATAGTGTTGACAGAGAAAAAGAGGCAGGCAGAAAGAAAGAAAGAAAGAAAGAAAGAAAGAAAGAAAGAAAGAAAGAAAGAAAGAAAGAAAGAAAGAAAGAGAGAAAGAGAGAAAGAGAGGGAGGGAGGGAGGGAGGAAGGAAGGAAGGAAGGAAGGAAGGAAGGAAGGAAGGAAGGAAGGGAGATAGAGAGAAAGAAAGATGAGGGAGGGGAAAGAAATAAAGCTAGAGAGGGGGAGAGAGAGAGAGAGAGAAAGAGAGAGAGAGAATCAGAGACATTGATAGAAAAAATAATAATAACAGTTCCCATTTCTACAAAATGCTGACACAGAGAAAGGGATAAGACCTAAGATTTCAAGGATATGGAGAATTCTTAGAAAAGAAAACTCTATCAATTCAGGTGGGCACTTTTTCCAAAACTTATAGTTTAAGAATTGTCTAGAGCACTTGGGAAAATGACTTGTCCAAGGTCACATGGCCAGTATGTGTTAGAGCTAGAACTTCCTGGCTCAGAGACCAGTTCTCTATCATATTCTTACATGGAGAAAGAGAAAAAAATATATGGAGACAGGAATGAAAATTATGGAGGGAGGTCTCCCTGCCCCCCAAATGTGACTCCACAGTTTTGTCTTGAAGGCTGTGATTCACAGGGATGGAGGGTTGAGGAAGGACAGAATCCGGAGCAGTCACTGGTGCCATCTAGGGTGAGAAGCTCTCACCCTGACACATTGGGGAGACTGTCCCAGCTACCATCTGGGCCCCACATGTATGCCCAGGGGGTTGGTCCCGCCCAAGAATGAAGTACAAGCTATCCACAGTTCTCTGGCTTGCATGGTATATTCTATTTCTTTTTAATGAAAATTTTAGTGTTTTATTTTTCCAATTATATGTCATAACAATTTTTAATATTCATTTTTTAGAAATTGAATTCCAAATTCTCTCCCTTCCTCCCTCCCCTTCCTCCTCTTTGAAAAGGCAAACAATTTGATATAGATTATACATATGCAGTCATTGCACAGAATATTCTAGGAGTTGGGGGGACTTGGGGAAAGAGAAACTAGGGGAAAGGGGGCCCCCAGCATGGTCAATATCACCCTGTTCCGCATGGAAGGACTCACCATAACCAAATTCTGGGCTGGGCTGGATTGGTCACAGCAACAGGGGGACGGGAAGTGGGGGAGATTCTAGAAAGTAGATACTGCCTATGGGTCCTGGAGTATCTCCAGCAATGGGTCTGTTTCACATTGAGCCACCTATATTCTCTCGCCCCATTGTGACCCATAATACATGTTTCTGAGAAAGCTCATGGGGGATCTGGGGTCAGTCCTTGGCTAGGGTTAGCCTTGTGCCTAGTAGAAAGTGAGCTCTATCTATTCCTTTCTCTGTGTCACATTCTACTATATATCCTACGTAATCACCTATGTTTTGACTTCCCTGTGTTAGAGTATAATTCTCAAGACAGTGACTTGAAGGATCTTCAGTCTAGCATTTCAGAGGTCATTCAGTTTACTACCTCTCATTTTTCATATGGGGAAACTAAGACCTGGGGAGGTGACTTTCCCAAGGTCACTTGGGAAGGGAAGATTTGAACCTTGGTTCCTCTGACTCCACCATACCATGTTCCCCGCCTAAATCAGAGGACCTAGGTTGGAATACTGCATCCTACCTACCGGCGATATAATTTTGGGTAAGTTATTTAACCTTGCAGCCATGGTTTCTTCATCTGTAAAATGCTGGAGGTTGGCCTGGATGACCTCCTTAGGGGTCCTCCAAGCTCTGATTCCATGATCTAAGGTAGGTATCATGGCATCTACTACCCCTGTGTTCCCAACACAGAATTCATGGATTGGTACAACATAGCCAGATAGGAAATGCTTGTTGTGTTAAATGGAATGGAACAGGGCCAGAACTTTGTGATGAAGATTAGAACTCAGTCTGAGCCCAGGAAACAGTATTGGGTTGGGTTTTTTTGCTTTTTTTCTCCTTCCTCTGTGGCTCACCACCTATGTGAGCTCAGGCAAGTCACTATCTGACTGTGAGAGAAGTGATTATTAATAACCACTATCTTGGGGAGATTCAGAGCTCTCCAGCTTCTTCCAAAGTCCTAGTTTTAAGCTCAGTCCCTTGAAGGACATTACTCATAATGACATTGAAATAGTCCTCCTTATCTTGGTCTTTACAAGGAATTTAATCTAAGGTGGGGGAGACAGATCCTTTTGTCTAGAGCCCAGAGTTGGAGGTAGTTTCTCCATCCAAGGATGGTTGATGTCACCCTCAGCCCCTCATTGAAGACCTACTATATAGATTGTGAGCCCATCCGCCATAATTGTCTTTGATCTAAGAGAGAAGGCCAAATGATCATCCTTATATTAACAACCTGTTGGCCTTATTAATAAAATGATTAAATTATCCAGAAACTATGTCTCTGGAACTTTTTAAACATCACAGCTGGGACAGGGGTCTTTCGCCATCCATTTCAGCTGTCTTAAGACTTTAAAAGATTTACAAAAAGCTCAGACTAGCCAGTAAATGAGAAAAGCAATAACTCTCTCTTTTGTTTTGTTTTTTGGAGGGGCAATTGGGGTTAAATGACTTGCCCAAAGTCACATGGCTAGTTAAGTGTTAAGTGTCTGAAGCTGGATTTGAATCCAGGTCCTCCTGACTCCAGGGCCAGTGCTCTATTCATTTCGCCACCTAGCTGCCCCACAATAGCTCTTTATTGAACTTAAAAGCTAAGATGAGCAACCTTAACTTGGGCAAGGACCTTTGTCTCACCTCTGACACATACAAACTGTGTGACTTAGAAAAAAATCTTCTGTGTTCTAAGTCAGAGACATCAAACACCTGGGCCCCATTCAACCCACATCACTCTGAGAGCAGCCTGAACCAGATTAAAATGGTGTTCCTATCTGGTTTTAATGTGTTGATATATTAACAACAACAAATTTTACATATACATACATATATACATACTCACACACATATAAACATATGTGGTTTTCTAAGACAATATGGGGCCCCCAAGGCTCCTTGTATGTTGGGGCCCTTTAAGACTCTACCCGAACTCTGAGAACCCACGGAAAACTCAGGCAAATAACAGAGCAGCTCAGACTAGGGTTAGAGGCACCTGAGTGTATATCCTGCCCTGTGATTTTGGGGTATTGAGTATGCGCTGCTAACAGGGGAGCACTCCCCTGCCATAAGAAGCCTGCTACTGCTGAGGCACGTGGGGGAACAGAGTCAGGAGAGGGGAAAGGAGATAAAAGGAGGGAGAGGGGAGGAAGGAGAGAAGAGGGGATTGTGAACGAGAAAGAGATTAAATGGCAAGATATATCACATCTTGGTGTCAGGACTCCTTTGTCTGTTTGGGAGGAGCAGGCTCTCCCAGGGGTTCGTGGGGGCGAACCAGAGGTCGCAGTGGGACGACCAGGAAAGGAACTCCCAGAGGGTCACAGTAGGGCGACCATAAGGGTCGTAGTAGGGCGACCAGAATCGCAGAAGGCAATTGGAGTGCCGTAGAGGCGACTGGAGAGGTGAGTTTGACGTCAGCGCAGTAAGGCGAGTCCTTCACTTGTATATGGCTTAGCAGCCCACTTTATTTGAGTTTGACAATTCTCTAACAGTTGCTGAGGAAGGACAGGTCTACTTTGGTTGAGGTAGTGTCTCCACCAATGAAACCATGGGTCCAGTTCCTCTCCCTGCACCTAAGGACAGAGATAATCCAGTATCTACTCATGGAGGTCAGACGAAAAAAATCAGGTGTGATGGTCTTCGGGCAATGTCAGGAAGAGGAAGACCATTAAGAACAGTCCTATGGTAACAAAGCATTAGAGGCAAGATAGAAGGCCTATCATTTGGGGATTAGCTAGGCAACTTGTGGTGCGTGAATGTAATGGAATATTTCTCTGCTAGAAGAAAGGGTGAATACAGTGGATCCAGAGAAGCATGGAAAGATTTGCATTATCTGATGCAGTCATCTATGCAGAGGCAAGAAAATAATATACTCAATGGCTATAACGATGTAAATGGAATCACTACCATGAAATAATAATTTAAAAAAGAATGTTGCAAAATTATAACAAACAGCAAGAAAGCTTCCAAGCATAGGAAAGTTCAGATAAGGAAGTATGCATCAGGCAGGAGGAGGGGGCATGTTTGGAAGAGAGAGAGCCTGTTAGAGACAAGCCACAGGGATCTCAGAGAGCCCCTTCTCCACCCACCCACCTCGCCCCCAATTTTTTGAATACCACAGGATCAAATCTACAATTTCCTAGCTAATTACTGAACATTAACCACTAACCTACCCAGCTCTGTGATGTCTTAAATATCTTTGGGGAAAATAGTGGATTCATCAATCTTTCAGTTCCAATGAAGCCAGTAACACTTACCCTCCCACCCTACACCACCCAGTGGTGCATCCACCAGAGGCCAACCCATAGACAAAGTCCAACTAGCTATGTCCTCCATATGGCCCCAATATTCCCATCGCAAAATTACAGAAGAGATTTTAAAACCTAGAATATAGAATGTTGGAGCTGGGAGAGACTATAGATCATAGAACACAGAACATTAGCTTTGAAAGAGGATTTAACACTTGCAGTATAGACTGTTGGAGCCAGGAAGGCAGTAGGACATAAAACACAAAATGTCGGTACTAGAAGGGACCTGAGAACAAAGAATTTCAAGCACAGGAAGGCGTCCTTAGAGAGGACCAAGTAAGTGGTCCAACCCCCTCCTTTTACAGAGGTGGAAACTGAGGCCTAAAAGAGTCACCTAAAGTCACATAACTAGTAAGTGTCAGAAATGGGACCCAGGTGGCCTGACTCCCAGTCCAAGGCTCTTTTCAACAGTCTCTCAGCATTGGCAGTAGCCCAAGGGAGACCGTCCATCCATGAGGAAGGGGGAGAAACAAAGGGAAAGGCTAAAGGATTCATCCATGCAGTCTCCTGCTCCTTGGACTTCTTCTTCCACAGTGGGCCCCCAGACAGAGATTCCACACTTCAGCCCCAGAGACTAGGCATAATTGGGGCCATTGGAAAGGTGTTCTGGTCCAACCCTAGAGAAGGAGGGTAGGATCCACTGAGGAAATCTGAAGCAGGGAGAGGAGCCCATGGGGCTCTAGGCTTTAGAGGAGGAGGGGGCCTTAAAGACCATTTAGCAATGACCTCCCCCACTCCATAGGCCTGAGCTGGGATCCTGGGGACTATGGAGGGGAATTCAGCAGGCAAAATCCCTTCATACAGAAAGAAGGAAAATTGGATTCCAGGGTGAGACAAATCCCATAACCTTCCAGGGACCCTTCTCTAGCTATCTCAGCCCATGTTAATTTATCCCTCCACAAAACTAACAGCCTTTTTTGCACCTAACTCTTTTTCCTAGGTTCCCCTCCCTTTCCCCCCCCCTCTCCTGGCTGTGTTCTATTGGAAGAGTCAATTTCCTCTCCTTGGGTCCATTTTTGCATTAGTAAAATGAGGAAGTTGGATTAATTCATTGGTGTCAAACTCAAATAGAAACAAGGCCAGAAGGATCTCTGCAGGCAACATATCAACTTAGAAAACCCGTAAATGAACGTTATGCTTTATTGTATTTTTACTTATTTTGTTAAATATTTCCTAGATGATATCTAAGCTTCTTTCCAGGCCTAAATCCCCTGATCTGTGACCTGCCTTCCTCTCTTGTGTCCCTTTTCCTCTCACGAGGTGTTTACTGGCCTAAGAGGAATTTCTCGCCTCCTACCAGGTCAGACTCCTAAAGGGAGGAGATGTCACGGCTGGTAGTTGCTGCCAAAATCTGTGGTAGCCCAGGCCCGGCATGAGGCAAGAAGGTCAAACGGGTGGGGGTTTCCCTGCAGGGATCAGTTTAGAGAAGAGTTGGCCTCTAAAATTTAAAGGTCATTCCAACTAGAATAATAATAATAACCACGTACATTCCTATAGAGCTTCATAAGGCCCTTTGCTGGCTCCCTCTCATTTGATTGAGCTAACCCCCCCCTTACCCCCCACTCTCTCTCTTTCTCTCTCTCTCTCTCTCTCTCTCTCTCTCTCTCTCTCTCTCAAGCCCTATGCTAAGAAATCACTCACACACTTTTTCCAAGAAAAGACATTTACTCTCCTCTCTTAGGAACCCTCTCCAATCTCACTCTTTGTCTAACTTTATATCCATCCTGACACTAAGTGGCATAGATCCTGGACTTTGAGTCAGGAAGATCTGAGTTCAAATCCTGCCTCAGACATGTGACCCTGGGCAAGTCACTCAATCTTTCTCAGTCTGTTTCCTCCTGTGTAAAATAGGGATGATCATAAGAGCAACCACTTCACAGGGTTGTGGTGAGGCTCACAGATGATAATATATGCAAGAGCATTTAAAGTACTTGAAAAATTTTAGCTATAATTATTCTCACCATTTTAGCAGATGATGAGAGCAGTGCAGTCACTGGTCTTCTATGCAATCATAGGAACAGCAGCTCAACTCTTTGCAGCCCTTGAAGATTTGCAAAGTCCTTTGTAAACATTTTCTCCTTGCACCTTGTAATAACTCCGTAAGGCAGCTGCTTTTGTCTGCGTTTTATACGGGGGAAACTGAGGCTCCTGCAGTTTAAATGACTTACCCAAGTTATATGTATCTGAGGAGGGACTGAACCAAGTTCCTGCTGACTGCAAATTCGATATTCTCTCCAATCCATCGTCCTGCCTTTTCCCCAGCTTCTGAAGCCCTAAAGGAAGATTAGCCTGCTATCCCTACTCCCATCTCCCCCACCACATGACCATCTCCTATTAACCTATTCAACCATATAGTCCCTGTAACGTACCCTCACCTGCTCCTACTCCCACAGGCCTCTGGTTGCAGCTCTATGAGGACAGGAATAACAGAACTCCTGGCCCAAGTCCTGCTCGGGCTCCGGTGGCAACAACAATGGTGTGAGGTTCTCACAGCAGATGTGACCTTGAGATCTCCATGGCTCCCACAGGCTTCTGGCCCAGGCCTGGGACTCAGGACCAGCCCCGCTAAGTTTGGAGGCTCTTCTCACCACATCGCTTACAGGGCGATGAAATGCTTGGCAATGGCAACCCCCCAGAGACAATATACTTCTGAATTAGAAAAGAAGTAAGATGACGACTGATGGCTGGCATACTCCCTCCCACCAATGAAATTGCACAGATCCTTGAAATGTTGAAGTAATAAGTCCGTGGATTTTGATTGTGTTTTGTTTGCCTATTCAGTATATGTTTACATGGTTATATGTTGCCTTTCCCTTTAGGATATAAGGTTTATTTCATTTTGTCTCATTTTTTGTCTCTGTATCTCTAATGTCTAATAAATGCTTGTTTTTTTTTTCATTCAATTTTATTTTCAGATCCCTAAGGTTTGTTGATTGATTAGTAAGAATTCTCATTTATATAGCATTTTATTGAAGAGTTTTCTTCCCACCCCCTTCCTGTGAGGTGAGTAGTGCCCATATTTTTATTTTTAGTACGCTCCTCTGATCTCATTGGTGAAGGGAACTCCCTCTACCAATGTAGACCAGCAACTGCTCTGCAAATTCTAATCTTAGTTGCTAGTGTCACACACAGTCTTACTGAAACAAGACTTGGACTTTGGTGTTCTTGGCTCAAAGGCTGGCTCTCTGATCACTGTACCACATCTTCATTTTATAGATGAGGAAACTGAGGTTCAGGAAGAGGAAATCAATTGCCTGCCATCACACAGCTAATAAAGGTTAGAGCCAATTCATATTTGACTATGGCTTCAACTGATAACTCAGTCCTAGAATCACAGACTTGAGAGCTAGAAGGGACCTTGGGAATTATCTGCTTTGACTCTCTCATGGTACAGATGAGGAAAATGAGACTCAGGGAAACTAAATGACTGGACCAAAGTCACCAAGCTAGTAAATAGGAGAGGCCTGTGATAGCAAGGTGGGGACCCAGTCAAGCGCTCAGAAGCAGTAGCACCATCTTTGGGCCTCAGAGGCAATCAGGACAGTAAGTAAGAGCAGCATCAGTGACAGCAGCAACTTCAGGAGCTCTCAGCCCAGAGACAATAAGGGGGTTGGACAACTATCAGAAAGAAGTTATATGGGACCTTTTGCTGACATTGGGTGCAGCTAGTGCTGTTTGGCATCTCTGTTGCCCATATGTAATTCTGGGTCCCAGTTTTAAACTGGAAAAGAGGGTTGATGGTCAGTCACAGGGAGCAGGAACCCTGGTCACAGTTCCAAAGCAAAGAGGAGCCCTAATACTTGTGGCTACTAGAGACCAGGGGCCCTTCCTGAGCAAAGACCAGAGTAAAGACCAGGAAAGGAATGACTGCACCTCTTCCAGGATCACACCACCTTGCATGCACCAAAAAATTGCAGACCCCCAGAATTAGCTCTGAAAATAACAGTACACAAAAAGTCTTTAGTTTGGGACAGTGCCTCTCCACCCCAGATGAGAAGAGCCCAACTTTAATATAAAGTTCAAAGTTCAGAAGAAAGCAACAATGTGAAAAGAGCTATAACCAAAGCCAACTAATTGGACACAAGACCAACAAGAATTCCTGGAAGAGCTAAGAAAGAGCTAAGTGTAATAGAGAAAAATTTGGAAAAGGAAATGAGAATAATGCAAGAAAATTATGAAAAGAGAATTAACAGCTTGGCAAAAAAGGCACAAAATAAACTGAAGAAAACAATTCCTTAAAAAACAGAATTGGCCTAATGATGAAAGATGCATAAAAATTCACTGAAGAAAAGAACTCCTTAAAAAACACAATAGACCAAATGGAAAAGGAGATGCAAAAATTCACTGAAGTAAAGGATTCCTTCAAAGACAGAATTAGCCAAATGGAAAAAGGGGTGCAATAGCTTATTGGAAATAATTCTTTAAAGCTAATGACTCTATGAGATATAAACAATAAAACAAAGTCAAAGAATTTTTTTTAAATAGAAGAAAATGTGAAATATATCAGGAAAAAATTGACCTAGAAAATAGATCAAGAAGAGATAAGTTGAGAATTATTGGATTACCTGAAAGCCATGATCAAAGAAGGAGGCTAGTTATCATATTCCAAGAAGTTATAAAGAGAAACGTCCCCAGTATCTTAGATCCAAAGGGTAAAATGGAAGTGAAAAAGAATGCACCGATCACCTCCTGAAAGAGATCATCACATGAAAACTTCCAGGAATATGATAGCCAAATTCCAGAGCTCCGAAGTCAGAGAGAAAATAATGCAAGTAGCCAGAAACAACCAATTCAAATACTGTGGAGCCACAGTTGGGACCACACAAGATTTAACAGCTTCTATATTAAAGGAGCACAGGGCTTGGAATATGATATTTCAGAAAACAAAAGAGCTAAGATTACAACTAAGAATAATCTACTCAACAAAATTGACTATAATCTTTCAGGGGAAAATGGATATTTAATTAAATAGAGGAATTTCAAGCATTCCAGATGAAAAGACCAGAACTGAATAGAGAATTTGACATTCAAATAGGAGATTTAAGAGATACATAAAAAGGTAAATATGAAAGAGTAATCATAAGAGACTCAATAAAGTTAAACTGCTTACATTCCTATATAGGAAGATGATACATGTAAGTCCTAAGAACCTTGTCATTTCTACATAGACAGAGGGCATGAGTGTGAGTTTATTATGTTGGGATGATCTCAAAAAACAAATTGGAGTGAGAAAGAGGAATGAACTGAAAGAAGGAGGAAGGAAGAGGTAGAAAGGGGAAATTTTTCTCACATGAAAAAGGTATGCATAGAAAAGTTTTTGTAGTGAAAGGGAAAATGGGGCAGGTGATAGATAATGCTTGAACCTCATTCTCATCAGAATTGGTTCAAAGAGGGAAAAATATGTATTCACATTCAGTTGGGTATAGAAATTTCTCTTACCTGGTAGGAAATAGAAGGTGAAGGGAGAAAGTGATATAGGGATGGGTGATACAAAAGTAAGGGTAGATTAAGGGAGGCAGCAGTGAGAAGCAAAACAGACTTTTGAGAAGAAAGAGGATAAAAAGAGAAAGAAGGATAAACAGAAGAAAATATGATACAGAGAAATACACAATAATCATAATATAAAATGAATGTGAATAGCAGAATGGATTAGAAACCAGAATCTAGCAATATGTTATTTACAAGAGACACACTTGAAACAAAGATACACACACATAGGCTTAAAATAAAGAAATGTAGCAGAATCTATTATTCTTCAGATTAAGTTAAAAAAAAAGGCAGGGATAGCAATCATGATCTCAGACAAAATAAAAGCAAAAATAGATCTAATTAAAAGATAACCAGAGAAACTACATTTTGATAAAAGGTACATAAACAATGGAATAATATAAAAATTATGTCAGATTTCTCTGATAAAGTCCTCTTTTTCAAATATACAGGCAATTGAGTCAAATTTATAAAAATAAGAGCCATTCCATAATTGATAAATGGTCAAAGGATATAAACAGGTAGTTTTCAAAAGAAGACATCAAAGTTATCTATAATCATATGAAAGAAATGCTCTAAATCAGTATTGAATAGAGAAATACAAATTAAAACAACTCTGAGGTACCACCTCACACCTATGGGGAATGACAAATGCTGGAGAGGATGAGGAAAAATAGGTACATAATTAAGAGTTGGTGGAATTGTGAACTGTTTCAATCGTTCTGGAGAGTAATTTGGAAATATACCCAAAGGACTATAAAACTGCCATATAACTACTGGGTTTATACCCCAAGATCAAAGAAAAAGGAAATGGACTTATACATACAAAGGCATTTATAGCAGGTTCTTTTTGTGGTGGCAAAGAATTAGAATTTAAGGGGATGCTTATCAAATGTGAAATGGCTAAGCTGTGGTGTATGAATGTGATGGAATATTATTGTGCTATAAGAAATGATGAGGAGGGAGTGTTTTCAGAAAAAAAAAAACATGGCAAGACCTATATGAATAATGCAAAGTGAAGTGAAAAGAACTGGGAGATCATTGTGCATAGTAACAGCAATGTTGTAGTGGTTATCAACTGTGAAAGACTTGGCTACTCTGGTCAATTCAATGATTCAAGCCAATTCCAACGGACTCACGATAAAAAAATGCAATCCACCTCCAGAGAGAGAACTGATGAACTCTGAGAGCAAACTGAAGCATAATTTTCTTACTTTTTTTTCTCTTTTTTTGGTGATACGGAGAACATAGAAAATGGTTTTATGATTTTGCATATATACGCAATTGATATAATTTTGCTTGCTTTCTCAGTGTGGGGCAGGGAGGGAGAGAATTTGGAACTCAAAGAATGTTAGAAATAAATAATGTGCTTTTTAAAAAATCAAACAAAGTTAGGCCTTTCAGTCTCTATAAGTACATTCCTTCTAGTATGCTCTGCTCCCTCCTGATTTACTGCTTGTTTTTACCTGATTAAATCACTTCTTTTGGGGGGCCCCAGTTTCCTCTTATTTAAAATAAACATCAGTTTAAGGCCACTGCTGGCTCTAACTCTTCTGATCCTTTGGTATTGGGGTTAAATTATTGAATTCAAAGAATTTCATTACTTGCCCCACCTACAGTAAAAAGAAAAAAAAAGAGGGTCGTTATCAGAGGCCCCACTTGTGCCTTACCCAAGCTATGAGTTTGCAGTTCCAACTCCCCTTAACCGTGTGTGTCCCATAATAAGCCAGCTGGGTTTTTTATCGGCACACACAGCTTGTATATCTTTTGTTTCAAACAAAATTAATAACGTTTAGGTATACAAAACCCATGACTTTGTATAGCCTCTCAAGGATGTATATATATACATATCCCTCTGTGTGTTTAATTTTCATGCCAAGATTAAAATCCTGTCTTAGAGAAAAGGAAGTTGAGACTCAAAGTTCAGCTAATAATCAATGAACCTTTATTAAGCACCTTATTTATTAAGCCCTTTATTGAATACAAAGAAAGGCAAAAGTGGTCTCTGGCCTCAAGGATCCCATATGGTCAGATTATGTGCGATATATGCCTATAATTCTCTGAGCTCACTAAGACAGAGAACTGAATCTCCCAAGTGTCCTTTTCCCTCATTATACTGGGGAAAATGCTGAGCATGCAACAGGGCCCTAGAACTAATATCCGAGGAAAACAGAAAAGAATCATAGACACAATGTCAAAGCTGCTCGTGACTTCAAGGCACTGAATTTTAAGATCTGGATGGGGATTTAGAACACACACAGACACATCAGAGCTGGATGGAACATCAAACATAGAAGTGAAAATCACAGAATCCAAGGCCCTCATTTTGCAGATGAGGAGACTTCAGCCCCAAAATGGAAGCAGCTTAATTAGTCACACAGCCACAAAGGATGGAAGGGGAAGCCCTGCCCCATGGCTTCTTTGGTGGCAGGTGTGTGTCTGGGGGCAGAGGGTGGGAGAGGACAGCCGGCGCTCCAGGTGGCCTGGCCTGGCACCCCCTTCTTGATGGGTGCTGCCATCTTGTGAGCAGACATGTTCATAAGATCATAGATCTAGAAATAGAAAGCATCTCAGAGGCCATCTTAGGCCATCTCCTTTATTTTACCGATGAGTAAACTGAGGCCCAAAGAGATAGGGCCTTACCCAAGATCACATATGCCAAAAGTGTGAGAGGTCGGATTTGAACTCAGATTCTCTGACACTGGGGCTCTCGCTCAGTATGTGTGATTTTTCTGGGAGGACAGTGCAGAGAAGAAGTATTCACCTCCTCCCTTCAGAGAAAAACTGCTCTTGGTCTGGGTTCCTAGGGATATTTCCCAATGCTGGCTATTGGTCTCCTGGGAATAGAAGTAGTTCTCTGGACACAGGGGCTGGAGCTGGGGCTGGGTGGGTCAGCTGACTCTGGGCCATTCTCTCCATTGCAGATTGAGCCAGAACAAGAACACGGGATTAAGGGAGAAAGACAAAAGTCACCCCTCCATCCACCTCCTCATTGGGGGGATTCTCCTTGTATACTTTGCTGCTCTCCATTCCTAAGACTGAGCAAGGACACATCCCCCCTGCCACCCTCCCCCTTGCAGGCTGCAGACCCAGCTCTGCTGAGGTCTGAGGAGGAGACAGCCTCTGAACCCAGAGAATCCCTGGCTTGTCTGAGTGTCCAGTGGCAGGCCTGGGCTGGACATCCCAGGAGCTCAGAGAGCGGAGCTGGACGGTAGCATGAGCTCTCCTGCCATCTGGCTTCTTCCTTGAGTAATGCAGGACACTCACCGTCCCTCCTCCTGCCAGTGGTGGGGGGGAAGGGGGTGGGGTGAGGAGGAGGGAGTTTGCCCTCGCTTTCCCTCTACAAACTTGTGGGTCCGGACCTCATTGCCAAAGACACAGATCCAGCCTGGAGAAGTAGGTCAAATGTTACCGAGTTACAGGAGGGAGGCTGTGGACTTGCCTTCCCTGAAGATCCTTCAGAGTCCACAGCAGGGAGAAGACAGCCTTGGGCCCATCTATCCAGAGCCCCAGGGAAGAGGGCAGATGGCTGAGATGACCCTGGGAGGTCCATAGCTTGGACCCTCAGAGCCCCAGCCCACTTAGTAAGGGCTGCCTTGATCAGGCTCTGGTCATTAGGAATCAGAGGGGCAGAGGAAGTCAAGACTGAAGTTATTGAGACCTCCAGGACACTCAATCCTGGAAGACTTCCCAGAGGAAGCAGAACTAGGCTGCCTTTTCTATTTTGGCCAGGGTGGAGGGGAGGGTGAGACTGTCAGAGAGGTAGGGGATAGGGATGCTACTGGGTAGATGGGAGGCATAGGATGAAGAATTGGCCAGAAATTAGGGGGATGGGGGCAGACAGCTGACACTTAAAGCTCCCTTTAGGGTTTATAAAGTTATTCCTACATTGTCTTATATGATTCCTAGAACAGGCCCTGTGATACAGGGGGCACAAGACCCCATTTTACAATACATGAAGTGATGCACCCCCAGTCAAACAACCAATAAACCCCTATTTGAACCCCAATTTCTTGATTACAAGTCTAGAATTTTTTTCTATGACATCACAAGGGAGGTGAATATGGATGGACTCAGCACAGGGTGCTGTGGTATGAGACAAGGGATGAGCGGGATGACCAAGAGAGATCAAATATTAGGGGTGTTCAAGTCATGGAGAACCCCCCTTACCTCTACTGTCCCTACTCTCCATCCCTGTCTAGTCAGGGAAAACAGTCTGGAGGAGGAGGCAGGCTGGGTTCTAAGGAAAGAGAAGGAGGACATTCTGGCTGAAGGAGAAGAGGGAGGAGGGCCATTCCTGGAATGAAGGCCCTCATCTCCATCCAGAAGCATGGGATGAAGGAATGGGGGAGGAAACGAGGAGGGAGGCATTCGGTCCCCCACCCCACCCTCAGCTCTCTCCTTCCCTCCCTAGAATAAATTGTCTACGACACACACATATGTTCCCTCTCTCCCTCCCTGCTGGGGATCAGACACACAGCCCGTGGAACACCACCTTCTCCCCTTTCCTTTTCCCTTCCTCACATTTGGCTGCCAAGCCAGGCCTCCTCTCCACCCCAGAAGCATAAAGCAGCTACAGCCCAGTCATCAGCCCAAGGGGGAGAGGGAGAGAATGGCCCAGATTCTGTTACAGAAGCAGAGTTCCTAACCAGAAGAGGCCTACAGAGAGGGCAGCATGGCAGAGCCCTGGGGCCCTGGGAGAGTCATTTCCCATTATTAGGCCTCCCTTTCTTCTTCTATTGAAAAGACTATGCTGTCTTCTAACTCAAAAATACTCTTTTAACTGTCATTTTTAAAAAGCAGACCCCTGATTCTATTGGTATAAGGAAGCAGTTCTCAAAGTGTGATCTGGGGACCCCTTGGAAGGCCCCAAGATTTTTTCAGGGATTCCTATTTTCATAATATTATGATGCAAGATGTTTGCATTTCTAATACCATAGTGACAAATATAACTCACATAAACAAATGCTCTTTGGGAGGGGATCCTCAATAATTTTTTTAAGAATATAAAAGGGGCTTAAGACCAAAAGTTTGTAAACCTCTGGTATAAGGAACTCCCAGGTGAGGACATTTTCTTTACCAATGTAGATGGTAATGTCAGAGAGTCTCCTGGAACACTAAAGAAATGAAATGACCTGCCCAGAGTCACACAGCCAGCATGTGTCAGAACAAAGTTCTCTATCCACTCTGCCCCAATCACTCTTCTAGGATTAAAAAGGTTTATTTATTCCACATTCTATGTTCTAATGCCTCTTTCAGGTGTGTAGTCCTGGGTTTCAAGGTCCCTCCCAGCTGTCACCATCATAAGTCTCCCTCTCTCCTGTGAGTGAGTGGGGTACCTAATTCAATCTCTTTTCTCCACCATGGCAGTAGAAACACCTATACTGTGATAAGAAAGTTACTGTTGGCTTGATATTTACACAATTATGCACACTTTGTTTGGAATTGAAACTTGTCCATAAAGTCTCCATGTGGCCAAGGTTCCAGAGAGGGAAGTGTCACTGGCCTGCCATTCCAAGGCCAAAGAAGTGTAGATGATGGGGGAGTAGAAGCCAAAGTTCTGAGATGAAATACTATTAATACTAATATTTTCATAGATATACCAGCTCACACCTACATAGCTTTAACTTACCAAAACTCTTTCTCATCCACCATTAGAGAGGCAGTCCGTCCCAAGACAAGAAGAGACACTAGATTAAGGATCAGGGAAAATTAATTCGAATCCTGAATCTTTCCTGTGGTCTTGATCAAGCCCATTTAACTTCTGTAGGCCTCATTTTCTTCATCCACAAAACAATCGAGTTAGGCTAAATTATCTCTAATATCTCTTCGTATCACTAGATGCTATGAGCCTTACTAGTCTTCTTGGAAAGGGAGGCACAGAGAAAAAGATAACAGGTAAGGAAACTGAGGCCCAGAAAGTTGTTACTTCCTGAGGGTCCTACAGTGATATCCAGGTTCTAAAACCAAGGTTTCCTGTACTGTACTTAGGAGTAATCAGTCCTAGATAAACACACACACACACACACACACACACACACACACACACACACACACACAATCACTCATTCCCAGAACATCTTTCTTACCAAGAGACAATTGGACTAGAAGACCATTGGACTAGACTCTTTCAGCTCTAAAATCATGTTGTTCACGGGACCCAATATTTGCATTTGGAAGGCCCTGTAGACATCATCTAATCCAATTTCCTCATTTTATGGAGGGGGAAACCAAGGAAATAAATAATTTGGCCACGTTCACATGGTAGCAAGTCAAAACTAGGATTCTAGCCTTTTTTTTTTTTTTTTGGAGGGGAAGGCAAGGCAATTGGGGTTAAGTGACTTGCCCGAGGTCACATGGCTGGTTTTTTTGTGTTAAGTGTCTGAGACCAGATTTGAACTCAGGTCTGCCTGACTCCAGGGCTTGTGCTCTATTCACTGCGTCACCTAGCCACCCCACTAGCCTTCTTTCCATTGCATCACACAAAGACACTCTTAAGGTCCCTTCCAGCTCTGGCCTTCAATGTCTTCAGTTCTGAGGCCCCACCCAGCTCTGAGTGGTTAGGATGTGAGAAGGGTGGTCCCAGGAACAGCACAGTTCCCTTTCCCCAACATTCCCCCAAACAAGGCTGCCAATGCCCATTCCTAAAAATACATGCCATGTGGGTCCCTGGGCACGCATCTGTGTAAATATTTCAGGCTTGTTAAGAATGACCCCTTTTAAATTCCTCATTAGTCTCTGGGGGTTGGGGAGGAGGAGAACAGTCTGGAGGAGGCGGGTTTAAAGGAAAATAATGAATAACACCTATGTCAATGGAGAGGGGTGGGTGGAGTCATAAAATGTCAGAGCTGGAAGGGCCTTAGGACATAGAATGTCAAATCTGGAAGAGATCTTAGCAATCTGGTCTGATTCTCTTATTTTGTAACCGAAAAAGCTAAAATTCGTAGCATAGAAGTGTTCAAGATTATGTAGCTAGAGACCAAACATGGGAAAGTTTGTAACCATCACTGGCTCCAGGGAAAGGCTAAGGAAGGGCCCCCAATGCCCACAAGTGTGGAAGAAGGGCCCCGGAATTGGTGGGCAGCCTCAGGGTGTGTCTAAGGGGTGGACGGGGCTCCCTGAGCTGTTAAGAGAAGCGCCTCTTTTCTTATCCTTACACATGACTCCATTCCATTGCACAGCTGGTTCCCCATGGCTTGAACCTCTTCTTCCTCACTGCTACCTCCTTGCTTCTTTCCAGTTTCAGCTCAAATCCCACCCACTGCAAGGAATCTTTCTCCAGCCCCATTCCAACCCCCCATGACCTCCCTCTGAGATCAACCTCTTGTTTTCACTGCATATATCTTGTATGTACAGGGCTGAAGGCATATTTCCTTCTCCATTAGCATGTGAACTCTTAAAAGGCAGGGACCCTGATTGTTTTTAGTTGTATTCCTCAGTTTTCAGCACAATGCCTGGTATATAGTAATGCTTAATAAATGCTCGTCCAAAAAATCCCCCAAAGACTTGAGAGCTATCTAGGAGGAACCCCACATTGTTCTACCCCCTCCTCCATATCTACCATCACAGACCAAAAGAGGGAGAAGCCCAAGGGAAGAA
This sequence comes from Gymnobelideus leadbeateri, assembly GCA_011680675.1. Classification (NCBI taxonomy): domain Eukaryota; kingdom Metazoa; phylum Chordata; class Mammalia; order Diprotodontia; family Petauridae; genus Gymnobelideus; species Gymnobelideus leadbeateri. The sequence continues at coordinate 68,755 of WOXC01001469.1, read as the reverse complement.
TAGAAGAGCACAAATCAGAAGCAATGTCCAAAGGCTCTTGATTCTTTGTCAGAAACAAAAAGCGAATGACTCAATAAATCTCTACCCAAAAGGCAATGTCAACACCCTCTCCCTTTTGAAATATGGTTGGGAGGGGGGCACCTGGTATGAGGTTAAAGGTTGGTTTATAACTAGTTTAGGGCTTAATCTATAACTTCTGCTGTCAATTCTATATCATCCAGTTGGCCTAAAAAGTACCATGTAAACATCAGCTATGATAGCCAGGGTGAAGACTCAGCCTGTGATCAAGATCAGGGCTGAGAGGGTCAGCAGACAGGGTCAGGCTTCAGTGAGGATGGACAGCTCTCCAGCCCTCTCCCAGGAGAGAACCAAAGAAAAGGGGCCTTCATGCTAGTAGGCGTCATCAAAGTTTAGACAATGGAAATGATTTCTCCACAGGCCGGGCATGAATCATAGAAAGCTAAACCATAGATTGTCAGTGTCTGAAAGAATCTTAAGACATAGAATGCAAGCTCTAAGAGCTGAAAGGAGCCTTCAGATTTGGGACACAGAATATTTCAGCCAGAAGGACTTTTGTTCATAGCATAAAGAGTGGTAGGACCAGAAAGGATTTCAAAGCTTATCTGGTCCAACATTCTCATTTTGCAAAAGTGGAAACTTAGGCAGCAGTTCCTTTCTTTGTGCCTCAGTTTCTATTTCTGTCAAGTGAGGAGGCTAGTTTGTGTCAGACCAAAAGTCAAACCCAGATTTTCCAACTCTACTGTTCAGAGTTCTGGGGCCATCTTTCCCTGAAGGATATCTAAGCCTGCCTAGGGTCTAGAGGCATGGATGCAATAACCTCTGGTAGTCCTCCTGACAGGTTCTAAGCTGTGGCTTCACTTTTCTCAGTAGCTAGAAGATATTACAGTATGTCTTGCTCCCCACTCTTGGTGCAAATCAGAGGTGGATAAAATATCCATTTCCCCCAACTTGGAAGCAAGAAGGCTGCTGGTTCTTAATGAATAATAAATATTGGTAATAATAGCAGGAGACAGAGAAGCAACCTAGCCTAGCATGACCAGGAGGTACATGGTCAGAAATACAAGATATCCAATTAGATCTTCCCAGGAGGAAGTGTGGAAGTGTCATTGCCCCTTACCCCCAGAATTCATTTCTCAGGGTTCTAATTTCAAGATCTCCCCCACACCAACCTACTCAACTCCCACCCCAGATCTAACCATCCAGAGGAAATGGCCCTTTGTCTTCAGCTCTCTCACCAAACACCCTTCACACATATCGTCCTCACTCCCCTCACCAACCCATACGCCCTACTTGTTGCTGCCTTTCTCAGAGCCCAGTTTTCTGAGTCTTATAGGGTAACACCTTCGTGGAGCTAGAAGGATCCATTCCCACCAGGGACCCTCTCCCTGCCCATGGAATCTCCTATGCTTCTTCTCAGGGGCCTTTCAGAGACAATGCATTGTCCCTTTTCTTGGACAAGAGTTCAAATCTCACCTCATCGCAGATGCTAGCTGTCTTTTAACCTCTCAGTCTCAGTGCCCTTATCTCTAAAATAGGGATAATAATAGCACTTCCCTCATAGGGCTGTTGTGAAGATAAAATGATATGCGATATATACAGGGCTTTGCAAACCTTACAGCATTATATACATTCGAGCTAGTATTATTAGTATCAACATGGCTATTATTAAATTATTAAAGGAAGTAGGGGGGCAGCAGCTTGAATACAGGGGGAGAAGAGGAAAGAAGGAAGGGAACAAGCATTTATTACATAATAATTCTAATATTACAAAATAAATATAACAATTATAATAATATAATATATAATGTTTATATAGTGCCTACTGTGCACCAGGCACTGGCATTGTTGTTTCATCAGATCCTCACAACCATCTTTGCAATGATGTAGGTGCTATTATGATTATGACTTCCCATTTTACACTTGGGGAAACTGAGGAAGGCAGAGGTTAAGTGACTTGTTCAGGGTCACACAGCTAGGAAGTGTCTGAGGCTAGATTGGAACTCAGGTCTTCCTGGCTCCATCGCTGTATCTGTTGTACCATCTGGCTGCCTCTGTGAAAGCTATGGAAATGGAAGAGATCAGTGTAGGCTGCTGAGGCAGGTCAGGGAGGGGCTTAAAGGATGGGAACCAGTTGGAGTGAGACTAATCCATGGCAGAGATGCGGTTTGAGAATGACTGCTAGAGTGGGGTCAGGAAGCTTAATTCAAATCCTGGTCCCTCTGGCTTCCTGTGGGATTCTGGATAAATTACTTTCCTCCCTCAGCCTCAGTTTCCTCATCCATAACATAGGGACAATAACATTGCAGTAAGCTTGTCACAAGACCTTTGTAGTATGGAAATTCCTATTATTGGGATATAACTAAGTAATTTTTACTATTAGAGGACAGTGAGACTAGTCTGGCTACCCATCGTGCATCCTGTTGGGATTACCAAGCCCCTTCACCCTGTCTTTGAGCAAGAGCACATCTCCTCATCTTGATGCCCACCCTCTGGCATCTTCCCCTGTCCCCATCGTCCCCTACCCCATCCCAGCTCACTGTGGCTGCCACACACAGACAACTCTGTCTTCCTGCTGCCCACAAGGCCAAAAACAACCCCCACCTCCGAGGCCGGCTTTGCTGACAGGGAGCAGATTCGACAGCCCTGTGGTTCTCTGGAGGTGGGGGGATGCTGGGGGCAGCTGGGGCAGTGGAAGGGGGGCAGGGGATATGGGTGGGGAGGCAGGTTCTTGGAAGTCAGAACTATAATCAGTTCACCCTCTCTCTGATCCTGTGCCCAGGTCTGACAGGCCCGCGGTGTCTTTGGGCGGCTGTGGCTTACGGCCCTATATTTGGGAGCCCCGAGTCAGCATCCAGGAGTGGAGACAAGATACAGGGTCAGAGAACCTCAGTCTCCCTATAGAAGGGGACCACGAGCTAAAACTGGTGGGCACCCACACGCTCACTAATTTTCTTGACTATTGATGATAAAAAGGAAGGTGATTCCCAGATGTCTGGAGTGCCCAGGATAGAATACTCTCAAAGACCCCAGTTCTTTTTATCTTTGGAGGGGAAAAGGCAGGGCAATTGGGGTTAAGTGACTTGCCCAAGGTCACATGGCTAGTAAGTGTTAAGTATCTGACGTCAGATTTGAACTCAGATCCTCCTAACTCCAGGACTGGTGTTCTATTCACTGAGCCACCTAGCTGCCTCAAGGACCCCAGTTCTAAGAAGGAGACCTCAGAGGAATCCTGAGAGAGGGGGGACATGCAGCCCCTGCCTTTAAATAATCCCACTCCCCATAAATGAGATATGGGCCCAGCCCTCATTTAGGAGCAGGGAGTCAAGACACATAAAAATGAAAAAGGGTGTTTAAAAGGTAACTTACCTAGGTCAGGTAAAATCAGGGGACACATCCTCTGGAGGACATTTTAAAGTTCAAGAACATCAAATAAAGATTCAAGTCAATTAATAAATGCTTCCTGGAGGAAAGTAGTTTTGAGCTGAGGACCCTAGTTTAATGGAAAATCTGACAGGAAATAGCATTTGAAATCAGAAGGCCCGGGTTTTAGTCTCTGCTCTGCTGTGTGGCCTTAGGCAAATTGCTTGTCCTCTCTGGATCTCAGTTTCCCCAGCTTTCCTCATCTGTAAGAGGGTAATTAGATGAGCCCCAAGATCCTTTACAACTCTGAATCTTATCTTTCACAAGGGCCGTGGGGGAGAAACAAGCCTGGGATATTGCCCTTCCCCCACTCCGTGCCCTGGTTCCTAGCCTTTGGAAGCAGATTGGGCTGCCCCTGAGCAGGGCCCCCCAGCTCCCACTCCAGGCCCTTGCCCTGAGGTCCTGTGATCCACAGGTGGCCATTCCTGTCCTCTTGGCCAAACTCAGGAATCTCCAAACAGCAGCTTCCCAAAGAGCAAATATTTATTGTCCTTGGAAAAAAAAAGGTCCCCTTTTAGGTTCGGGATCTGGGAGCTGCTGCTGTGGCTTCTAACCTCAGCGTGTCCCAAGACAGCCAGGCCAGAGCTGCTTCCAAACTGGCCTTGCTATGTCTGAGGAGGGAGGAACCTTAGGAGGAGGGAAAGGCCCAGGAACATCAGAAGTTAGTGTGGGGTAAGGAGAGAAACCAAGCCTCTGCCTATTCACAACCAGCCAATTATGTGGAGTGAATAGATTTGGGGACTGTGCCCCCCTACTCTGCCCAGTAGAGCTGAGTCTCCCCCATCCTTATAGGGCTCCCCTCAGGGCCGTTCACATCTACTCCCTTACCACTGGGTCCTGTTCAGAGAAGTTGTTTCATCCCACTCCATATGGGCATCACGTCCCTCACTCCCTCCCTACAGGTTTCTGCTCACAAAAGTGAGCAGGACCCCCACTGCCATCATGGGCAGAAGCTTTGTTCTCATTCCCAAGATCCTACAGCTGAACCTCAATATTTCTGATCCCCAGAAATAAACATCTTTCTGGGATGGGGTTTGACTGGGGCTGGGGGCTCCATTCCTGGCTGTGAACCAGATGAGAGCAAGACCTTGACCTGGTCCACAGAAACTGCCACATGGGGATCTTTCATCACTAGGGTATTGGTAGACACAGTTCAGAGGAGGCCACTGTTGATGATAAGTGTGTGTGTGTGAGTATTTATAATAGCCCTGTGTAATAGATGCATTCCATTGTGTGGCTATATATGAATGTCTGTGTGTGTGTGTGTGTATGCACATGCGTGAGTGCCTTCATGCGTGGACTTCCCTTTTAAAAAAAGCCGTCCATGCATACCTGTGTTCTTTGTCTATACATCTAGGAGTGCATCCAATATGTATGAATGACTTGTATATTTGGCAATTTGTGTATTCGCTGGGTGTTTCTGTGTATTCAGGATGTGTGAGTTAGATATATTTGGTGGGTTGTATATTTTCTATGTGCCTGTGTGTTCTATGTTTGTTGAGAGCATAGTTTTCCTTCCAGTCCCCCAGGTTCATAACCTCATTTTTTCTTCTCTTTACTCATCTAGCCACCACCTTGGTTTGGTCCCTAAAAGTATCTCACCCAGTCTATTGAAGCAGCCTCCCATTGGTATCTCTGTCTCCAGTCTCTACCTGCTCACTGATCCTTAACACAAGCAAGTAAAGACGTCACCCTTGTGATTGGTCCTCTTCAAGAATGAAGGATGAACTACAACAACAAACATGGCTACCCAGGAGATTCCTCTTAAGTGTCAGTTCTCTACTCAATAAGCTCTAGTAGCTACCTATTACCTCTGAGACCAATTATAAACTCTCCTATTTGGCATTTACAGTTTGTCCCAACCTCGTCCCTTCCTACTTTTCCAATCTTCTAATATATTACTGTCCTTCATGAATTCTATAGTCCAGCCATTCTGGCCTCCTTGTTCCAGCTAGGTGGTCCAGTGGACAGAACTCTGAGCCTAGTATCAGAAAGACCTGAGTTCAAATCCAACCTCAGACACTTACTAGCTATGTGACCTTGGCTGAGTCATTTAACCTCTGCCTCAACTGAAAAATGGAAGTGATAAACATACCTACCTCATAAAAGAAGAGAATCAAATGAAATAACATTTGTTACATAACATCATTACAGTGCCATGCTTAATGAATACTTATTCCCTTTCCCTCACACATCAATCTACTCATGCCTGGAATGAATCCCTCCTTACTTCACCAGTGGTCTCAGAATCACTGGTTTCCTCTAAGATTTAGCTGAAGCACCACCTTCTTTCTGCAGGAGACCTTTACTTCCCTGTTAGAAGGTAAGCTTCTGGAGGACAGGGACTGTTTCTCTTTTGTGCTAGTATCCCCAGTGTTTAGCATACTATCTGGCACATTTGTTCAGTCATTTCAGTTGTGTCTGATTCTTCATGACCTCAGTTAGGGTTTTCTTGGCAAAGATGCTGGAGTAGTTTACCTTTTCCTTTTCCAAGAAGACCATTGATTTTACAAATGAAGAAACTGGAGCAAACAGGGTGAAGTGACTTGCCCAAGGTCACAAGGTAAGTGTCTAAAGCCAGATTTGAATCCAGGTCTTCCTAACTCCAAGCCCAGTGCTCTGTGCACTAAGCCACCTAGCTGTCCCACCTGGCACATAGTAGTCACCTAATAAATGTTTATTGATTGATTCTGTGCTATGAATTTTGAATTCAGTGAGTTGCTTATGAAGGATGCGTTCCAGGAGCTGAATATTCACTCATTGTCCATCTCTGTCAAAGCTATGTACAGGCTGGGGGGAAAGACTTCCCACCAGTAGTTTTCTGACCCAAAAAAAGGACAAAGAGCTGGAAACTTGACATGGAGGCCCTGCTAAAGGCCTGGGAAGAGCCTTCCTAAGCCTTGGTCCTTGTCTTGCCTTCCAAGTTATAGGAGAGACCTGTCATAGGACTCACAGAGAAGATCTGGCTGGTGAGAGACTGGGAGGGGACAGAGAAGAGGGAGAAACTTCTTGGACACTACTTCCAGGCTGGAGGCAGAGCATCAGGCAGATAGCCACTTAGCAAATCTCCCCAGGCTTCTAGGAGGACATTTTAAGGGAATTATCAGTTGGCTAACAAACAATCTTTCTCGTCCACTGTCCTTCTCTCACCACCAATTTCAGTCTATAGTCCCCATTCCCCACCTCTGCCCACCCTCTCCCTGCCTTTCTTGCTAGTGGGGAACAGGGTGGCTTCACCACTTACCAAGCACTGTCCCCTTCCCTTGGGTACTGGGAAAGGCCCAAATTGCCCAGCAACCAAACTCCTCACTCAGCAGAAGCCAATCTCCTCAAGAATCCAATGAACTCCAGTGGTTCCCCATTCCCTCCAGAATAAAATGTGGCCTCCTCTGTTTGACTTTTAAAGATCTGACCCCAGACTATCCATCCAGTTTCATCAGATGTTATTCCCACCCTACACTCTATGGTCCAGCCGAACTGTCCTTCTTTCTGTTCCTCATACACACAATCCTCCACTTCCCATCCCTGTGTCTTTGTACCAGCTTTCCCCAAGTCTAGAATACAATCTTATTTCTGCCCCCTTGAATCCTCCTCCTCCTGCAAGGCACAAAGCCTTCTCCACACAGCCTTTTCTGATCCCTCTGCTACTTACCTCCCCCCACCCCCACCCTAGATGCCTTGTATTCATTTTGTTTGTCTTCGGAATATGTACATACAGGGCGTTCCAAAAGTCAATGTAAAAGACTTAAGTAAGAAAACTTTTGGGATGCTCTGTGTGAGTGTGTGTGTGTGTGTGTGTGTGTGTGTGTGTGTGTGTATTTATTCAAACATATGTGTGTATGTATATAAAATCCCGAAAGTATATATAGTATGTATATATGCATGCATGTGTATATATGTGTGTGTGCACACAAACATGTGTTGTTGTTCAGTTGTTTGGGGGTCATGTTCAACTCTTCATGACCCCATTTGGGGTTTTCTTGGAAAAGAGACTAGCTTATTTTTCAGATGCAGAAACTGAGGCAGAGCTAAGTGATTTGCCCAGGGTCACACAGCTCTGAAGTGTCTGAGGCCACATTTGAACTCATTCCTGACTCCAGGCCCAGAACTTTATCCACTGCACCACCTAACAACAATAACACACAAAAACATGTGTGAATAGATAGCATGTAAATCTTTATATATATACATGTACATGTTGTATACATGTGTATATACATATATATACATATATATATATATGCTTGTTCATTTCACTAGAGCCATTTTCTGGAGGCTTTAAGGTTACTGGGATTTCAGGTATGTTATTTTCTATTTCTGAGCATCAGTTTCCTCATCTGTTAAATGAAGGGTTTAAGCTAAATGACCTCCAAAATCCCTTCCAGTTTAAATCTATTTATTTGTCACATACAACAGTGAGTGAGCCAGTCCCTCTAAACCGGGGCTGGGGAAACTGCGGCCTTCTAGGTCGTTGGGTGCGGCCTTTAGACTGAGACCAAGTTTTACGGAACGAATCCTTTTATTAAGGGGATTTGTTCTGTGCAGTTTGGATTCAGTCAAAGGGCCACTCATGAGGACCTAGTGGCCTCAAGGCTGCAGGTTCCCCACTCCTACTCTCAACCTATGGACAACATGATGTGATGACGTGTGTAAGGACGTGGAATCAGGAGATCTGAATTCAAAATCTTCATTCTGACATTTCCTATTTATGTCATAATAGGCAGATAATTGAGTTTCTCTGAGACTCCTTATGTATGAAATGGGAATAAATAACATTTGGGTTCCCTACTTCACGAGGCAGTGTTGGTGGGTTGTGAGGAAAGAGCTTTGAAAACTCCCAATACTTTTAGAAATGAAAGCTACTGAGTATTATTGTAGTCTGTCTATACCCACTGGGGGCCAGTCTCTTGACTTCCTAAGGGGCAGTTAGTTAAATCCTTGACTCTACATCAGGAAATAGCAGCAGACACTAGGAGCTGAGCAAGAATTAGAGGGGGATAGGGTGTGTCAATGGTCTATGTTCTCTTTCTCTCTTCCCATAGCTAATCATCTCCCCACTTCCACCTCCCACCCTATAAGAAAAGGAAGAGAGGACAAAAGAAGATGGGGAAATAAATGCTGCCCAAAGGTGGAAAGAACCAGTGTTTGATGTTGGAGGGCAGTGAGAAGGGCAGGTAGATGTAAGGAAGGGTGGGATTATGAAGAAAACATGTCACCATTCCTGGAATGCACCTAGTTTTTCTTTTAACTGACCTATTTGATCAGAATAGGTGAAGTCATGAAAGTTGTGTGTGTGTGTGTGTGTGTGTGTGTGGCTATGGCTGTGGCTGTGGCTGTATTTGTGTGTGTATTTGTGTGTGTCTGTGTATCTTGATGAGCAGAGATGGAAAACACCTAACAAGGAATTAAATTTTAAAAAATTAAATTAAAAAGAAATAATTAATTAATTAAAAAATAAAAATTAAAGCTTGCCTGGAGTCTTGCATGGAAATCTAATGAAAAGGACTTTCAAATGAAAAGGGAAGGACAAGAGGAAAGCTCTTTATGTGAGTGCTCTGAGCTGGATAGAGTGGCTACAATACGCAAAGGACAGTTGAGTTGCCCCAAATCCCCAGGGGATAGAATCTAAGAAAGGAGCCCCATGATACAAACCCACAGTCTCAGATGCCTGTTCACAAATATACAACTTCTGGATAACATTTGGGTTCCCTACCTCACGAGGCAGTGTTGGTGGGTCGTGAGGAAAGAGCACCCAGAGAGCCTAATGCAGGGGAGCCAATCGGACCTGATAAGGAGTTTAGAGCAGAGCAACTCCGGACTGAAGCATATTTCTTAAAAAGAAGTGGGGAGATCAAAGCAGGACCTCATGTATTAAGAAGATATATTCCTGTGAAGGGAGAAGCATGTTGAAAAAGCATCCAGTGAAGATGAATAGGGAAAGAAATAGAATCTCTTTTGTTGTCGAATAATATCATACAGTCCCGACGGAAGGGGGGTATGGATTCAGGAAACAGGTTACAAGATTGGCACTGAGACATTCTGCCAAATGCACAGCGGTCAATAATTTGTTGGCTTGTTTTAAAGATCAATTCATTCTTCAAAGGGTGGAGAGATTGAGGAAGGGAGCACTCTTATGGACCTAAGTCTCACCAACAAGGTGAGGTGTGACACAAAAAACAGGAGGAATAACTAACACATCACTGGATGACAGTCAAAAGATGTTGGAAGTCTAGAAACGCTGAACTAAGCCTAAAGAAGAATATTTTATTTTGCTTTCATAAAGACTTATTTTGCTATTCTTATTCAGAGATTTCATGTCCAACTCTTCATGACCCTATTTGAGTTTTGTTTTGTTTTTTTTGGCAAAGATACTGGAGTGGTTTGCCATTTCCTTCTCCAGCTCATTTTAAAGATGTAGAAACTGAGGCAAACAGGGTTAAGTGACTTGTCTAGGGTCACACAGCTGGCAAGTGTCTGAGGTCAGATTTGAACTCAGGATGACAAGTCTTCCTGACTCTAAGCCCAGTGTCCCATGCACTATGGCGCCACCTAATTACACATAAAGATTTATACTTGGGTTCAAGAAATCAACCTCCCAAGCATAAGATGGGGGAGGCAGAGCTAGACAGTAGCCAGAATGAAAAATAACTGGGAGGGTGTGGGGGGTGTTAATTAACTGCAGGCTCAATGGGAGCTGACAACATGAAATGGCAGCCAATAAAAAGCTGATATGATCTTAGGCTACTTTAAGAGAAGCATGGCTTTACTGTCCTCTGTGTGCCCCAGCCAGACCACATCAGAAATATGTTTTTCAGTTCTGGACAAGAAATTTAAGGAAGGACATTGATAAGCTGGAGCATGTTCAGAGGAAAGCAGTCAGCATGGTGAAAGTCCGAGAGAACATGCCATAGGTTGAATGAACTGGGGATGTTTAGCCTGAACCAAAAAAGACTTGGGGTTGCATGCTAATTCTCTTCAAGGGCTGTTCTGTCATGTGAAAGAGAGATTATGCTTGTTTTCCTTGGTCCCAGATGAAAGAAATAGGAGCAGTGCATGGAATTCAGAGGGACAATTTTTGGCTTGATAGAAGGAAAAACATCCTAACAATTAATTACCCAAAAGGGCCATTAAAAGAGGTAGGTAGCAGCTTCCCCCATGCTTCAAGATCATCCAACAAAGGCTGATTGGTCACTCACTGGAGATAATGTATGGTTCTATATGACTTCTATATGAGTAAATATGTGTTTGGGAATATGTTTGAGAGTGTCTGTGGCCACCTCAGAGAGTGCACGTGAATGTATGCATGTGTGTACATTTGTTGGGGATGTGTGTGAGGTTGTATATGTATGTGTGTGTGTGTGTGTGTGTGCATGACAATCTTCGAGTGTGCCTGAGGGTTCTCATGGAAATGTGGAAGTTGGCAGTCAGTACATCTAGAAGTGTGTCATATTCCTCTGTGTGTGTGTGTGTGTGTGTGTGTGTGTGTGTGTGTGGATGCAGAATGACACAACATTTATGGAGAGGTTAATTCCGTTTTAAAATGTGTTGATTTAGTTATATGGAGTGGGGGCCCAGAGATCAGTCAAATGAGTTACTTGAATAGCTTCGTTGTTTGAATTGACTGGCTATTTCAGACAGGATTCAAATGGAGTCCCAGCTTGTCCTTTCTCCTTTAACGGAGAAGCAAGAGAGGGAGAGGGACAGTCAGAGACAGAGATGGAAAGAGAGACAAAGAATGAGAGAGAAATATGGAGGAGGCAGAGAATGCAGAAAGTTAATTGTAGAGAGGAAAAAACAGATGAAGCAGAGAGAGACAGAGGAAGGAAAGAGACAGACAAAGAGATAGAGGGAGGAACACAGAGACAGAACAGGGAAAGACAGACAGAGCTGGGGACAGAAAGTGCAAAATCTAGAGGAGGAAAATTCAGACCCTCCCTCCCTCAAATCCTGATGTTTTCTCTGGAGTAGGAAGAGGCAGGTCCTGGGCACAGGGACCCAGAAGCCTTTTCGCCTTGCTTCGTTTTGAACTGAACCTTTTAATTTCCTGTAATTTAATTAAGAGAGAAGTTTGTGTTGGTCACAGCCCTCTCTGTTCCCTGGTGGCTTTTGAGCCGACTGCCTTCAGTAAATGAGGAGTCTGTGAAGGCCTAGCCCTTATGCCCATAGAATGACCACAGAGATCCCTCCCAGGGCCCAGCCCAGGGACTCCTGCCTCAGAGGGGGTATTTCCTGGAGCAGGAAGGGTCCCTTTAGGGCCATTTAAGTCATTCCATTGCCTGGAGGCTGAGTCAGTCCCAAGAGAACAGGGTTATAGACTTAGAGCTCTAAGGCATCTTTGAAGCCACCTGGTACAATTCCTTCATTTTACAGTTGAGGAAACTGAGGCCAAGAGAGGCGACTTAATTTGTCCAAAGTCAAGGTAAGTAAGGAGTAAGGACATACAAAAGCAAGAGCTGAACCCCACATCCCCTTGCCCCAAATTTAACTCTCTTCCCGCTGTGCCACTCTCCCTATCCAAGGGTGAATCCTCCAAGGATGGGGAAAGAAAAGAAGAAGGAGAAAGGCAAAGGAGAGGCTTAGAGGAACAGAAGGAGGAAGCAGAGAGATCTCATGTCCAATGACCTTACATCCAATGGTTCTCATATATCACACCATTATAAGACATTGTCAATTAGAAAAGCTGTCATTTCTAGAGCTCTTCACGGTTTTCCAAGTGCTTTCTACCTATTAAGTCATTTGGTTCTGATACCAGTCCTATGAGGGGTATGCCATTATTATTCCCATTTTGCAGATGAGGAAGCTGAATATCAAGTGACTCGCACAGGGTCACTATATGTGAGAGGCAAGATTTGAACTCAGGTCTTCCTGACTCTAAGTACAGCAACCTATCTACCATACCACCTCCATTGCGCCTGCGTTGTTACCAGAAGGGACTTTACAGATTCTCATTTTATAGAATTCCAGAGAAGGGAGGTGACTTAGCCAGACTCACCTAGTGAGGGATTAGCAGAACTTAGATTTCAGCCCAGTCTTCTAACTCCAAATCCAGGTCTCTTTCTATCATCCTAGGCTGAATTTCCATGACTTCTTGCAGCAGGAGCCAAAGCAAGAATTGTTAGTCCCATTTGATCGCTGGGAAGAATTCCCAAACTGAAATTTCACCATGGTGACAAATCACAATCACTGCAGGTATAAGCACCCATTTATAAAAATGAACCCTATGGGATTCAGAGAGGCTGTGACTTGTCATACACCTCATAAGTATCAAAGAGGAGAAGGTATGGTATGCCTACTATGTGTCAAGTACTGTGTTAAATGCTTTACAAATACTCTCTCATTTAATCCTCTCAACAGTCCTGGGAAATAGGTGCTGTTTTTATCCCCATTTTGCAGATGAGGGAACTGAGTTAAACAAAGGTTAAGTGACTTTTTCAGGGTCACACAATGCCAAAGGGCATTTCCTGTCCTCATCCAGAAGAAATTTTACAGATTTTCTTCACTTTATATAATTTCAGAGAAGTGAGGGGACTTATCCAGGGTAATGTAACCTCTCGTATCAGCATCTGACACCACTGATCCTCCCTTTCTCCCTGATCCCTTCTCCTTCCTCAGTTTCTGTGACACTGAATTCTCTTGGTTATAGGCCTACCTTTCTAATTGTTCTTTCTCTGTCTCTTTTGCTGGGTCCTCATTCCCTTTCTGGTTATAAAATATTGGTGAGTCCCCTTCAGACTCTGTCCCCCCTCTCTTCTCTCTCCAATTTTGTGTCCTGTGCATTCAGGAAGGTCCTCCCCAATTCCTGTGAGACCTTCCTTCTACCTCTCTGTACATTGAAATCTCTCCTTTCCTTCAAGAGTCAATCAATCTATCAACAAAATTTTGATTTCTATCCACCAGGTGCCATGATAGACAATAGAAATTTAAAATATATACATACATATATTTTGTCCCTTCCCTCAAGGAGCTTACATCCTATAGGGGAGATAAGAGATATATAAATATGTACAGACAAAAAAATACAAGGTAAATTTTTGCAGGCAAGTGCCCTGACATTGGCAGGCATCAAGAAAGTCTTCTGATAGAAGATATAGCTTGAGGAGGGTAGCGAAGGATAAATGAAATTCCATGAGAAAGGAAGTAAGGTAGGAGTACATTCTGGGCATGTGGGCAACCAGTGCAAATGCATGAAAAGAAGAAATGGAATTAACATGAATCAGAATTGCAAAAAGGCCAATTTGGTTAGACCACAGAGTGTGAGAAAAGCAGTAGTGTATATAATAGGGTTTAGAAGGTATATTGGTGTCAGTTCATGAAGGGCTCTAAAAACTAAACAGAGAGAAAGAGAGAGAGAGAGATACAGACGCATATATATGTATGTATGCATGTGTATATGTATGCATGTGTGTATATATATATATATACATATATATATACACACACATCCATGTATAGATATACATACACACACAAGTTTTTCCTAGGAGCAATTTTTTCCTAGGAAGCTCCTACTGTTTATTGAATAAGAGAGTGGCATGGGACAGATCTCCAGCTAAGGGGAGCTACTTTGGCAGCTCTGGGAACGGGAGAACAATTGAGAGGCTGTCGCCAGTACGAATTGGGATGGGGCTTGAACCTAGTGAGGACCTTTGGAGTAGAGAAGAGGAAAGGGAAATGAGAAATATGGTAGAGATAGAAGAAATTATATTGAGCAACTGACTAGATATATGGAGAGAGGGAGAATATGTTGAGGACGATGCCAAGGCTGTACACCTGTGTGATCTGAGGGGTAGAGGTGCTCTACACAGAAGTAAAGAAGCATGGAAGAGAGAAGGGCTGTGTACATTGAGGGGGGCATAAAATGGCAATACTGAGTCCTGTTATAAACATAATAAGTTATATGTCTATGGGAGTCCAGTTTCAAATATCCAATAGGCAGCTAGAGCTTAGGAGTACTAGGACTGGGAACATAGGCATTGGAGTTATCGGAATAATGATAATATTTAAATCCAGGGGAGATGATAAGGTGACCAAATGAGAAGAAAGAGATGATGGCCCAGGACAGAAGGCTGGCCAGCCACAGTTAGAGAGGAGAGAAGAGGGTGATCAGCAGTGTCAAGAGTCACTTTGAGGTCAATGAGGATGAGAATGAGAAAAGGCCCTTGGGGCGGCTAGGTAGCACAGTGAATAGAGCACCAGCCCTGGAGTCAGGAGGAACTGAGTTCAAATCCAGCCTCAGACACTTAACACTTACTAGCTGTGTGATCTTGGGCAAGTCACTTAACCCCAACTGCCCTTCCTTCCTCCTCCAAAAAAAAAAAGGCCATCGATTTGGCAATTAAGTTCAAACCTCAACTCTAAAACTTCAATTCAGCAAGTATTTATTAAGCATGTACTTTCTATAGGCCATTGTGCTCCAAGCTAGGGATATAAAGGTGGAAAATGGTATGAGTCCTACCCTCAGGTTGCTTATAATCTTGCAGAGGAATGAGGCATTCATATAGGTAAGTGTAGGATAGAATAAGCCAAATGCAGAAAGGTCAGAGTGGTGTGAAAGATTCAAGGAGCAGGGGCGGCTAGGTGACTCAGTGAATAGAGCACCAGTCCTGGAGTCAAGAGGACCCGAGTTCAAATTCGACCTCAGACACTAACACACTTACTGGCTGTGTGACTTTGGGCAAGTCACTTAACCCATATACCCTACCTTCTCCCCTCCAAAAAGAAAAAAACATATTCAAGGAGTAAGGGATCACTTCCAATCAGGCAGAATAAATTTCTCCTGGAGGTGAGACTTGAGCTTAATGGCCAATTCTGACGGCTTTTCCTCATTCTCACCCTCATTGATCAGGATGTAGCTTTCAGCACTGCCGGCCTCCCTCTTCTCAATATTCTCTCCCATCTGGATTTCTGTGGCACTGTCTTCTCTCTTGATCTTCCTACTTTTCTTACCATTCCTTTGCTGTATCTTCGTCCTTATCACACTCATTAACTGTGGGCACCCCCTATAACGTCCCCCAGAGCCCAGTCCTGTGCCATCTTTGGGTTTTCCCTCTGCACTTGGTGACCTCACGACTGGTGATGATTTCTATAGAGTTATCCCTGGTATGATCTTGACAGTGAGGGTGAGGTGCTAGCAGTCATGGTGAAGGCAGTGCTGCTGATGGGGAAAGCAATGGTGATGGTGGCACTACTGACCATAGAAATGGTGACAATGATAGCAGTGATCGTGATATTGGGTAATTAGGATGGCAGCGCTATGTTGGTGATGGTGGCCATGATGAGAAAGAATTGGGACAGTGACACCCTATTTTCTGGATGTCTTTTCCTCCCTAGACTGTAATAGCTGGCCAATGTCTCTTGCTTTAGCCCATTGGAATTTCTGCTGCTTGAACAAAGCCCTTCTATGACCTGCGACCAAAAGGAATTAGGAGAGAGAGTTAAAAATGGAGTATCTAATTTTCTGTCCCCAGGAATAGTCCCCAGGTGTCTTGTTCTAATATCTACATGTATATTTATAAATCCATCCAAGGGGATGATTAAATCTATCTGGGGACACCCATCCAGCCACTCTTGGTAATTAAGCCAACGGCTCTATTGACGTTTGTTTGTCCATTTCAATCCATCCAACCCACAGGCCACAGTTCCTGCCCCTTGGGTGTGAAAAGAAAACACGTCTGCTTTGGGCACCCCAAACCACACCCGGGAACAAAAAACACCAACTCACACGTCCACACACATGCAGACACACAGAGACGCACTCATGAAGACACAGAGGAAGTGTGCACACATGCCACTCCGTGGAAGGGTGATGAGCCAGCATGTAAGTAATGTATGTAGACATGCCTCTTGCATACATACACACATGTAGAAGACATACTTAGTCACACGCCCATCTGAACAGCAGATACCCTAATAAGTGGGTGGAAAGCATGGCATCATGGGACCTAAATCGAAATCATCTCCCCATGCCTCAGTTTTCTCATCTGTAAAGTAGAGTGTGGACTAGATGACCTCTAATGTCTCTTCTACTTCTAGAGCTGTGATTCTTTGTGTAAGCACACACACACACACACACACACACACACACACAGTGTGGTGACAAACACAGTCTGTGGTCATATGACCTAGATTCCAATCCTGCCTTTGATTCTTGTGATTAACATCATAGGATTTCAATTTTAGAGCTGGAAGGGACCCTAAAGGTCATCCACTCATCTTGCAGATGGGGAAACTGAGGCTTGGGGATATAAGTAATTTATCCAAGCTTCATCAGCTAGGTGGTACAGTGGATAGAATCCTGGGTCAGAAGTCAAGAAGATCTGAGTTCAAATCCAGTCTCAGACATTTGCTAGTTGGGTAACCCTGGGCGAGTCACTTAACCTCTGTTTGCCTCTGTTTCCTCAACAGCACCTAACTCCCAGGGTTGTTGTGAGGATAATATTAGATAATATGTGTACAGTGCCTGGCACACAGTAAGCACTGTGTAAATGTTAGCTATTTATTATTATTATTATTGGGGGTTTTCAGTTGTGTCTGACTCTTCCTGACCCCTTTTGTGGAGGTTTTCTTGGCAGAGATACTGGAGTAGTTTGCCATTTCCTTCTCCAGCTCATTTTATAGATGAGGAATCTGAGGCAAACTGGGTTAAGTGACTTGCCCAGGGTCACACAGGAAGTTCCTGAGG
Organism: Gymnobelideus leadbeateri; assembly: GCA_011680675.1. Lineage (NCBI taxonomy): Eukaryota > Metazoa > Chordata > Mammalia > Diprotodontia > Petauridae > Gymnobelideus > Gymnobelideus leadbeateri. The sequence goes on along the minus strand of WOXC01001469.1, from coordinate 51,633 downwards.
CCAGATTTGAACTCACAAAGATGAGTCTTCCTGAGTCCAGGCTCAGTGCTCTATCCACTGTGCCATCTAGCTGCCCATTTTTGGTAGTAATTATCAGAAGCAGGATTTGAAGCCAGGTCCTCTGACTTCACTCAGAGCTCTTTCCACAGTACTACTTACTAGCCATGTGACTTTGGACAAGTTCCTGCTTCTCTCTGGACCTCAATTTCCATATTTGTAAAATGAGAGAGTTGGACTAAATTATCCCTAAGGTACCTTCCAGTTCTAAATCCTATGATCCTATAATAAATGCATACTTGTATACATGAAAACATGTTAACAAGTACATACTGCATACTGTACATACATCTGTACTCACATTTTTACACACCTGCAGCCACTCATACACTCACACATACATTCCCTCACGCAGCATTGACCACACTGACATCCAAGCACTCTCAATTGCTTTTGCACACTCATACCATACTCACACACATCCATACAAGGTCACATGTATATGTGCACATACACACCAAGTCTTAGACCTTGCATCCTTTTTCTAAAGATAGGAGAAAAGGGAAACAATCATGATGAAATGCAAGAAAAGGAAGGGCAAACAGGGACCTCTTTTCCACCAGAAGAAAAGACAGAGTAGATCTGACTATAGGTAGTTGGGTGCCTGGCACACAGTAGGTACTTAATAAATGCTTGTTGATTGATTGAACAGTTGCTTACAGAGTATGATATTAGAAGCCTTCCATGTTCCCTCCTGTCCCCAATCATGTGGTCTAATGGAAAGTGTTGGGAGTCAAGGCACCTGTATTTGAATCCAGGGTCTGCCAGTTATTGTACAACTCTGGATAAACTATTGCACCTTTCAAAGACTATTTTCTCATCTGTAAAATGGGTTTAATAACCTTTGCACTGTCTACCTCATAAGGTTGTTGTGAACTATTTAAAAAACTAGAGAAATTTGACCAAGGAGGAAGAGAAGGAAGGAGAAAGATACAAAGTGCTGTGAAATCGAGTCTCCCAGTTATAATTAAGAGCCAGTGTTAGAAAATAGCCTGTAAGGGCTCAGTTTAGGACTGCAGCTGAAGGGAGGTTAGAATGGAAGGTGGGAGGTGGACACAATGGTACCTGGTGGTCTCATCTCAGGGTCACTAGCTCATCTTACCCCAGACCCTCAGAGCTAAAAGGAGCATCAAGAGCATGTCATTCAACTGGTGCCTAAACAAGAATTCCCTCACACTCTCAACAAGTGGTCATAGTCCATTGCTTGGATAAACCCAGATATGGGGAGCTCACCATACCATTCCACTTGTGCAGAACTCTAATCATTGACAATTCCACCTCCCGCCCAATGACCTGAAATCTGGCTCTCTGAAAATCAGGATCGTAGACTTACTTGAAAGGGAATTTAGAATCTTTCTCCTCCCCTCTCTTATGCTTCTTTCTGTGTCCCTCGTGTCTCTTTGTCTCTCTCTGTTCCCTTCTGTGTCTCTGTGGCTTCCTCTCAGTTCGTGCTTAGCAATCAATCACACACACACTCTCTGCTTCTATTTCCATGCCTCTGTCTATCTATCCTTCTGTCTCTGTCTCTGTCCATCTATCTCTCTTTGTGTCTGTCTGTCTATGTTTGTGTTTGTGTTGGTCATGGTACAAATTTCCATCTGGTTCTGCCTTTCTCTGATTCTGTATTCATCTGTCTCTACCTTGATCACTGTCTCTATACTTTAATACATTTTCTATATTTCTCCTTTCCCATTATATATATTCTACATATATATATTATATAGAATATATAAAATATAATTTCTATATTCTCTATTTCTACATTCTACCCTGTAATCAATTAGTTGGGTAATAGAAGCAATATCAGCTTATCAAATTACACAAAGCCAGTAGGGACAACTAACATTTTAGGAAAAAGAATTCAGGTTCAAAAAAATCTGAACAAGCCATAATAATGAGCTAGACTAATAAAATGAAATTTCATAAGGATTTGGGTTTTTTTTTAATCAGTTCTACAAAAACAACATGGGGAAAGTGTGCCCAGACAATGGTTCATATGAAAAGGCCCTGGGAGTCCTAGTGGACCACAAGCACCATCATGTGGAAACATTATGAAGTTGGCGGGGGGGGGGGGGGAATTTTCTGTGTAAGGTATTAAAAGAAACAGTATCAAGAATGAAGAAAGTGATGATCACACTATCCTCTGCCCTGGTCTTAACCAATCTAGAGTATTATGTCCATTCCCAGATGTCAAGTTTTAGAAAGAACATTGAAAAACTAGCAATAATTCAGGGTAAGGAAAGAGAAAGAATAAGCATTTATTAAGCACCTACTACACATCAGGGAACTGTGCTAAGCATTTTACAAATAGTATCCCATTTGATCCTCACACAATAACCCTGGAATATAAGTACAATGTTACATATATCTTCATTTTAATAGATGAGGAAACTGAGGCAGGTAGTGGTCCTTGCCCAGGGTCACACAACTAGTAAGTCTTTGAGGCTGAATTTGAACTCAGGTCTTCCTGATTCAACTGACCACAGAGAAGAAGCCCAAGGAAAGAGTGGGACTTCTGCTTAGGGCAGACAGTGTCATGTTAGTCAACAGCAGGGACAAAGCAGAATAGATCAATACTCCAAGTTTGCTTTTCTCTCTTTCACCAAAGAGAAAGCTCATCAAACCAGAAAGGGATAGAATAAACATCTTTAAAAAGGAACAGGAAAGGGTGGGGCCAAGATGGCAGAGTGCAGGCTGGAACCCAGCTGAACTCTCCCAATATTCTCCTCTGAACAACTTCAATAACTCCTCAAATCAAATTTTTAAATGGCAAAGTCAATGAAGGGTCAACCTTCTTCTGGCATAAGACAGTTTAGGATGCTGGCAGAAGAGGTCTGTGACACCGAGGTAGGGACCAGATCAGAGTGCATGCAGTGGCAACACCAGCAGTGGGCTTGGAGGAGGCTGTGGGAGTTCTTAGCCCAGAGGCAGTAAGGGGGGGAAGGGAGCATGGGAATTGAACAACTGGTCAGAAAGAAATTACAGGGAACCAATGAATGGCAACTGATTGCCCATATACAGTTCTGGATTGCAGTTCTAGGGCAAAGAGGAATAGCAATGGTTGGTCACAGGGAGAAGGGTCCCTGGTCATAGTTTCATAGTAAAAATGAGCACTAGTGCTTATGTCTAAAGGGGAACAGGGGACCTGGTCACAGTTCCAGGGCCAAGAGGAGTGATAGTGTTTATGGCTGAAAGGGAGTAAGGGTCCTTCCTGGATAAAGACCAGAGAACAGACCAGGAAAGGAATAACCACACCCCTCTCAGGATTACTTCACCCTGAAAGCACAGAAAATTTACAGAACCCCAGAACTAGCTCTGAAAACAGCAGCACAAAGAAAAGCTTGAATGAAACTTGAAACAGTACCTGCCAGTCCCAGGTGAGTAGAGTCCAATTTAAATAATAAATAATAAAGTTCAAAATCAAGAAATAGGCTGGAAAAATGAGCAAACAACAACAAAACCTTGACCATAAACAGCTACTACAATGGCAGAGAAGAACAAGAAACAAACTCAAAAGACAACAGTGTGAAAACATCCATAAGCAAAGCTTCAAAGAAAAATACTAATTGAAAACAAGCCCAACAAGAATTCCTAAAAGAGTTCAAGAAAGAGTTAGGAGAAGCAAAGGAAAAATTGGGAAAGGAAATGAGGATGCAAGAAAATTATGAAAGACAATTAACACTGAATGTTATAAACTAAAAGTAAATAAATAAATTTAAATTTAAAAAAAAGAAAAAGAAAAAAATTTCAGGAAAAAAAGAAAGAGAATTAACAGCCTAACAGAGACACACACACACAAAAAAAAAAAATATCAAAGAAAATGGCACCTTAAAAAGCACAATTGGGGTGACTAGGTGGCACAATGAATAGAGCACAGGCCCTGGAGTCAGGAGAACCTGAGTTAAAATCTGGCCTCAGACACTTAGCACTTACTAGCTGTGTGACCTTGGGCAAGTCACTTAACCCCAATTACCCTGCCTTCTCCTCTCCAAAACACACACACACACACACACACACACACACACACACACACACACACACAATTGGCCTAATGGTAAAAGAAATATAAAAACTCACTGAAGAAAATAATTCCTTAAAAATTAAAATTTTATGACTTCAAGAAACATTTAAAAATATATACAGTCAAAGGAATGAAAAATAAGAGAAAATGTATAACATCTTATCAGAAAAACAACTGACCTAAAAAATAAATCAATTAAAGATAATTTCATAATTACTGAACTACCTGAAAGCCATGATAAAAAAAAAAAGCCTAAACATAAGAAATAAGAAATTATAAAAAGAAAACTCCCCAATATCTTAGATCCAGGTGGTAAAATAAAAATTGAAATAATTCACCAATTACCTCCTGAAAGAGATCCCAAAATGAAAACTCCCAGGAATATTATGGCCAAATTCCAAAGCTCCCAGGTAAAGGAGAAAATATTGCAAGCAGCCAGAAAAAAACAATTCAGGTACCATGGTGCCACAGTTGGAATCACACAAGATTTAGCAGCTTTCATATTAAAGAAGCAGAGGACTTAGAATATGATAGTATAGAAGGCCAAGGAGTTAGGATTACATCAGAGAATAACCTATCTGGCAAAACTGAGCATAATCCTTCAGGGGGTAAATGGATATTTAATGAAATAGAGGATTTTTAATCATCCCTGATGAAAAGACCAGAGCTAAATAGAAATTTTGATATTCAAACAGAAGATTCAAGAGAATCATAAAAAGTTAAACATGAAGAAGAAATCATAAGGGACTCAATAAAGTTAAACTATTTATATTCCTATATGGAAAAATGATACATGTGATTCCTAAGAACCTTATCATTATTAGAGTGGTTAGAAGGAGTTTACACAGATAGAGGGCATGGGCATAAGCATGAGTCAACTATGTTGGGATGATCTAAAAAAATGAAGCAGGGAGAAAGAGGGATGAACTGAGAGAAAGGGAAATTTTTTCTTACCTAAAAGAGGCATGCAAGGAAGAGCTTTTATAGTGAAGGTGGAAATGAGAGGAGGGGGCTGACAATGCTTTAACCTCAGTCTCATTGGAATTGATCTCTCTCTCAATTGGCTATAGAAATGAATCTTACCCAGAAGGTTAACAGGAAGGAAAGGTGAGAAAGGGGGAGGGGGTGAGTGATAAAAAGGAAAATTAAGGGAGTCAGAGGCCAGAAGTAAAACATATTTTTGAGAATGGACAGGATAAAAAAGACAGAGGATAAACAGAAGAAAATAGGATTCAGGGGAATACACGGTAATCATAACTGAATGTGAATGGGACAAACTCACCCATAAAACAGAAGCAGATAGCAAAATGGATGAGAAACCAGAATTCAACAATATGTTGTTTGCAAGAGACACACTTGAACACACACAGAATTAAAATAAGGTGATTGAGCAAAATCTATTATGCTTCAACTTAAGCAATAAAAGCAGGGGTAGCAATTATGATTTCAGACAAAGTAAGAGCAAAAATAGACCTAATTAAAAGAGATAATCAGTGAAACTACATTTTGATAGAGGTACCATAGACAATAAAGTAATATAAAAATTTTTACAGCAAATTTCTCTGATAAAGGGCTCTTTTCTCAAATATATAAGGAATGGAGTCAATTTTATAAAAATAAGTGCCATCCCCCAACTGATAAATGATCAAGGGATATGAACAAGCAGTATTCAGGAGACATAAAAACTTTTTATAGTCATATGAAAAAAATGTTCTAAATCACTGTTGGTTAAAGAAATATAAATTGAAACAACTCTGAGGTACCACCACACACCTATCAAAAATGACAAATACTGAAAGGGATGAGAGAGAACAGATACACTAATGAACTGTTGGTGGAATTATGAATTAGTCCAACTCTTCTAGAGAACAATTTCGAGCTATGCCCAAAGGGCTGTAAGACTATGCCTTCTCTTTGACCAATCATTACTAGACTTGTATCCCAAAGAGATCAAAGAAAAAGTAAAAGGACAAGGACTTATATGTACAAAAATATATATAGCAGTTCATTTTGTAGTGGCAAACAATTGGAAATTGAGGGGATACTTATCAATTGGGCAATGGCTAAACAAGTTGTAGCATATGATTGATGGAGTACTATTGTGCTGTAAGAAATTGTACAGATAGTGATTTCAAGAAAAAAAAACATGGGAAGACCTATGTGAAATAATTGAAAGTGAAATGGGTAGAACCAGGAGATCATTGTACATAGTAACATTGTACACATATTAAAATGATGATCAACTATGAAAGACTTGGCTACTCTGATCAATAAAATGATCCAAGGAAATTCCAAAGAACTCATGATAAAAAATGCTATATACCTCCAGAGAAAGAACTGATGAACTCTGAGTGCAAATTGAAGTATAATTTTCTCATTTTCTTTGTTTTTCTTACTTTTTTGTCATGATATGGCTAATATGGGGTTATATTTTACGATTTCACATGTGTAATTGATATATTGCTTGACTTAGTGTGTGGGGAGGGGTAAGAGGAAGGGAGAGAATTGGGAACTCAATTTTTTTTACCTTAAAAATAAATAAATAACATTTTTTAAAGATCCAGGAACAAAAAAAAAAAAAAAAAAGAGGAGGAGAGGACAGGAGTTTAAGATAGGAAAGAAAACCATAAAAGAGAAGCCTATGGCTCTAAATGATCTCAAGTCTCCAAACCCAAATGAATTAATAATAGGGTTAGCTCATAACTTGATAGTGCTTTCTGGGCTACAAAGTACTTTCCTCACAACCTTGTGGTTGTAAGGGTCAGGTCTCAGTCTGTGGCCAGGGCTAGGTCTCAGGCTGTGATTAGGAGCAAGGCTCCATCTGTAGGCTGGTTCAAGGGACCATAGAAGGATGGAGGAAAGGACCTTACAACCTACATAGGTCCAGCCTCTTTTTACAGAAGAGGAAAATGAGACCCAGAGAGAAGAAACTTATTCAAAATCACAGTGCTTTAGCAACACTTTGACAAAGTCTCTCTTGCCATTCTTGTGGACAAACTGGAGGAATGTGAGCAATTACTTGGATTCAGAATTAGCTAAATGGCCAGACCAGCAGGCATTAACAGTTATATATCAGCTTGGATGGAGGTCTCCAGAGGAGTACCCCAGGAAACTGTGTTTGCCCTTGTACCATTGTCAAAGGGAGTCCCTGTAGACATTAAGATTCTCTGGGTATTCCTGTCTGTGGATGGTATTTTGCTAATTGCAGCAAGCTCAGAAATACTTAAAAGCCTCCTAAATGAGATGTATAATCATTCAAAAGAATTTGGCCTAGCTATCCATGCAGGAAAAAACAAGTGGGTGAAAAATGCCTGTTGTCCAAACTATGAGGGATGGATAGCACATGGAGTTTGTCCATCAGTATGTTTTTCTTAGACAGACACTGAAAATGAACAGCAAGCTTGCCACAGAGTTGAATGGGGGAAGAGAATAGGCTGTACTATATTTGGGAAATTGAGGAATGATGGATAGAGACCCTATGTGCTCCCCGGGACCCTGTAATGCATCTGGAGAAAGGTCCCCAGCATGTCGGGTTGGCCCCACATGGTAGATTCCTGGTGGGACATGAATAACAATCATATTGAATAAGAAGGTTTGGATGGAGTGTGATCAGCACCTATGGAGACAGCACCAACATCAACGAGGTCACAGCTCTATCCAAGTACCAAAGATTTGATGGCTTGGACACAGAGTTCGGAGGCACCATTAACACATTGGATGACAGAGTCTGGACCCAGTAGGATCCTCAAAGGTTACATTATTGGGCTGACTCTAACACAACAAAATGTAGCAGAGTTACATGTAAAAGTCTTAGGCTTGGGTTCAGAGTATCAGCTTTACAAGTATAAGATGGAGGGGCTTAGGGGTGGGGAAGAAATATGGTTAGATAGTAGTTCCCTATAAGTTCAATTTGAGTCAAGAGAATGATATCAGTTAAAAGAGCCAATGCAGGGGGGCGGCTAGGTGGCGCAGTGAGTAAGAGCACCGGCCTCGGAGTTGGGATGACCCGAGATCGAATCCGGCCTCAGAAAATGAGCACCCACACACAGATAATGACTAGCCGTGTAACCTTAAGCAAGTTACTTAACCCCAATTGCTTTAAATAAAAAAAAAGAGCCAATGCAATCCTAGGCCGCCTTTATCGAGACATAGTGGTGTTATGTTCAGTTCTGTAAACTACGCTTTAAGAAGGAAGTTGGTTAGCTATATAACTTCTAGAGAAGAACAAGCAATACGAGAAGAGACTGTAGATCTACTCGTTTTGTTATCTTGAGCAAGTCATCTCAGTTCTTGAGGCTTCTAAACCCATCTGTGAAATGGGCATGGCATCTCACCTGCCTGGAGGAAGATGGCTAGATCTCTTGGGATCTAAGATCTACGGTTCTATGTGATGGAGTTGGAACCTTGCAGCATAGACCGTCACAGGCTGAAAGCCCAAACTGCTGGCTTTGACAGGCTCCCAGGGACCCAGAGGTCAGCGCAGCTAAGTCTGGGAGTACAGCAGTATCAAACCTTATATGGGCCCGGGAATTAAAGCCTGTTATCGGCACAGAGACTCTTCTCCCAGACTCCTGCGTCTGGGAAAATGGGATCGGAAATCTCCCAACAGTTTCTTTTCCCATGAGATGCCTGGGCCCCGGCCCAGTCTTTATCTAGTCCCTGTAGGGCTGTGCCAAGAACAATAGAGATGGGACAGAAGGTCCATTCTAGGACAGCCAACAGTACTAAGGAGCAAGACAGACACCCCACTCCCACCCTAACCCCAGCCACAACCTGGATTATATGACTCAGAGTGACTGACCCTGGGCCTCAGTTTCCATCAACTAGAAAATGGACATGTTGGGGTGGGGGGGAGATAAGAATATTGAAACCCAGATTTTCAGATGTTTGAGCAATGAGTTATGTGAATTTTAATCATTACATAGGAGGGTGTAGGCCTGGATAAAGACCACCCCCAGAATTTGGGGACAGCTGTCATCCTCTGAAATTGAAACTAAAAATCAGCACAGAATGTGGGAGTTTAGTTCCCTGCTAAGTTCTGATACCCTGCCCCCCAAGGAATGTTTTATGAGAGTATTGCTGATCAGAGAGACCAACAAGTTTCCTGAATCTCAGCAAAGGGGCTCAGGAGTTCACCCTAAGAGGTAGACTTCAATTTTTTTGTCTTCTACTGGACCTTTGATTTCACCAGTGATGCCAGATTCTGGTGAAGACCTTCCTCTACCAATACATAGCCATACCTTCCCTGCAGCTGAAGGGTTTAGAGTTGCCTGGGGGGCACTTACAGGTCTAGTGACTTGCCCAGAATCAAATAGGCAGTCTGTGTCAGAAGTGACCTTTGAACCCTGGTCTTTCTATTTCTAATGTTAGTTCTCTCTCCACTATTCCATGTTGCCTCATTATTATAATTAAGATCATTATTAATCATCATTATCATCATTTTCAATGGGGTTCAGATAGAAACAGTCTTGGAACAAGTAAATTTCCTGCTATTATTCTTTTATATTTAATGTACTAGTTAGAGATGGTGATGTATGCCTGCGATCCTTGAAACTGAGGAGGAGACTGGTGGAGGGCATGAGCTCAGGAGTTTTGAGCTGCAGTCAATCTGATGTGAGACCAGAGGAAAGAAGCAAGTGAAAACTTCTCTCCTAATTAGCAGGGGGATTGAGGCCAGGAGTGGCTACTGTGCTTCCAGTCTGGGCAAGAGGAAGACTAAGTCTCAAAAACAAACAAATTTAATATACCATAGAATGTGTGTATGTATATGTATATATGTATGTGTATATGTACATATGTGTGTATGTATATATAAATGTATACACACATACATATATACATATATATGGGAGAGCTATAGAGACGATATATTTAATATCCTATAGACTATTGAACAAGTAGATAAAATAACTGACTTTATAGTTAAATAAAAGTAATAGGCAGCTGGGTGACTCAGTAGACAAAACACTAAAAGTAGGGTCAGGAAGACCCTAATTCAAACTCTACCTAAGACACTGTCTAGCTGTGTGGCCCTGCTCACCAAACTTCTGTCTCCCTCAGTTTCCTCATCCATAAAATGGGAACACTAACCCATCCACCTTTCCTGTTGTTGTGAGACTAAAGTTAGCTAATATTTGTAAAGCACTCTGTAAACTTTAAAGTGACCCATCAATGATACCTATTATTATTATGTAAACTCATTCTCCACTGGCTCTTTAAAAACAACTTTGGTACAACTCCAGTAGCAAACAGGACAGAAGGGATGAATGAGATGTCCCTCTTCCTGTCTCCATAAGATTCTTTATCTCCTCTACTCTTGTCACCATCATCACTCATCTTTTTGGATGGGATGCAAACACAAATGGCCAAAAGATAAGTTGTTCTCTTGCATTATTCTTTTATTTTTGGTGTGCTGAGGAGTGCTGTACTGATGGATAAAACGACTGCCTTCTGCGATTGAATGAGTATTGGGGTGTAAGCTGTGGAGGCAACTCCAGCAACAGACAGGGGGCACAACTGCAATTCATCCTGTTCCTGCATTTTAATTTTTTTTGCAAAGTCTCTATATTTGAAAAATTTATTATTCCACATCACTCGTAGATTATGAGTATTTTATGTGGCAAAATCTATTAATATCATTTTCCTTAGGTTTCTACACATTAATGGCATAAGTACAGGAGATTGTGGGCAACAGTTCTTTCTGTGATGATATGATTCCAGTACAATTTATGGGTTGAATTCTCAAGGATAATACTAATGAATAGCTAAAATTTATGTAGCACTTTAAAGTTTGCAAAGCATTTTACATATATTTACATGCTTTTTTGCCTTTTATAATTTCACAATTAACATCATTTCATATTTTGGGCTCGTGTTTGAAGTATGGGGGTTTGTTGCCTGTTTGTTTACGAATGCTAATGAGCCTCGGGTGTATAAGCAAGTCCATCTGATCAGGTCTTTCTAGGTTATCTGGCAAATGCTAAACATTTGCAGCCTATGGTGATATGTTACATGGTTTTCATTAATGGAATATTGGGGGGAGCTAGGTAGAGTCAGGAATACCTGAGTTCAAATCTGACCTCAGACACTTACTATGTGACCCTGGGCAAGTCACTTAACCCCAGTTGCCTCTCCCTCTTCCCTTTCCCCCCCAAAGAAAAACCAGCAACTAATGGCTCACTGCAAAAACTGCATTGATCAATAAGTCTGAGCCTCTTAAAGATAACCCATGTGTGATCTCTGGTGGCAATGACCTAGTCCCAAATTTCCATCATAAATTCTTCTATTTCCACAAACAAATCTAGATGCCTCATCCGACCATCCGTTTGACACCGTTTTGTCAATGTATTATTGACGTATTTCATGGGGATGTTACCAAGGGAGGGTCTTTGGATTATATTCCTATATCTCATCTATTGAGGCAGCTAGGTGGCATGGGTAGAATTCCAGGTCTGGAAGTCAGGAAGATTCATCTTCTTGAGCTCAAATCTAGACTCAGACACTTACTAGCTGTGTGACCCTGGGCAAGTCACTTAACCCTGTTTGCTTCAGTTTCTTCATCTGTAAAATGAGCTAGAGAAGGAAATGGCAAACCACTCCAGTATCTTTGCCAAGCAAACCCCAAATGGGGTCATGAAGAGTCGGGCATGACTTAAAACAAGTAAGCTAAAATCTCATGTATTTCATAGACTTCATTGGGAGGTTAATAGCTTTCACTTATATTAGATACATCCTTGGCTTATACTTTCAATTGTTTATTAAAGGTAACGAGACTTTCTGATATATTTTCTGATTCCATTACACGTTTCCTTTTTATTGTTGCTGCCTATTAGCAAATGATATGTTCAAATTGTCTGTGGAATATATAGGCTAGATCAAAGGTTTCCAAACTTATTTGGTCTGCTGTCCCCTTTTGAAAACTCAGCACTGTCCTAGACATCTACTTTATTTTTAATCCTTTAACTTTTTTAAAATTTGCATCATTTCAAAATATACATATATCTTTTTTTTAAATAACACATCTTAAATTTAACAATTTATTTTAAATTTGTGGGAGTTTTCCTGCAGTGGATTTTTTTTTGAGGGCAATTGGGATTAAGTAACTTGCCCGAGGTCACACGGCTAGGTTTTTGTTTGTGTGTGCATTGTCTGAGGTTGGATCTGAACTCAGGTCCTTCTGACTCCAGGGCCAACACTCTACTCACTGCGCCACCTAGCCTCCCCTGCAGTGAAATTTTGACTGAAATTTGAAATTGAATTTATTTGAAAATTTGACATTTGAAAATTTGAAATTTGTAATTTGAAAATTGAAAATTTGACTGAAAATTTGAGTTGAATATCAATTACATCATGTAACTGTATAGTATCTGATTGTAAACAAGTCATTACACACCCTTATTCCTGTCGATGTAAACATCGACTGTATAGTATCTGACTGTAAACAAGTCATTACACACTCTTATTCCATGCTAGACTTCTCAACAATGTGAAACATACTCACCTGCCAACACTTGTTTGTTAAGACCTGTTGGCATACTTGACTTGACAACTGATTGGTTATAACTTGTATTTTGTGCATTTATTTGGAAAATAATGTAATCACTACAACTTTAACCCTGTTACACTACAGATGAAACATGTACAGTTTTTCAAAATTGTCATCTCTTCTTATGTTTCCACCATCCCCTTATTTTTATACAATGTGACCCAATCGCACCAGGGGCCACTGTGGACCCCCTAGGTCATTCCAGTGCCCCCCCAGGGAGTGATATCACCCATTTTGGGAACCTATGGGTTAGATAGTAATGTAATATTCCAATGTCTTTTTACAGGTCTTTAAAATTTTCTCACGTTTTTCTGGCATGGTGATAGCTGAGCCTGTCCTTAGAAATATTCTGCCTGGGGGCAATGACTGTAATCACTGTTCCTAGGGAGGCTAAGGCTGACAGAATTCTCAAATTTGAGGGCTCTGGGTAGCATGAGGCTAATCCATGTCCACACTAAGTCTTTCACCAATATGGTGGACTCCTTGGAAAGGTGGTGGGCACTGAGACTACATTAGGAGAAGTGAACCAGCCTACCTCTGAAATGGAGTAGGTCAAAATTTCTAGTATCAATCAGTAGTAAAATAGGATCTATAAGTGGCTTAGATGAAACAGGAAGACCTATTGGCCAGAAAAAGAAAAGAAAATTCCCAGCCAGCACCACTTTTCTTTCTATGGTCCTTAATGTGGCAACAGCCATAGTGCATATACTGTAATTGTTGTGGTTAAGTAATAGTAACTTATTTCATTTACAGTCAAGAAGGGCAAAGTTTAAATTCTGTCTCAGACACTTACTAGACACATGACTCTAGGCACGTTACTTAATCTCTCTTAGCCTCAGTTTCCTTCTCTGAAGAATGAGAATAATAACATGTACTTCACAGAGCTATTGAGGAGATCAAATTAAATAATATATTTCATTTTTGTACCTTTCATATATTTATAAACATATATAATTTATTTTATATATTTATCTTTCTATATCTTATTTATATTTATCTAAATATTTTATTTATATATTATATATTTATGTACTATTTATATATTTATAAACCCTAAAGCACCATATAAACATTCCTTGCTATTTCTATATGCTTTAAGATTTATAAAGCCCCTTACTCATACAAGTCCTTTGAGATGGAGAGCAGAAACATCATTAGCCCTATTTTACAGATGGAAAAAGGGGCAGATAACTGGCTCATGCAGCTATTAAGTGAGACGAGAACCCTTTAAGATATAACCACCTGAGAAGTGTTTTCTCCCACTCCTCATACCTTACGGGAGCACTTTGGCTCTCCACTCAATCCCCAATTACCCCCTACCTTGGTTTGGCTTATTTACAGGGCTGTGCAAACCAACCCAAACTGGCTGCAAAGAACGAATGATTTAATTTTCAGTGGGAGCATTTACAACTCAGAAATCAGCAAACAACAAGAGTCGGGCCTTGCTTAATTGTTTTCTAGGTTGTCTAGACTTAAGAAAGTGATGGAGAAAATATTCATACTGCAGATTGAAGTTAAAAGTGTATTTTCAGAGCTTGTTAAAAATTCACCAATGTTAAAAATAAACCCTTGCTTATTTGTGTTCTAATTACCATAAAAGTTATGGCTTATGTTTGCTTTCCCCAAGGGAATGTAAAAGAGATCCTTAATGCTCAGTAGGAATCCAGTCAGACAAAGGTAGTTTCTTTAATTGTGGGAAGAAAAATTAAGAAAAGAATCTCAGCATACATGAACAGAATGATGGAAGGAGGACTCAGCAACTTAATTTATAACTATGGTTACAAACTCCTTGAGACATAAGACAATTTTCAAGGTCACTAACTGCCTGTTTAACATTTCACTGTGATTCGATCAATTCCTAGTACCAGCCTGGCAGAGAAATAAATGGCCAGTCCTCTTTCCAATGAGCATCCTCCAAGGAACAAACTGCCACCACTGTAAGCCTCATGTTAGCAGATACTATGGTCACTGCTGTGCTAGGATATGATGCCACCACTGCAGTTTCAGACTTCCAGACTTTTTAAAACTCACCAAGTCACCTACTTCTTAGCAAAGGAAACCCAAAAGAGAAGCAAAGGGAAGCCAGGCTTAGCACAAGGTCACCCACTCAATTTGCCTTAATACAGTACTCCACCATCCGTGCTAGGCCGCTATTGTGGCCATGATAGGACAGGAAGCTTGTCATCTACAAAAGCCCAAGCAATGAATTGTCTTGTATTGGAGTCCCCAGAAGTTTCTTTTTTTAATAGGAATTTTTTCCCAGTTATGTGCTGAGACAATTTTTAGCATTCATTTTCACAAGATTTTGAGCTCCAAATTTTTTCTCTCTCCCTTCCTCCCCTCCTCTCTTCCTATAATGGCAGGCAATTTGATAAAGGTTATACATATGCTATCATGTAAAACATATCTCCATATTAGTTACAATTGTGAAAGAAGAAACAAATCAAAAGGATAAAAACACTAAAAAGAATAAAGTGAAAAAATGTTTCGATCTGCAGTCAGAGTTCTTTCTGCAAGTGAATAGCATTTTCCTTCATGAGTCCTCTGTGTTTGTCTTGTATCATTGTATGGCTGAGAACAGCTGAGTCTTTCATAGCTGGTCATCATACAATGTTGCTGATACTGTGTACAATGTTTTCTTGGTTCTGCTCATTTTGCTTTACATCAGTTCATGTAATCATGTAAGTTTTTCCAGGTTTTTCTGAAATCTGCCTGTTTATCATTTCTTGTTGCACAATAGTATTCCATTGTATTCATATACTACAGCTTGTTCAGCAGTTCCCCAATTAATGGGCATCCCCTCAATTTCAAATATTTTGCTACTATAAAAAGGGCTGCATATATAGGTCCTTTTCCCTTTTTTTATGACCTCTTGGGATACAGACCTAGTAGTGGTATTGCTGGATCAAAGGGTATGTACATATTGGTTGCCCTTTGGGCATAGTTTCAAATTTCTCTCCAAAATGGTTGGATCAGTTCACAACTCCACCAACAGTGCATCAGCATCCCAATTTTCCCACATCCTTTCCAACATTTATCATTTACCTTTTTTTGTCATATTAGCCAATCTAATAAGTATGAGGTGGTACCTCAGAATTGTTTTAATTCACATTTCTCTAATCAAAAGTGATTTAGAGCATTCTTCATATGCCTATAGATAGTTTTGATTTCTTCATCTGAAATCTGCCTGTTCCTTTGACCATTTATCAATTAGGGAATGGCTTGTATTCTTATAAATTATATTCAGTTCTCTATATATTTGAGAAATGAATTCTTTATCAGAAACACTTACTGCAAAGATTGTTTCCCAACTTTATGATTTCCCTCTAATCTTGGCTGCATTGGTTTTGTTTGTGCAAAAACTTTTTTAATTTAATATAATCAAAATTATCTATTTTGTATTTAGTAATGCTCTCTATCTCATGTTCGGTCACGAACCTGTAACTCACTTAACTTCTCCTTTAAAAATTTAGATATTATACCACTTAGTGCATATATGTTTAGTATTGATATTATTTCATTGTCTATGGTATTTTTTTTTAGCAAAATGTAGTTTTTTTACTTATCTCTTTTAATTAGGTCTATTTTTGCTTTTGTTTTGTCTGAGATCAGGATTGATACCCCTGCTTTTTCCTATTTCATTCCACCCAGAGAAGTTTTCACACTCTTGAGGCAGACATCCCCCTAACTCATTGACTGGTTTGAGGCTGCTTGGTTACCCTCAACCTGGTTTAGCCCATTTGCCAAAACAGTTTTACTGGGGTGTGGCCACCATACAGCTTCTTGGAGCCACAGGTGAGAATTGGCTGACAGACCCCAAAGATGAATGAGCAGCAACCCTCACAACAGAGGTGCTAGTCCTCCATGAACACCCCATACACCCTTTAGCACATAACCATTTAGATGGTAAATTCTTCTTAAATGTTCCTCTAGGAGAATTTTATTAAATAGAACATGGTTAGGGCTCACCTTTGGGCCAAGTGAGACTTCAGGCTACAACAGGAGTTGTAGTTCAATCTGTGAACTAGGAAAAGTTTTCTGTCTGTGCTGTTAGCTGTGATTGAGAAGGCTGGGAAGAAAGAGGCTTGGTTGTCAGCAAAAAGACAGAAGGAGAGTGGTTCTTGGTCTGTCTGCTTGTCTTCAGGAGCTAGAGTGGACTTCTCAAGACATCCCCCACAGATGGACTCAGTGGGAAGAAGTGAGGCCCAGAGAGAGGTTGACCCTTATTCCAGGTCAATACAGCATTGCTCTAGCCTCTGGAAGTGGTAATCTAGACTGTATATACAGCCGTGTGTGTGTTTGTGCGTGTGTTTGTGTGTGTGTTTGTGTGTGTGTGTGTGTTTGTGTGTATATGTGAACATATATATATGTGTGCATTTATTTGTGTTGAAGGGATAGTAATCCATGCCCTCTCTCTTGATTCCAAGGTCAATGTACGGGGGCTGGGTATGGGGAGGAGGACCTGGGTTGGCAGGGAGACTGAACTCTTCCGCTCAGTTCCTCAGTTCCCTATCGATCTGGAAATAGCCTGAAAGGAGTCTTACTCACAGTGGTTTCTGACCCCAAACTGCATTAGGAGTAATTACAGTCCGTGGGTTCTAAAGAAGAAGGAGAGAGAGAGGTTGGGGGAAGCTGTCCACCATGTGTGGGGAGGAGCTAGAGAGGCACTTAGCTCCCACCACAGCCTCCCTTCAATCCTACGATGGGGAGGGGAAGCCACAAGGCGGGCCGGGAGCCACACAACTCCCAGGAAGCCTAAGACAGCAAGGTTTTTTAAGTGGTCTTATATATGTCTCATATGCTACCACAGCAACATGGGGACCATAGGATTAGGGGTCCCTGAGCCACAGGCTGAGGCTGAGTCTCCCCTTCAGCCAAAGACTTGCCGAGGGCAAGATCTGGTCTTTCTTTTCATAGTTGTCTTAGCCATTCCATGGTAGGACCAAGGTTAGCAATTTACCTCTGAGCTTCAGGGACTTTCTTATTTTCACAGTCTTCAGGATGGGAAGAGCCTCAGAAGATGCTATCTTTTCTCCCCTTGTGGATGACTCTCAAAAATCAACCTTGACCCATTTTGTTTTTAAAACATCACAGGGGAGGGCAAGGATAGAAAAACCACAACCAGCCTCTTCCAAAATCTGACAGCTCTCTACATTATAGATCAAGGGATCTCAAAGATCAATCTCCTCATTTATCAGAGGAGGGAATGGGGCTGCAAAAAGGTAAGGGACTTGTCCCAGATCACACACCATTGGGAGCTAGTCATCAAAATCTAACCGAGGCCTCCCTTACATTTATTTCTACTCACAGTAAGGGACAGAGAAGTCGGATAGGAAGAGGGATGAGGGGCAGAGACCATCTGAAATCCTTTCCCCTGGTAATAAGCATCTTGTCCTTTCAGCCTTCCATTTGTTGAACTGATTTCTCCATTGTCATCTGGAAATCTTTTTTCCATTTGCTTACACTGGGGATAAGCAGTGGACAAACATCATGGTCCTTTGCTATCCTCATGATATGCAAAGGGGGCGAGGAGGGCACATTGGATGGACTCACCTGTGGTCATCTCAGGGGAGGAGGATATAGACAAGAGTCACACAGGATGGCCATGTATCTATGGGCCATTATCTGTTTCAGTGAAGGTGATACTTAGGTTGATGAGATCACAGATCCATTTGAATAAAAGTATCTTTGATCTTCCCTATAATCACAGAATTATAGAATCTCAGGAGTGCAAGGGACACCATTTAGCCAAACCCTTATCTGAATAAGAATGACCTTTCTAACATCCATGACAAGAAATCTTCCAAGACGCTTTTGGAGATTTCCATTGATGGCATCCTACTCCTTCCCAAGGTGGCC
This sequence comes from Gymnobelideus leadbeateri, assembly GCA_011680675.1. Classification (NCBI taxonomy): domain Eukaryota; kingdom Metazoa; phylum Chordata; class Mammalia; order Diprotodontia; family Petauridae; genus Gymnobelideus; species Gymnobelideus leadbeateri. The sequence goes on along the minus strand of WOXC01001469.1, from coordinate 33,151 downwards.
CATCCCACTTCAGTATAGTTTTAATCATTAGGAAGTCTGTTTTCTTGGTTTTCCTGACTGAAATCACATTCTTCAACTTCTACTCTTTGCTCTTCATTCTGTCCTCTAGAGCCAAGAAAAACTAGTCCATCCCTCTTCCACCTGACAACCCTATAAATGCTTAAAGAGAGGCCCCAAATCTTCTTTTCTCCAGACTAAACATCCTCAGCTCCTCCAAACAATCCTCCCGCATCATGGTCTCTTCACCATGCTGATAGCCACCCCCTGCCTGCATTCCAACTTGTCAATTTCTCTCACTTGTATATGCTGCCCAGGACTGAATCAAATTCTCCAGATGCTGTCTGCCCCAGGCAGAATACAGCGGGACCCTCTCCTCTCTTGTTCAAGACTCACTCTACCCTTGTTCTCAAGGTAGCCCCAGGTCATATTAGTTCTTTCCCTCCCAGTGAAGTGGAAAATGATCTGAATTTAGAGTCTGACAATAATGGCTTTGAATCCCAGCTCTGTCATTTACCAGCAGTGTGACCTTGGGAAGTCATTTCCCATCCCATGGATTCTGGTAAATCAGGGGCCTAGATCAGATGATGTAAACGAAATTCATTTCAGTATTTATTAACTATCTACTGCACATAATATACTTTGCTAGGCATTGGGCAAAGACAAAAGCAGAAAACAATCCCTGCCTTCAAGAACCTTACATTCCCTTCCAAACAGAGCATTGTGCTTCTGCTAAGGTGAGCTAAGATGGATTCTTACCCATCTTTAAAAGCCTAGCTCAAAAAGCCACTTCCTCTGGAGAGCCTTCCTTGATGCCTCCTCTCAGGATTTCTGCTCTTCTCTGATGCATTTATTGTGTATTATATCACTGTTGTATATGTTTGCAGGGTAATATGGTAGATAATCCATTGGATTTGAAGTCAGGGAAGGCCTGATTTCAAATCCTACCTTAGATACTAGCTGTCTGACCCCAGGCATGTAGGCCGATCTCCTTCAGCTTTAGTTTCATTTATAAATGTTCTAGTAACCAGAACAATAATTTCAGAATTGTTGTAAAACTCCAATGAGATCATGTATGTAAAGGACTTTGCAAACTTGCCTTGGGAGATGTTATTAGATCACTGGATTTTGACTTCCGTTGTCTCCTACCTAAACCTTCAGTCTTCTCCAGTGCCCAGAACAGGACTCCAGATGCACCTAGTAAGAGATAATGGATCAAGTTGCCATTAAATGAATTGACCTGAAGACAGAATTAGTTCTTTCAGTCGCTCTGTGACTGACTCACATCCAGCTAGAATCCCAAATCGTTGGTGGTGTTGTTTTTCACTTGAGCTGATTCTTGGATTCCTACAGCCAGATCCAGGTTACTAGGGAAAGGGTAATTTGGGTTATTCAGGCCTGTAGGTTTCCTCCCTTTAGTCTGAAACTGTGTTCTCACCCCGACTGAAGGAAATAGCCACTATTGATTAAAGGGAAGGGGGAGGGGGAAGGACAACAAAGCTAGGGAGAAGTGCTCTGGCCTGAGAGGTAGGAGACATGAGTTAGGCCCACAGGGGTGGGGAACCTGTGGCCTAGAGGACCACATGTGACCTCGAGGTGGCAGCTCCCCACCCTTGTTAGGGTCTGCCACTAACTCTGAGCCTTAGTTCCCACCAGTAAAAATAAAGGGGTTGAACTAGGCAGCTTCCAAGGACCCTTCCAGTTCTAATAATCTAGGGTTTCTAATGTGTGCATCTTCCTCTGCCCATAGCTGCCCCAACACCCTCCAAAAGGCCCCCTGGGGGAACCCTCAGATCACTGATCTATTGGCCTCCCTGGTCTTATCTCTGCTGTCCACTCTAAGCCCCAGTGTTTGCCTGGGCATTCTGTGCCTTTATCCCATTGTTGTACTCTCATTCAGAGGTCAAACCGATTTTGGTGCCAGATGAAGACAAGGGACTAAAAAAGATCCAGGAAGTCCAGCTGAATACACACTGGCCAGAGACTGAACCCTAATACTGGCCAGAGAATGAGTCCTGACCTGGGTCACAAAGTACTGAGCACTAATCTCACAAATGTTGGGAGTCATAAAGGGCTACCAGGGGAGAGGGTGTGGCTGGGTGGCCAGGACGTAAGCATCCTCCCAGAGTTCTATCCAGCTGGGGAAATCCCAGAACACCTCAGCTGGATTTATGAAAATCACCTATCCTGCCCTTTGTTTGACGGAAAAGTGGGACCCAGAGAGAGCCAAGAGTGGGGGATCTGAAGGCCTGGATCGAAGCCTAGCTCCCTACTTTCTTGCTCTAGCATTTAGGTAGGCAAATACCTTCCCCTTTCTGGTCTCAGTTTCTTCCTCTGTAGAATAAGAGGTTTGCACTAATTATCTTTAAGGTTCCTTCCAGCTCAGAATCTATGATGCAATTAGAAACTTGGCCAAGGTCATGAAGTGAGTTATTAGCAGAGCCGGGACAAGATTCCAGATCTCCTGACTCCTTGTCACAAGCCCTCTCCACTGTACTGAGTCTTGCACAGGACAATAAGTACTAGGTGGCTTTTGGTGTAAAAACCTCAAAGACAGGCCAGGGGGAGTGCCATGAGATAAAGGCTGGACAGAAAAGAACAGTACACTTCTAATGGTAGTCTGCCTGGGTTCTATCTTCCTTGGGCTCCAAAGGGGATGAGGCAGTTGGGGGCCCAGGGATGGGGCTGCTAAGAGGCGAGAAGGGGGAAAGGGGAAGCTGCTCTCCAGATGCACCCGGGCCTAGAGCCAAAGAGCAGGGATCAGGAGCCTGAGGTTTCTGCAGAGAAACCACATAGGCCCCTCTGCCTTCAAACACCCTGCCTCTCCCTAGCCCCACTGCCTCCTCCCAGAAGGAATGCAGGAAACATACAGGGATCAAGGGTCAGTGCCTTGAAGGGAGAACAGGGAAATGGGAGACATTGACCAGGGAATGGTCTCTTAGGCCAGAGGGTCATTTCTGGCAGTGTGGGAGGCAAGAAGTTGTATGGCAGGCTGGCAGAGGTGACAGGGAGTGAGTGGGGTCTAGAGGACTGGGCCCCCTGATCAGTAAGCATTATCCTTTCTGGACTAAGAGAAGGCTTTCCCTAATGAAAAGTACCAGGTCCATCCACTCTGGATTGAAAAGGGCACCATGGGTATATAAAGCCTATATCTCTGCATCAATGCATGCAGGCAGCATGCTGGTAAATATGGCCACGCATCCATGGGACCATAGATTTAGAGCTAGCCAAGGAACCTTGGTGGGAAGGAGGGAGTTGTCAAAAGAAGAGACAGGGGAGTGGAGGATGGCATGGAGAAGGATGCTGTGAAAAATAGAGCCAAGTCAATATTAGCAGGGAGGCACAGCATGAATAGCCCAAAAATTATTTCTCCCATATTTAGGGTTCCTTGTGGTATATTAGGGTGCAGCTGTGTCCAATATACTGAAAATTCACTGCAAACCTACTGCCTGCCTGAGCCAACTGTGACCTTTCCCCTCAATTTCATCTGTTGTAAGATGAGGGAGGTGGGCTTGTTGACTTCTGAGAGGCTTCCCAGTTCTGACATGCCCTGTTCTCCTTTGTGCTCCCAGCACCTAGCACACAGTAGACATTTAATAAATGCAGTTGATTCTAAGGTCCCTTCCAGTTTTGTCATTCTACATTTTATGCCAAGTTCTCCCCAGGATGGAGAGTCTACATTCTATGATTCAATTATTTTTCCTTCCATTATGGACCCCACTTTCACACTGGGGCAGACACCCAAAGCTTGTGACTGTCAGCACCTAATTCCCCTGGAAACGTCCACGTCATGCAGCCCATCCTTGTTCCTTTCCGTTTCTCTCTATTTCTGTCTCTCGGTCTTTCTAGTCTGTCTGTGTGTATGAGTCCTTTTCTTTTTCTTCCATTTTCTCTGTTTCTTCTGTCTGTGCCTTCCAGGGTGGAAAGATAAGGCAATGTAACAATGAGAGAAGGCTACAGAACTCCTCCCCGCCATACATTCCCTCTCTTTCCAGGCAATACTGGCTTATTTCCATAGGGGTCTTTTGGAGTGTAATACGTACTACCACTGTCAACTCCAGGAGGAAATGGTTCTAATGGGGGCAGATGGAATGGCAAGGAGGGCTACTCAGGTCAGGGAAGAGGGGATGATGGGGCTGGACAAGTTGGAAGGAATAATATATGTAGAAATAGGTGGAACCTCCAAGAACCCCTCATCCCCTACCACTTGCTATGGATAGAGTGGGCTCTGTTCATAGTTGCCATCAGACACATGGCTCCTTATGGGACATGGCTACTTCCTTAACTAGACCTTTCCTTTATGGGGAAAGGCAGGCTAGTACCCTCTCTGATCTGACCCAGTCTCCCCCACATTCCAGCAACCTAATCCCTTCTTTCCCTATGACTTTTTTAGGCTATACTTCTCTGGATCCCCTCTCTTTCTCTCTCTGTGATGTCTTTTCCTTCCCTTCCTCTTTCCTCCATCTCTCCCTTTATCTCTCTGCCTGTCCCAGATTGGTCCCATAGTGGAATGAGCACAGTCTTGGAATCAAGGGGAAAACCTGAGTTTGAATCCTGTCTCTAACACTTACTAGCTGTATCACCGTGAGCAATCACTTAACCATACTGAGTCTCAGTTTCCCTGGCTATAAAATGAGGATACTGTCTATAGTATCTACCATACAATGAAACTGTGTCTATATGTATGAAGCAGATACCTCATAAGCCTTAAAGCAATATATAAATGTCAAATATCATTGTTCATTCAACAAATTTTTGTTAAAAATCTACTATGTGCAGAGAGTCATGATATAACCCTCAGCATCACAGACTCAGGGTTAGTAGGAACTTCAGGCACCAAATAATCCAACTGGGCAAGAATCTACTCTACAACATCTTTCAGAGATGGTCATGCAACCTCCATTTGAAAACCACCAGTGATGGGAAACTCACTACCTTTTGAGATAGTCAATTCCACATTTGGACAACTTGAATCATGGAGGGTTTTCCTCATATTCAATACAGTCCTTAGAATACTTGAAAGTAGCTCCCATGCTTCCCATGCATCAAGTACTCTCTTCTCCAATCTAAATATTCCCCCATTTCCTTCAACTGATCTCTCATATGGGATGATCCCAAGACCCTTGATGATCCAGACCACTGCACCTCTGAATTCTCCAGTTTATCAATGTGCTGCCTAAAATGTGGCATCCAGAATTGGACACAATACAAAAAATGTGGTCAGACCAAGGCAGTCTCATACAGCAAGTCTATCATCTCCCTTGTTCTGGATATGCTATGTCTCTTATTACAATCCAATACCTCATTAGCATTTTTGGCTACCATACCACTAGGAATCGTCATACTACTGATTCCTATTAAGCCTGTTGTCCACTAAGACAACCCAAATCTTTTTCCAGAAGCACAGCTATCTAGCCATGCCTCCCCCATCTTGTTGGTGATAAAATTCCAACAGAAACGATCCACAGTCCTCCATAAATACATAAAAGAGGCATGAACAAAATGCTATATGTATAAGGTCCAAGGGAGAAATTGCTTCGGGACCAGAAGAATTGGGGGTGCTTCCTTAAAAAAATTATTGAAATCTTGTTTTCAAACATCACTTTTATTTCCAAATATATTCTTCCGCATTTTCCAATCTGGAGGACAATCCCTTGAATTGAAAAATAAAAGAAAAAGAAAGAAACTCAATAAAACTAATCAACTCATTATTGGAGAATCTTTCCTTTCATTGGTTCATTCAACACCAACAAGTCTAGCAATATACATATAAGAATATTCCACAACCATAGTACCTCACCTCTTCCATGAGTAGGAAGTATTATATTTTCTTTGGAAACAAGTTTGGTTATGACAATCACATAGAATTCAGTTTGACTTTTGTTCTTGCTGTTCTTTCCACTTTCATTGTTGACATCCATCGTGTTTATTGCTTCCTGGTTCTGCTTGTTTTACCCTGATTCAGTTCATATAAGTCTTCTCATGCTTGTCTGCATTTTTTACATTCATCAAGGGCAATAATTTTTCATTGCATTCATGCAACACAATTTGTTTAGCCATTGCTGGATCAATCTACTTTATTTCCAGTTCTTTGCTATAATAAAGAGTCGCTGTGAATATATTTTGACGTATATGGAAACTTTTGGTCTATCTTTGACCTCCTTTGGGCATATGCCTAATGGTGGGTCAGAAGGGATGGGAATGCTAATCATTTCCTTAATATAACTTCAAATTATTTTCCTGAATGTTTAGACCAGTTCACATTCTGCCAATAGTCTATTAGTGTTCTTGTCTTTCCACAATACCTCCAGCATTGATGGTTCCGTTGCTAACTTTTCTAAATGCTGGGTGTGAGGTAGAACCTCAGAGTTATTTTAGATTAAATTTCTCTTTCCTGTGATATGGAATAGTCTTTCATAGAGTTGTCAATAGTTTGTACCCCTTTTGAGAAACTTGTTCATGTCCTTTGACCACTCACTCATCCATTGGGTGGCATGTTTGTTTTAGTTGCCTATATATTGAATATCAGTCCCTTCTCAGAGAGAAGTGATACAAAGATGGGGGGTGGGGTGGAGCTGACTAAAGGAACTGGAATTTTGCCCTGAATTTTAAAAGATGGGTAGGAATGCAATGGGCAAAGAGGGAAAATGAGGCCATTCCAGGCTCCCTCTTGAAAGCAGCCAGCAGTAATCCTACTCCAGTGTTTGGGGGCTGGGGCTTTGCCCACAGGGAGCAATGTCTATAACTGAGGCCCCAACCACAGCCTGATGAGGAGGGTAGAGAGAGAGGAATGACAAGGGGCCAAGCCAAGGGCTCCCAGGCAAATGCCCAACCCCACCCCACTCCCTACCATTTTATATTGACCCACCCCACCCCCACCAGGCTCAGGGCAAGGGAAGACAGGAAGGCCCAGGGACCAAGGCAAGTAGTCCCTAGATCATGCAGAAGGGTATGGGACAGACAAGCTAATGGAGGATTTGTTCATGGTCCTCACTGAGATGGATTTAGCCCTAAAGAGCAGTTTTCTCTTTGGGGAGACAAATGTTATGGGGAAGGGAGGATATATATGGAAAAAAGAGGCAAGGACAGAGAGACAGACAGACTGAGAGACAGAGAAAGAAAACAAATACAGACACAGAGTCTGACAAAGACAGACCAATTATAGATATAGAGAGATGGAGATGGAGAGAAAGTGTGTGTGTGTGTGTGTGAGAGAGAGAGAGAGAGAGAGAGACAGAGAGAGAGAGAGAGAGAGAGAGAGAGAGAGAGAGAGAGAGAAACAGAAAGGGGGAAGAGGGAGGGAGAGAGATTAGGAGAGATCAACTTTAGAGGATTTATAGTTGGGAAGGACTTTCTTTCTTCCAGCCCCCTTATTTTACCAATGAAGAAACTGAGGGCCAGAAAGAAGTGATATAACCCAAAGTCACACCAGAAGTAAATAGCTGAGATTTGAATCCTGATTTTATGAGTCTTGGATCAAAGAAACAAAGAGAGATGGGAGAAGAGAAATTAAGAAAGATTAAAGAATTAATAAAGTATATTTTAGAAATATTTTTAAAATGGAGGAAATAATCTAGGTCATTGAAGACTGATAAAAAGACATACTTCACTTCTCTCAGTAAAGAAGTGGGATGGACTGTTGGTACAGAGTGCTCCAGCTAGGGGCAGAGTGCTGGGTCTGGTAGGAAAATTCCTTTCCATCAGTTCAAATCTGGCCTCAGATACTTACTAGCCATGCAACCCTGCACAAGTCACTTAACCCTGTTTGCCTCAGTTTCCTCATCTGTAAAATGAGCTAAAGAAGGAAATGGCAAACCATTCTAGTATTTTTGCCAAGAAAACCCCAAATGGGGTCGTAAAGAGTCAGACACAGCTGTATCTACTGCCAGATTCAGTCTCTTTGGCCTGGTCAATTTTGCTGAACTCTTTTTCTTTGTCACAAGAGAAAGTTGAGGGGCAGGGAGGGAGGAAAAGCAGGAAGAAGCAACAACACTGTGTAGGAAATCAGAAAAGTGATTGGGGTGTACAGAAGGGAAGGCATCAAGGAAACCTTGAGTAACATAAGAGAAAAACAACTTAGAAAACTAGGACAGAAATGGCAGTGTGGAAGAAATGAAGCAATGGACAAATATAAAGGAAAAAGAAAAATGAAGAGTTGAAGGAAGAGAGAGAAAGAAGGACAGAAGAGAGGGAGGGAGGGGGAAAGAGGCAGAGATTAAGGACCTGAGAGATAGAAAGAGGCAGAGAGAGAGAGAGAGAGAGAGAGAGAGAGAGAGAGAGAGATGCAGAGGGTAAGAGGCAGACAAAGCAAGCAAGTCTGGGATACGGTGAGTTGGAGGGCTTGCTCCTCCTTAAGGAAGAACAAGGAGGCCTTGGGCCTTCTTCCCTGCCCCACCCCCACCCTCCATTCTCCTGGGAGGGCTGTATTTCCAGAGGATCCCCCTACCACCACCCTTGTGCCCAGCCTAGGGGTTTCGGTGGGGGCTGTGGCTGGGCAGAACCCCGCCCATCCTTTGAAGCAGGGGCCAGACCACAGGGCCTGGGCAGGCCTAGCTTGGGTTATAGGCTTGGAGCCCATAGTCTGCTCCCCACAGGAGCGAGGGAGCTGGGTTGTGGTGTGGGGCGTAGGCTATGAGGCCATAGCATGGCAGGGGCTGGAGGGGTGGTGGCCACTGGGAGGAGCTGAAGGGAACACAGCAGGAAATAACAGGGGCGCTGAGTTGGGGTCCTCACCCCTGCTCGTGCTAAGACCTTAAGCTTCTTCATGGCCTCTTTGCCAAGCCAAGCCAAGCCACCACTCATTCATATGGCCGCAATGGGTAAGAATCAAAGTCCTGGTGATTTCTTTGAGTTTTGGATGGCAGTAATTAATTCCTAACCCCTCATGCCTCCTTCTTTGAAGCTTTTTCCTCTCCAGAGAGAGCAATAATACCTTCACAAGGAAGACTTTCAGATTCAATCACCTGGTCAGGTCCCCCCCTCCATAGACACACTTGTGTAATGATTTACTCTTGATTCCCCACACTGAGGCAGCTAGCTGGCCTACTGGATAGAGCACTGGAGACATGGGATCAAGAAAACTTGAGTTCAAACCATTCCTCCCACATTTATTAATTGTATGGCTATGGACAAGTCACTTAACCTCCCAGTCTCAATTTACTAATCTGTACAATGGAAATAATAATGGCCCCAACCTCATAGAGTCATTATTTTTTCTAAAATGACATGTAAAGTATTTTGTGGAAATCAAAGCTCTATATTATTGGTGATGATGATGATGATGATGATGATGATGATGATGATGATGATGATGATGATGATGTCTTGTTTCCCCTCGCAGACCAGGTCTTCCCTGAGGACAGTCTCTGCCTCTCCCAGAGAGCTCTCTGAAGGCAAGGGGCTCATCAAACCAACAGAACTCTGTCCTCCTCCAGTTGGAGGTTCCCCAAGGGCAGGAGCTGTGTGTCCCTCCACTCCATCCAACGAGGCCTTCCTGCCAACAGACTCAAGGGTGCCAGGAGACAGCATCTGTGTGTATCTCCCCCTCAGATTAGGAGCTAGGAGCTTCAGAAGGTGGTACCAGCCGGGATCAGCAGGGAGATCCAGAGTCATCATATCAAGATAACATGGGATACTATGTGTGAGAAGAGCTTGGCAAACCTTTAAAGTACTACAAAAAGGCTAGTTGTCATTATTAACTCTCTGCCTTGGGCTGCATTGTCAATCACTTACTAGGTATGTGACCCTGGGCAAGTCACTTAACCCTAATTATCTCCAAATTTTTTAAATTTCATATGCACACATACACACATATATACATATACATATATATTCGTGTAGGAAGTACCCCTTGAGCTGAGATGTGGAGGAAGCTAGGGATGAAGTAGAAGGGAGGAGGCCATATGCTCGAAACATGGAACAGCCCATGCAAAGATAGGAGATAAGAGACAGAATGTTTGTACAAGGGACAGCAAGTATATAATTCACTTAGATTATAATATGGAATGCATGGGTGGGAATACTGTATAATGAACCCAGAAAGGTAAGCTGGAACCATATTGGGAGAAGCCAAAGAAGAGAGTCTGAATTTTATCCTCAAAGCAGTAAGGAGCCACAGGAGTTTTGGAACAGGGGAGTGACATGGTCAGGCCTGTGCTTTAGGAGCATTGTATTAGCAGCTACATGGAGGATAGATTGAAGAAAGGAGAGGCTGGAGGAAAGAAGGTGAGTTTGGAGGCTATTGCAATAATCCAGGAAATAGGTGAAAAGGGTCTGAACTGGCGTGGTGGCCTTGTGACCAATAGGACAAGGGGATAAGGAATTTGAGAGTAGAAAACAGTCTAAAGTTGACCTAGGTAGGTCCAGGGTCAAAACTGTGAAAAGGAGAAAAGTAAAACCAGAGTAGGGGAGATGGCCTCAGAGAATACTGAGGGACGGAGGAACCCGAGAAGAAGTTTAGGAAGAGTAAGGAACAAGAGGAAATGTAATGATAGAAGGGTATAGCTGAATAGAACAACTTCATATTTCTTGACCATGGAAGTGGAAGGTCTGTGGGTCATAGTGAGCTCAATGATGTGACCATCCCTGTGTGGCTAAAGGGAGTGAAGGTCAAGGTGAAAGGAATTACAGAGGCTTGATGAGGCTGGGGTATTTGGAAGAACATCCCTCTGTAGAATAAAATCCCCAAGTAAAAGGGTAGAGTTTGGCCTAGAAAGGAAGCCTGTGAACCAGGTAACTGAACTTGAAGGAGAACAATTAAAGGAGAGGAGGCCAGTTGTCTTGACTTCTGTCTTGCCACTGGACTTCAATGACTCTGGAGGAGAGATTCATGAGCAAGTCAAGACATCACCCTCTTGATGGCATGGGGGTCTCTTCAAGAATGAAGGACAAACAGCAACAAGGAGGTAACTGCTGCCAGGATCTGAGTGGGGTGATCTTCAGAAAGAGTGAACCTCTGACGAGATTATATAGAGTGATGGCATCAGAGATAGGGTCTGGAAACGGCAGAGGGAAACAAGGAGAACCCCATCTCTTCCAGGACCAGTGTGTTGGGGGCCGGGACAAGTCAAGAAGCATTTATTATATGACTGCTAGGAGCCAGGCACTGTTCTCGGCACTGGGGATACAAAGAAGGCAAAAATATAGAACCTGCCCTTGGGGAGCTCACAATCTCATAGGGGAGACCATGTAGAAACAACTGCATTACAAAGAAGATTTATACCGGATAAATTGGAAGTAATCTCAGAATGAGAGCACTAGCATTAAGGACAGAAGGTATGTCCATTGCTACAAATGATGGTCATGGATATAATATAATATCTTCTAGCCAAGACCCAGTTGGGTCTCTGTGAGCTCCATAAAATGGAAGGAGCCTGAGCAGAAGTATCAGATCAAAGGGAATATAGAATGGGAGTTCCAGAGATCACAATGGAAAAGCTGAGCAGATCTGGATTCAGGTCTGGAAATGATAGGGCTGACATGGATAGGCATGAGAGTAAGGGAAATGGTAGCAGAAGGTGTGACCAGCTTAGGTAGCTGGGGATTCTGCAGCCTCTGAACTGGGAGAGGAAGAGGCATGAGTTTGCTCACCATGGGAGGAGGATAGAGCACTTTTGGGCTGGATACTCCACTCTCGAGGGTATTAGGAATGGCAGAAGGTATTCTCCACTTTCTCTAAAGTACAGGAGAAGAGGGACTGGGCCTGGCGTCACTGTTTCTCCCTGAAGATGAGGGGAAAAGAAGGGTGGGGAAAAGGGAGGCAGGTGAGAATAGGGGAGAGGAGAGGGAATGAGGCAGGAGGGGAGAGGCAGAGGAAAGGAGAAAGAACCCTGAAATTGGAGTAAAACAACGCTTCTACCTGAATTTAGAGTAAGAAGATTGGTTGAATAATTAGGTGCATAATTGATCTTAGCAAGACATTTTTTCATCTCTAAACATCAGTTTCCTCATCTGTAAAAATAGATATTGTCATACTTGCACTCCTTTCCCTGTCACAGGGTGATTGTAAGGAAAGCATTTTAAAAGCATAAAACACCATGGAAATGGTAGCTATCGTGTTAATTATTTGGAAGGAAAGGAATGGGACCCCCATGCTTAGGAGCTAGGGGTAACAGAAGGGGGCTGCTAGCCTCTATTTCCAACATCCCCCTGGGAGCAGTGGGAAGGGATTGCTGATTTTCTAATTTATGACCCTGGGCTGGGCCAAGGTAAATGTTTCCCTTCCCTAAAGTTGGTGGAGGAGGGGAATGGGGCTTGGTAATCCCCCACTCAACCCACATCAAGGGCCTGGGAGCCCCAGCTCAGCCCAAAATAAAGTTGAGGCTGCCACTGAGCAGGGAGCCCTGGGGCTTATACCCGCCTGCACCCTACAATGGGATATGTGGGATTCAGACTAGGTCCCGACTTCACTTACATCCCTTCATTACCCTCTGGAGTTCAGTGCACCCCACCTCTGCCCAATGGCCTGGCTTCCTGCCAATGTCCTTCTTCTCCTCCCCCAAAGATTCCATAGAACAAGTAGATGGTCGCCACAGTCTGTAGCGCTAAAAAGGACCTGAGAGACCACCTAGTCCAATTCCTCCCATTTTACAGATGAGGAAACTGAGAACTGGAGGGCGGAAGCAAGGTATCCAGTCACCCAGCTAGCAAATGGCAACGCTAGGACTCAAATCCAAACAAATCCGTTTCAAATCCAAACAAATCCCTGTTTCCCCTATAACACTGAGCCTACTTTCTCCTCATCATGCTTGGGTTTCAAAAGAAATGTCCTGAGGGGAAAACTATGTCTCCTGACCTCCACCAGCCCCAAGTCTGGAGAAACGGGCCTCTGCCTTCAAAAGGCATAACCTTCAAGAGGTCAGGGGACTCCAGACATGGGCCCTGCCCTGGAGGTTCCAGCCACAGACTTGAAGTGACTGTGGCCAAGTCCTTTCAATTCTCTGAGCCTTGGATTCCTCGCCTAAAAAGTGAGTGGGCTGGATCAGTTACCTCTGCTTCCCTCTGACATTCTGTGTCCTATTATAAAGTACCTTCCAGCAATATACTTCATGTTCTAGCCCTAATGGGTCCGTCCTTCATTCTAAGCTTGTTTCCAGCTCTCAGATGCTAAGGTCCTTTGTAGATCTAGAATTCCATGAAGGAGATGGATTTTGTAGGAAAGGAAGGTGCCCCAGTGGTCCAGGGAAGGGCTGTGGTGGGGTCCAGGGAGTCATGGAAGGAGGGCTGGGCTCATCAGAGGGTCATTCTCTCTTTGCTCTCATTTTCCCCTGTAATTCTAGTTCTGATCTCCTAGGGAGAAAGCTGGTGTTGTTCTCTCCACTCAACTGAGCCTTCTGTGGTTATGTTCAGGCTGAGTCGGAAAATCAATTTGGAATAAATAAGTGAGCTCCCCAGGGGTGGAAACAAATCATGAGCCTCTAGTATCTTACTGTGGGCTACCCCTAGCTCTAGTCTCAGCTAAAACTTGAATGTCTGCCAGGGCCAGGGAAGGAATGGGAGACTGTGAAGAAGCACCAAGAATTGATGCCCTGGGATGGGTTTGGTGACCCCTGACAAGAGGTCATTCCACATATTCCCTGACCTCTGGGCCAAGGCCTTAGCCCAGTCTACATCACCTCCCTTAATTGTCAGCAAGGGATAAAGGGGAGGAAGGGGAGAAAGAGAAGAGAAGACAAGGGGAATAAGACTGAGACTGGGGTGGAAGGAGAGGGGATGGAATGAATTGTCCTTGGTTAGACAGGGGCCATGTCTTGGGAAGGCTCCTCTGGTCACATGAAGGTATACTTTCACAGAGTGAAGGACAGTCCAAGAGCAAAGTCACCCCAAGCCTCTCCCACTGGCAAATGAGCATGGATCAGTTTGTCCCATACATATGTTTGTCACTTTGGAAGATACAGAGAATCAGGCTCTGAGGAAAATCATTTCTCTTCCAACCAAGAGTTGGTTAAGGAATTATTTATCTTTTAGTGCAGTGGTTCCACAAGATCAAAACTATCTTCATAATAATGCAGATGTTTTCATTTCCAATCCAATAACTATTGATAAAAACAACCCATGTAAACAAAAGTTCTTTAGAGAGTCCTCAATAATTCTTAAGCCTCTAAAGAATTTGAGAACTACTGCTTTAAAGGATATATTGCCCCTGCCCTCAGGGAGCCCCTATTCTGAGCACTGAGACCAGATTCAGGCAAAGGAAAAGAAAATGAGAGAATAGAATGCCGTTAATGATGGCTTCCTAGGAAAAGGTAAGACTTAAAGGGAGAGCTCAGGTCCCAGGGTAGAAGCTGCCCTATGGGTGGGTAAATGAAGATGAAAGTAAAAGCTACGTGAAGACACTGAAAGGGGGCTTCCTGGGGTTGTGGGCAAGGGGACACCAGAAGGGAATTGCTGGCCTAGGCAGCATTGCATGATGAAAAGAATAGCTTTAGCTGGATTTGGAATTATCAGACATGAGTTCAAACAACAGTTCTATCACTTAGCTGTAACTTCATTTGTCTGGGTCTCAGTTTCCCTATCTGTAAAATGAGGGAACTAGAATCAATTAATTCTAAAGTCCCTTCTAGCTCACAATTTAGCATTCCAGAATTCTATGACTATTATAGGTCCAGTCATCTGGCCTGCCTCTTTTCTCCTTCCCCATAGTGCCCAGCCTGGAGTCAGGTCAACCTGAGTTCAAATCCCACCTCAAACACTTTCTAGCTGTGTGACCCTAGGCAAGTCACTTAACCTCTCCCAACCTTAGTTTTCTCATCTGCAAAATGGGGATAAGAATTAGCACCTACCTCCCAGGGTTGTGAGGATCAAATGTGGTGATGCATGTAAAGTGTTTTACAAACCTTAGAGTGCTATATAAATGCTACTTGGGCAGCTAGGTAGCTCAGTGAATAGAGCATCGGCCCTGGAGTTCAAATCCAGCCTCAGGCATGCAACATAACACTAGCCGTGAGATCTTGGGCAAGTCACTTAACCCCAATTGCCCTGCCCTCCAAAAAGCAAAAAAATAATAAATAAATAGATGCTAGCTACCTATAAAATTAGGAGACTGAACAAGATCACAGAGTCACAGGCCATTAAAATTATTATATCTGTCCAGCAATTGTACATATGGAAAAACTGAGTCCTGTGGAAGGGAAAGGACTTGCCCAATATCATGGAGCTGTTAAGTGGCAGAGAAAGGACTTGAACTCAGCTCTCCTGAGTCAACTAGAGCTAAGAGAAGCAAAAGGTACTAGGAGAAGGTGTTGGGGGATGGGAGATGCATTCCTCAGTATCTGTGGGACCTTGAGCAAGTACCTTCTTCTGTAAAAGGGATAATAATCCCCGCCCTGTCATGAGGAAGTGAGTTGTAAATTGTGGAGTACCAGCAAAACAGGAGCTAATATTATTATTACAGCCTGCTGGCCCCAGTATGGCATCTGTCTCCACGGGGCTCCTTCACCTCCCTCCTCATTCCCTAACCCTGGGTTTCCAGCCCCCACTCCCCATGCTAGAACCAACTCCTCTCCAAGCCCATCTAATTTTAGCTCTCCTGTTCCCCCCCTTCCCAAGCGCGAGCACACACACACACACACACACACACACACACACACACACACTCCGGAAGGGGGGAGTGCAGGAATTCCGGAACTGCTTTGGAAAGCTGGGAGGAATGTCATAAATCAGAGAATGTTAAAGTTGGGAGGGACTTCAGAGGGAGGTAGCCTGTCATAGCCAAGGGAATGCTACAATGAGGCCTGAGAATCAGGAAGCCAGGGTTCTCGTCCCTGCTCTATCGCTGCCTGACTCTCAGAGTCCATGATTACCCCTTCGGAATCTCAGTTTCCTCATTTGTCAAATGAATAGGTTGAACTAGGTATTCTCTAAGGCCCAAAAGTCTGGTTCTATGGAAAAGTACTGGCTTAGGAAGTAAAGTGAGTCTTTGTACCCCCTACTCCCAGTTTTACCCTTCCTGGGACTCAACTTTCCAATATGTACAATGGGGCCAGCAGCAATTCAATGATCTTTAGAGTCTATGACTCCATGAACTATTCTAACTTTAAGCAATTTGCCCAAAGGCACACAGTGAGTTAAAGGCAGAGGCAAGATCTCCAGTCTCCTTAACTAGGGCTCTGAAATAGGAAACAGGGTTTCTCACTCCTCCTTTCTCCCTAGCTTCCTCCACCCCCCCCCCCATCTCCTTGCCCCATAGCCATCTTCATTCCCAGCTCCTAGGTAATTTTCTGGGCAAAGGAAAGAAGGGGAGGGTATTAAGAAAGGACAAATGTATCGAACCCTTGAGAAATTCCTCTAAGTTCTTAGTCTAAGACTCAGATCATGGGGAACTTCCTTGAAAGGCAAACTAACCAACAGAGAAATAAAGTATGTGGCCAAGGACATTGACAGCCAGCAAGGAAGTGTGGTGTGGTGGCTAGGAGACAGCCTGGCAACCTAGCCTCAAATCCTGGCCCTTAAACTAGCTTGGTTTTTGTTTTTTTTGGTTTTTTGTTTTTGTTTTTTACTTGAAGCAGCTCACTTTCTCAAGACTTCATCTTCCTTCCCTATGGAATGAAGGTATTGGAATACATAGATATATGGTCTCTAAGGTCACTCTTAGCTTAGAATTCTCTGTCAAATGTTCCAAGGTCTCTTTCAACTCTTACATCTTCGGTTACATTGCCTCCTAGAATTGAAAGGAACTATCTAGCCTGGGCATCAGAAGATCTGCCTCTTTAGCCCACCTGAGTTCCAGCATGCAAGTACGCCTTCTGGAAAGTTGCTGAACCTCTCTAAGCTTCCATTTCTTTACCTAGAAAGTGGTCTTACTTACACTAGCCCTCTCTGTCCAGCAAATTCCTTGGGTTCATGCCACCAATGAGGTCAGGCAGAGTCCAGAAGCAAAGAATCAACCATTCCAGGTGCCTTCAGAGATGTTACTACCAGGGGGTGGGAAGCAGAGGAAAAGAGCACTAACTGCCTATCCTATCCTTTCTAGGGCAGGCTATGTTGGAGTTGGGGAGTGTAGTACTTTGTAAGCAGGGAGCCATAGGAAGGCTGTAAAGCCCTAGCTGCTCTGGGGACATCTCTGGGTTATAAATAAGCAGCTGCCCTGTTATCCCTGGAGCGCCTTATGGTTTGTCCTGGCATAGACCCCTGCTCCACCCTGCTCCCATCCTGTCCTGGGTCCAGTCGTTCAAATCGCTATCCTTGGGCACTTCCATTTTCTCCAAAGTGGGCATCTGTGAGCTGGATTTGCAGAATTCTAGGCCCTGATTGATTGCCTAGTTCACCACCTGACCTTTGGCAATCTACTCATCTTCTTTGGCCCTCTCTCCCTTGTCAGCAACATATGGCAGCGGAAAGAGCCCTAGATTTACAAGCAAAGGTCTTGGGTTCAGATCCCAGCTCTTGCCTTTACCCAGCTGTGGGTAAGTCACTGAATCTTCCTGGGCCTGAGTTCCTTATATGTCAAATGAAGGGATTCAATTAGAATCTCTCTTTGGTCCCTATCCATCTCTACAGTCCCTGCCTCCCCAAATTCTATGATACCTTGCCCAATTTAAGCTCATAGAGGTAGGGCTGCCAACAAGAGAAACCAAGACCCAGAGAGGATAGGTAAGTACTCTGAGGTCACACAGCATCCCAGTGGCCCACACACATAGAGATATGTCTTGCCTACTTCTAGTCTAGGCAGCCCTCTCATTCTGAGAACATGGCCCCGTTCTCCCTGCCCTACCTCCGGAGGTCTGTAGGTATACCCCAGTGGCAGCTAAGGACAAGAATCTTGCCAATTCGGCTCCCTCCCTTGTCTCTCCTCACCCACTCCATCCCCCTCCTCCTGAAACCACAGGACCCAACCTGCTGGCTGGATAGCCTGCCCAGGGCTCTCTGCTGTGTCCGATATTTTGAGCTTAAGAAAACTTTCCAGCAGGGCAGGAGCTCTTAAAGGTTATAAATAGCAGCATCCCAGAGGGGCGTAGGAAACACGTGGCAAAGGACGCTGTGGGGGGCGGATCTGAGGCTGCCTGGCCCTACTTCCCTCCCTCTATTCTGCCCACCTGGGGTACTCATTTGACTCTGGGGGGATTTTAGAATCAGCCAGGAAATCACACCCCTGCCTGAAGGGAGTCTGGGAAACAGGCCCTCTCCTTGTCCTGCTAACATTTTCAGCAAGATGAAGGAAACCGCTTGTAGAGATGAGAGTCTCTGGACCCTCCAGGGCCCTAAAGTGCACCCAAAAAAGATATGGCCCTGGGTGTGGCGATCAGCCTGAGATCTGTCTGTTGCCTGATGGCATTGAGGATTTTGGCTTCTACACCCTCTCTCCTCCCCTCTCAGGGCCACTCTTCCCTTCTCCTAGTGCCTTCATGTAAGAAGCCTAGCTGACCGCTGATACTCACCCTACCCCAAAATTATAACGTGAATTGTATAAACCAAAGAACATAAAATGTCACAATTGAGAGGAGGTGAGAGCTGGGGGTGGATCTTAGGACATAAAACATAGAACTAAGAGCTGGCAAGACTTAGATATCAAGTCTAAACACGTTCATTTTATAAATTGAGGCCCAGAACGGGGAAAATGACTGCTCAAAGTCACATGACCAGTCAGCATCAAAGTTGGGACCTGAACCCAAGTCCCCTGACTCCCAACATTCCTTCAGCTACACCAGATGGTGCCCTTCCTTCCTTTCTCCCTCTCCTGCCTCTTGGAAAGAGAGTGATGAACTGATTCATACTAAGATAATGGCTAGATGCACCAGGGATAGTTTGCCGTTAAGAAGGTAGCCAAAGAGATTTCCAGAAGGAGGACTATAAAGAGGGCAGAGAAGAGGGCCTTCTCTTCTTATAGGCAGGATGCCCAGAATCCATTCCTGTTAGGGGCACCCCCATCTTGCCCCTCACCTAGGTTCAAAACCTTGGAGTCATTCTTCACTCTTTCTCACCTCCCATGCCAAGTCTTATTGGTTCTACCTGCACAGAATCTCAAATCCATCCCTTTATTTTTCCTCACAAGACCACCACTGTAGACCAGGTCCTCATCACTTCCTGCCTAGACTATTGCTATAACTTCCTAATTAGTCACTCTGCTTCCAGTCTCTGCCCTATCCAATTAATTCATCTTCTGCACAGTTGTCCAAATAGCCTTCCTAAGGCACAGGTCTGACAATATCGTTCCCCTGCTCAGACACTTTCAATGACTCCCAATTATCTAAAATATAGGGCGCAAGCTCTTCAGCCTGACATTTAAGACCATCCGCCATCTGGTTCCAACTTATTCTTTCCGACTCATTTTACTTTCCTTCATTTCATGGACCCTGTTTTCTGGCCAAATTGGATTTGTTCTCAGACTCAACATTCCATTTCTTATCTCTGTATCTCTGTATGAAACTGGAATGCACTCCCTCCTCACCTCTTATAAAGGCCTTTGAATGCCAGGCAGAGGATCTGTGCTTTGGAAAGATTAATCTGATAACACAATCTGATAACAGGAACAGGAAAGTCACTTCAGAACTATTAGAACTATTCAGAACTAAAGTAGGGGTGCACCGGGGGGTGCCGACCAGGTAGAATGCTGACCTTGGGGTCAGGAAGACTTTTGTTCAAACCCACCCCATCCCTTATTAACCATATGACCTTGGGCAAGTCACTTAAACCTGTCTGTCCCAGTTTCCTCATCTATAAAATGTGATCATAATAGCACAACACACTCTTGACAATTGTGAGCCTCAAATGAGATGATATGTGCAAAGTGCTTGGCAAACCTTAAAGGGCTTTATTTTTTTTTAATCTTAGACTACCTCCTTCAAGGTGCATCACCTCCCTGATGTCATGGTCCCCTTCAAGAACAAAGGACAATTAACAACAGCAAGTGTCACCTCTTACCAGAAGTTTTTCCTAATGCCTGTAGATATTAGTGTTCTCTCCCTTCAAATTACCTTGTTATTTACTTAGGATTGCAGGATCCAAGACAGAAATCTAGAAGGGAGCTTAGAGGTCACTAAAGCCTGGAATGTTCTGGGATCACACACCTAGAGCCAGAAAGGACCTCAGAATCCAACACCCTATTTTATAGGTGAGGAGACTGAGGCCCAGAGAGGTTCGGTGATTTGCCCAAGGACTTTGGTTGTTCGGTCATTTTTCAGTCATTCTGATTCTTTGTGACACCACTTGGGGTTTTCTTGGCAGAGATCCTGGAGTGTTTTGCCACTTCCTTCTCCAGCTCATTTTACAGATGAGGAAACTGAGGCAAATAAGGTTAAGTGACTTGCCCAGGGTCACCTAGCTAGGAAGTGTCTGAAGCTGGAGTTGAGCTCATGAAGATGAGTCTTCCTACCTCCAGGCTTTATGTACCATGTACCACTTTATGTACCATGGCATCAGCTCACTACCCTGCCCCAAAACACACAAGTAATAAGAATCAGAGGAGGGATTGAACCTCTGTCCTCTGACTCCAGAATCAGCAGTCTTTGAGGAAACTGCATTCTGAAGGAGTCAAGTGACCAATATGATAGAGATCAGAAATAATAGAGCAGGGGGGCAGCTAGGTGGTGTAGTGAATAGAGCAACAGCCCTGGAGTCAGGAGGACCTGAGTTCAAATTTGGCCTCAGACACTTAACACAAAAACTAGTCATGTGACCTTGGGCAAGTCACAACCCCAATTGCCCAGCCTTCCCCCCTCCAAAAAAAAAAAAGAAATAATAGAGCAGAGATTCAAACCCTTGATCCCCCCGCTGAAAATCAAACCCTCTTTCCTCCTTGACGTGTTACTCATTCATATATGTGGTGTAGGGATTGTAATTGTTATCTGTATCCCCACAGCCTCTAGAGATACCATGGTGTAAAGTGGATAGAAAATCAGCTTCAGAGCCCCAAGGACCTGGTTTCAGATCTTGTTTCTGCCCCATATTCTGTGACCCTGGGCAAGTTACTTAATCTCTCAGTGTTCTGGACAACTCTCTAAAACCATAGAGGAGTTGAAAGTAAGTTGCTAACCCGCATTGACAGTTTCCACACCTGGGAATTCCCTATACCAATGAAATTGGAGTCCAGTCTCTATCCCTATCCCCAGTGGCTAGTACAGTGCCCTACAAATAGGGCACTGCAGGGCAGTGCCCCATGAGCTGAAATTAATCCAATGCCTAGTCCAGCGAGGGCCTGCGCCTCCTTCCTCTGAAGCATTATATCCTACAGGATGTTGGTTTGGGGTTTCCAACCTTTTCCTAGAGTGAGCCAGCCCCCCCACCCAGCCCATTGGGAGCAAAGAATAAAGAAAAGCAATTTCCCTGAGTCTTGGCAGCCCCAACAATCTCTTGCAACATCTGGGTTGGTTTTGAAGGCTTTCCAGAGTGACCACCCCAGGTCCTGGATAGAGCATTTCATCTGGGCCTCAGAGCTAGATTATAGGCTTTCGAGCTGGAAAGGACATTAGAGATCATCTGATCTAGTCCCCTCGTTTGTTCTTTTCAAGGCAAAGGAATCTAATGCAATAGCATGGGAAGAGAAGTAGCAATGAAGCATTTCCTCCATAAACCCAGAGCACACTTTCCTATAAATATACTTGCCCTTATGGGGAAAACTGGATATTCTCAGGAAACACAAGCAGAAAGGTGCACACATAGAGAACATATGCAGCTATAGTATACAAACGTAAAGGCAGGATGGAAGGAACATGTGGCCAGGGCACACACACAAGGACAGCTTGTGGCTCTGCTACCAAAGGGCCACTAATATCTTCTGGTGATGCCGCACAGCTGCCCTTGCCAGGCCTGGTCCTCCCTGGTCTCCACTGGCTCCCTCCCCTGTCAGATTGTGAGCTCCTTAAGATCAGATCCTTCTGCTCTCTCTGTATCCCCGGGGCAAAGCACAGTACCTGGCATGTAGGAGAACATGCTAAATACTGTACTGTACTATACTATACTATAATTGATATGATATGATGTAGTGTGGTGTAATGTAATATAATATAATTAATATAATATGATATAAGATATGATATAAATGATATGATATGGTATGGTATGATATATGCTTATCGACTGACTGACAGAGTCCGCAGCAAGCTGCTTCATTGGATGCTTCTCTAGATTCATTGTGTTGACTAGAAGAAAGTCTCCACAGGGAACCAGACATGAGGCTATGAATTTTCTCTCTGCTTCTATTTTCTGGTTTCAGCTGAAGTCTTTGGCTTCCTGAAGAGAAGAGTGGACTCTGCAGCGCTGTTTTAGTTCAAAAGTCAGGGATCTTTCTATAACTCTCTTAGAAAAGCAGCCACTCCAAACATATAGCACTGGCTGTTTTACAAATGAAGAAACTCGGACCCAGAGATTGAGGGAAAGAGACTTTTACAAGGTCTTACAACTGGTGAGTAGCAAAGCTTTTATTCAAATCCAGTTCCTCTTATTCCCAATACAAAGCTTTTATCTCTGAACTCCTCTGCCACAGGATGGGCCTCAGACTCGGGGGAAAAGATGACAATACCCCCAGAGCCAAATTACTGATGTTCCCACCTTAACTAGTACAGAGTCCTTAACTAGTACAGAGACAGGGTCTCTGTCTCTCTATCTTCCCCCCTCCCCTTTCTTCCCTTTCTTTTCCCCTCTCTCCCTCTCCTTGCTCCTTTCTCCCTTCCCCTTCCTCTGTCTCTCTCTGTCTCTCTCTGTCTCTCTCTCTGTCTCTCTCTGTCTCTCTCTGTCTCTCTCTGTCTCTCTCTCTCTCTCTCTGTCTCTCTCTCTCTCTCTCTCTCTCACACACACACACACACACACACACACACACACACACACACACACACACACACACAGAGGCACCCCTTCTGTTGACCTTCCACTGATCTGAGGAGCGGAAATAGTCTGTCCCCTCAGAGGTCTCAGGGCTGCAGAAATCTGGAAAACAAAAAACACATACACATGCCTACACTCAGACCTAGGATACAGGGATACATGAATGTCTTCGAGATCCCTCTTGAGCTATAGACTCCAACTCCTTGTGCTGATTCGAGTGTCCAGAGCCCTGCTGGGTTGTAATCAGCAACGTCTTCCTAAAGATGTCTGACTTCATCAGTTCTGAGAGGGATGGGGAGGACAAATATGGGAAACTGGGAGCGACTTCAGAGCACAGGAGCAGAGAATTGAATCAGAACCAGAGTGGAATATGGGGGTTATTATGGGACGTGGCCAAGCAGAGAGAGCCCTAGACTTTGAATCAGGAAATAGACCTAGATTTAAATCCTGACCCAAACACTCCCTCCCTGTGTGACCCTGCGCAAGTCACATAACCTTTGAGTTTGTTTCTGCTTTTTCTAAATGGATCTACTCACTTGCAAGTCATGGCATCGACTTTATGTCACATCCTCTTTGAGAACAAAAGATCAACATCAACAAGTGGAAATTATAGTCCCTATGTTATCTTCTTCCTAGGGTTGTTTGTAAGAAAGCATTTTTCAAACACTAAAGTAGTATAGAAATATATACATATATATGTGTGTGTGTGTGTGTGTGTGCGTATGTATACATATGTGTGTGTATACACACACACACACACACACACACACACACACACGCACATATATACCCATATGTAAATAATTTCCACAGGCTTTCTACTAGTGCTCTGCCCACCCCCTCTCCTCCAGGCCCATCTCCAGAGGGCCTGGGAACCTCCCTGTCTAACTATCCCTGTCATCGAACAGGCAGTGTGCTGCAGTGGCTAAACTGTTGTGTCTGGAGTCAAGTCCTGGGCTCAAAGACCACCTCTGACACTTACCAGCTGTGTGACCTTGGGCAGTTAAGACACTTGACTTCTCTGAAACTCAATTTTCCTCGCAGGTAAAGTGGGCACAATAACACCAATAGTGTCTACCTCATGGAAGTGTTGTGAGACCCAAATGAGACAATGCAGGCAAACTCTAAAGCATAGAGTGTTGCATGTGTTAGCTATTACTATTATCAAACATTCCCTTCTGGCAAGCAAATCTCCCTCACCATATTTGGAGTCTGAAGGCGGGCTTTACTCTACCCAAGTCTGGTGCAAAGTCTTAAGTTTCCTAAAGTCATTTGTTGCCAGGAGTTACAAGAAATTGAGTCTTGGGGTGGAGGATGGGGAGGAGATGTGGATAAGGATGCATAGGAGCTCACATTCCCTTCAAAGTCTTTGGAAGGTTGCTATGACATCTTTCTCCTTCCCCATACTCCCCCCATGACCAGCATCAGCATGCCCACCCCATAATAATAATAGCAATGGACATATCTAGTATTTTGTACACTTTATCTTTTCTTTTGGAGGGGGGAAGGCAGGTCAATTGGAGTTAAGTGACTTGCCCCAGGTCACACAGCTAGTAAGTGTTAAGTGTCTGAGGTTGGATTTGAACTCAGGTCCTCCTGACTCCAGGGCTGGTGCTCTATTCACTTGAGCCTTCTAGCCGCCTTATCTTACTAGATTTTTATAACAACCCTTTGAGCTAAGTCCTAAAGATGCTATTATACCCATTTTATAGAAGAAGAAAGTAAGGCTTGAAAGGGGCTAAATGAATACCCATGATGACACTTCTAGCTAGTGTCAGAGACAGACTTTGAGTTCAGGTGTTTTTTGTTACCAAGTATACATATACACATACACATACACATACACATACACATACACATACACATACATAATACATATACATATACATATTTCCAGGGTGATCAAGGAAATCCCAGACTTTCTATTCTGCTACCTTGTGTTCCCTGACCTCTGGCTCCATCTCTGACTAATCCATGCAGAGACTCTAAGCTATATCAAATTTTAAAGATTGCAAGGTCAATATAAGTCAGCCACAAGACCCAGCAGCCTAAAAAAATATTGTGCCCACAATGGGAAAGGTCCACTCTCCTCTGCTCTGGTGAGACCCCAGAGGGAATATTGTTCCCTCTTCTCACAGACTGTTTAGACCTGGAAGGGCTTTAATGATCATCATTTTAGAGGTGAAAAACCAGAAGTCCAGAGAGAGGGGAAAGACTTCCCTATGATCACAAATTAAGTAGCAAAGTCTGAGCCAGAACCCAGGTCTTTTGAATCCATCTAGAGCCCTTTGGGAATTTACTGATAAGCTTGACAACCAAGCCAACCAAGATGGCGGAAGGACAGAAGAATGCTCCGACAGTTGAAGGAAATGGAGATGTTTAATGAAGTGAAGAGGCAACTAACTAAACCTTCAAACTAGCACACAGATCTAGTGATGAGCCAATGGAAACAATCGGAGGTTTTTTCAGAGCACAATGGAAACCTGGGATGCTCGGTACTTTTTTGGAGAGGTTGCCCTGGTACATACTGATTGATGCCCTTCCTTGTCTTAGGAAATGGTTTCATGGGTTCCCAAGGCTGAGAAAATTTTGTTCCTTGGTGGTCAACCTTCTTGAGATGACTCTTTATACTTAGCTAGGCTGGTCCTCTGACAAGCAGATGAAAAGTCCCACGCTAACCCATACTCAAAGCCTTTCCAAATCTGGTAGATTTTGCCATGGTCTTCAATCTGCTGGAAGATCCCAGGATTATTTTTACACCATGATGAGGGGAATAGCAAGGAAAGACATGGCCAAGAGCCCATTTATCCCCCAAGGTAAACACTTTGGAGGCTGCTGAATAAACACTCCCCTTTCTTACCTGGCAGGCCCAAGGGAAGTGGGCACTTTGAGTTGCCCTCCCCAACCTTCCTGTTAATGAACGGGTTAAGAGGTCACTCCCATAGTGAAGCAGAGAGGGGGAGTCAGAAAGGCAAAAAACCTTTACTTTCTGTCCTGTCACTACACTATCCAGACCCCTAGACATGACCATCTGATCTCCCTAAAGACACCTTGACCGTGTCGTCATAAGACCACCGGGACCTTGTCATCATAGGACCACTGGGACCTTCCATTTGGCTGAATCCTCTCTATACATTGTTTCCTCCACTTCAAATGTAAGCTCTGTGAAAGCATGGATTGTCTCACTTTTCTATTTGTAAACCTAGAACTTATCGTAGTCCAAGCATCTAATAAATGCTTTTTTCTATTCATTTATATAGGACTTGTACTACCTTAGCAATTCATGGAAATAGCTACTGGGGTTGAAAAGGCCTTGATCTTTTGGGACCAAGTGATATACCTCCTGTCTGGTTAGGAAGGTCACCTTGGTTATCCTCTTCCTCTTATCAGAAGCATACCATCCAAGAAATGCCTCTAGGAAGCTAGTGTCCAATCCTCAAACTCAGGAGAGTAAGCTCTGAAATAACACCCATGCCTGGGAAAACTCTCATGATCTCCACTCCAGGGCCAAGTGAAAACACATGATCACCACTGCCATGTGCTTCTGTAGGAGCTATAACAATGTTCCAGACTCTGCCTTAACTTAGGCAGTAAAGTCCATTCTCAGTAACTTTAGTCTGACCCACAGTTCTCAGAAAAAAAGTCAGAAGGAAGCCAGGAATTTGAAGGTCCAAGAACTCCCTTCTCAGGCAACTTAAGCTTGGGATGTGCTTTTCCTGACTATCATCGTTAACTAGTTGTTCAAAGTGAGGTGCAGGAAACTAAGGGAAAAATCACTTTCTCCCTCCCAGGTGGGGATCATGGAACTGATGAAAAAAATCATCTTTTCTGCAATGAAAATCTACTCTGTTACCTTTAGAAAAAATTGACTGAACTCCTTATCATGGATAACGTAATCTGATTTCCCCCCACCCCAGCTAAAAATGACCCCATCCTCCACAAATGACTCTAGGACACCTTGCCTATTTCTTTCCTTCAACTATCATTCTCTACCTTATATAATGGGAATTTGTGTGTGTATGCTCTATTCTCCTCCCCATAGAGTGCTGGGCCTGGAGTCAGGAAGACTCATCTTCATGAGTTCAAATCTGACCTTAGACACTTCCTAGCTGTGTGACACTGGGCAAGTCATTTAACCCTGTTTGCCTTAGTTCCTCATCTGTAAAATGAGCTAGAGAAGTAAATGGCAAACCACTCTAATATCTTTGTCAAGAATATGGCTCATAAGTTTTCTGAAGGCAGAAAGCTTCTGTTGATTTTTCTTTTCCATTTTTGTATTATTGACAGTCCACAAAGGATCTGGCACATAGTAAGGACTTGATAAATATTTGTTGTATTGAATTTAACTGAAAATGACACTGGTTTGGAAGGCAGGAGAACTAGACTTGAACCTTAGCTGTGCCACTGGATGACTATGTAACCTGGGAGTTTCCTCACCTATAAAAAGAAGGTGTTAGACTAGATAATTTCTAAAGTCTTTTAAAATTCTTAAAAATCTAAGGACTATCTCTGAACTATAAACTAAACTGAACTGAATTGGAGTTGAATTGTTAACAAAGCCAGGACTTGTTACCAAGATGCATGATCCACCCACACACATTAGCCACTGTCTTCAGAATCTATTATGCTTCAGCCAAAGCAAAAAAAAAAATATATATATCAGGGGTAGCAATCCGGATTGCACAACAAAGTAAAAGCAAAAATAGACCAAATTAGAAGAGATAAGGAAGATATCTTGCTAAAAGGCACCATAGACAACGAAGCAATCAAATTAGAAGTGCAAAGGATAGTCTACCTGTTAGATCTATGAAGAGGAGACAAATTCATGACCAAACAAGAGACAGAGAGCATTATAAAATGTAGAATAGATAATTTTGATAATTTTAAATTGAAAAGCTTTTTGTACAAAGCCAATGCAACAAAGATTAGAAGGAGATCAGGAAACTGGGAAACAATCTTTACATCAAATGTCTCTGATAAAGGCCTCATTTCTCAAATATGTAGAGAACTGAGTCAAATTTGTGAGAAATACAAGCCATTTTGCAATTGATAAATGATCAAAGGAGATGAACAGGCAGTTTTCAGATGAAAAAAATCAAAGCTATCTATAGGCATACAAAGAAGTGCTCTAAATCACTTTTGATTGGAGAAATGCAAATTAAAACAATTTTGAAATATCACTTTACATCAATCAGATTGGCTAGTATGACAAAAAAAGAGGGAAATGATAAATGTTGGAGAGGATGTGGGAAAATTGGGACTTTTGTCCACTCTTGGTGGAGTTGTGAACTGATACAACCATTGTGAAGGAAAATTTGGAACTATGACCAAGGACAAACAAATCGTGCACACCCTTTGAGTCAACAATATCACTACTAGGTCTGTATCCCAAAAAGATCATAAAAGAGGGAATTTTCCCTCTATGAGAAAAATATTTATAGCAGCCCTTTTCATGGTAGCAAAATATCGGAAATTGAGGGGATGCCCATCAGTTGGGAAATGGCTGAACAAGCTGTGGTATATGAATGTAATGGAATACTATTGTGCAATAAGACATAATGAACAGGCAGATTTCAGAAAAATCTGGAAAGAAAAGACATGTATGAACTAATGCAAAGTGAAATAAGCAGAACCAAGAAAACATTGTACATAGTATCACCAACATCATGGGATGATCAACTACGAATGACTCAGATCTTTTCAGCAATACAATAATCCAAGATAAGTACAAAGGATTCACAAAGGAAAATACTATTCATATACAGATAATGAACTCTAAATGTAGACTGAAGCATTTTTTCACTTACTTTATTCTTTCTTGTGTTTTATATTTTCCTTTTGATCTGTTTCTTCTTTCACAATTGTGATGAATATGGAAATATAGCTTACATGATAGCACATGTAACTGCCTACCATCTTCAGAAAAGTAGAGGGGAGGGAGGGAGAAAAATTTAGAACTCAAAATCTTGTAAAAATGAATGCTAAAAAATTACTTGATATATAATTTGGGAAAAAGATAAAATACTATTTAAAACAAAAAACAAAACAAAACCACAGGTCCCCTGATACCAGACCCAGGGTCTCTTGTCACAACACTAGACATAAATAATAATTATAATTATTTGAAAACACAGTATGACAAATATGACATGGTCAATGAGTATATCTGTCCTGTCACATGATAATACCAAGGACTATGGGACTATGGACTGGATTTGGAATGGGAAAGCTTAGGTTCAGTCCTGGTTCTCCCACTTCCTAGCTGTGTGACTCTGCACAACTTAGTTTTCTTCTCTGTGCCAGAGTTTCCTCATCTACAAAATAGGGATCAAAATCCTCATACCACCTTCCTACTGGGATGATTGCTAAGAAAATTCTTATACAAATTTAAAACTCTATAGAATGGGAATTCCAGTGACAAGAATGGTGATGAAGTCTATTTTCAAACCTGTTTTCCCTGCAAATCAATTTTTTTAAGCATGGAATTAGCTATGATTTTCTTCTTGGAATCCACAAGCTATATGCTATAAGGCTGTAAATCTGACACTGCCCTCCACCTCCTTCCTGGGGCTATGCCTCCCCTCTCCTGCTTCAAGACACTCCAGACAGGGGTCCATACTGGGTCCTTCCTGTCCCTTCCAACTTTAACCAAAGATGTGTGTGTATGTTTTGGGGATGGGGGGAGGCATAGAGGGAAGGAGACGGCTGTCCCTGGGCAAACCAGCATTTCAGGAATCTTTCCCAAGCTTGGGGAGGGGTTTATAGGGGCTGCCCAAATGAATAGGATCCTTCAGCTTTGGAGAAGGCTAGAGAAGCTATAAACAGGAGTAAATCTGAGCCACATTTCTTTCTCCCACCTCAATGGGACCAAGGGACCTGACATACAATTTCCTGGCTCCAGCCCATGTTTGCTCATGTCTCTGCCCTATCCATATGTCTGTATGTCTGTCTATTCTTTCTACCTCCACAACTTCAACTTATCATGAAACTCTTAACACTGCACCCTTTTGGGGTAAGGCAGACATGCCAGTGGATGGTCAGATGCTTTCATGGGGCAGAGTTCTGGACTGGGTATTGGAGCTGTGGTAGGGAGGAGGAAACATTTAATCCAGCTCCACCAAAATTGCTTAAGGACCTAATATATTTGAGGCCCTTTGGGGATACAGATAAATAAAGAGGACATAAACCCTGCTTCCAAGGTAGAAAAATGATGAGATAGATTAGAGGTACAGAATGACTGATATTTTCATACATGACCAATATGTCTCAGTAGAAAGAGTTGGGAAAGGATGGTGGATAGTGATAAAGATGCCCCCCCCAAAAAGAAGAAAAGAAAGAAAGAAAATATTTTAAATACACAGGGGGAAAAAAGTAGAGAAGGGGTCACAGGGAAATTTTATTACTATGTTAAATTTTATATATTTGAAGTAGTAACAAAATTATCCTGTATACATAATATGTATATATATATAAACATATTGTATGCATATTGTGTAACAGAAGGTTACAGTTTTGTATGTAGTTCTTTTTTTATTCTCCTTTATAAATTGAAATATTTACATTTGCTAATAATTATTAGGCTCAAAATAAAAAAAGACAATGAAAGACATGTACACACATAACTATAATACAGAGGAGTGTGAAATATGTTCTAACAAGAGACATCAATAAAGTGAAATGAATGAGAAATCCTAGTGTGGGATCACATTCGAGATGGAGGAGATGGCTCCAAAGACTGGACCTTGAAGGAAGAAAGAAGCTGCAGTAGACAGAAAGCCTCATTCATCTCATCAGTAAAATGTAAATGACAAAATCTCAAGTTCCCCTCCCTTCCAGTTGTTGTGAGGTTCTGATGAGACCCTGTATATATAAGGGGGAGCTGTTCACATCAGCACCTTCCCAGACATCAGTTGAACGATCTCAACTTGAGATCATGATGGTCAATTTTCAGTTACTGTGGTTGTTCAATCATGTCTAACTCTTTTTTTTTTTTTACTGCATTTAGGGTTTTCTTGACAAAGATACTGAAGTGGTTTGCCATTTCCTTCTCCGGTTCATTTTCCAGATGAGGAACTGAATCAAGCAGGGTTAAGTGACTTGCCCAGGGTCATACAGCTAGTAAGTGACTGAGGTCAGATTTGAACTCATGAAGATGAGTCTTCCTGACTCCAGACCTGGCACTCTATCCACTGCACCATTAGCTGCCCCAGTTTTCCATAATACGGCCTGAAACTTTATCTGGTGAAAACTTATTTCCACAGAAGTGTACCCCTGCACCTCTCTAAGAGGATGCAGAGAGCCCCTCTTGCCTCAGTGGAGGCAGTCCCAATGACTGAGGACTCAGGTTTAGTCATCAGAACTCTCAGTCACTGGGATGGCCTCCAAAGGAAACAGTTATAGCTGGAAGGGATCCTGTGGTCATTCAGTTGCCTTCCTTTTGCTGATAAGGAAACAGAGGTTAATACATAAAGCAAAGAGGTTAATAAGTTAAGGAACTTGCCCACCCCATGTCAAGGGGAGACATAAAGCCACTGCACCATGTTGAATAAACTAGGAAACAATGCTACTCAGAGTGTTGAGTACAGGTCTCTCACATCACAGGGAGATCAGGGGTCCAACCTAGAAACTTCCAAAAATGACTTACATGCTCCAAATCAATAGAATTTGGTTAGTTACACAACTAAATAACTACAACACTGGCAAGTGTGGGCCACCTAGAGAAAACAATATATATGGTACAGAAAAGTACCAAAAGATCCATTTGTCTATTTGTGTAAAGCCTGATGGCAGAGAATGCTGAAATCGTACATTGAGAATTCAAAAGCTAGAGAGGAAGGATGGAGGGGACCAGGGTCCACAGAAGGCAAATGCCAACTTTCTCAACCATTTTATGAATGGTTTATTTCCATGATTTCTTGTCCCTTCCAGTTCTAATATTCTGCGTTCCATGTTCCTTGCAGTTCTGATGTTCTCTGGCAAGGTTTAGCTCTAACACTCTTTGTTCTATATTCTAAGGTCCCTCTCAGTTCTGGGATTCTATTTTTCTATTATGATTCTCCTTGACCCCTGAGTGGTCATTTGCTTTCTGCCATGCCCCTCTTGCCCCTTTCCCCCTCCAGGCTGAACAGTCCTAGAGACCCTCCTGTTCTGTCTCTGAATCCAGGGAAGCAATAGCCCCATCTGGTCCCCCAGATCTTCTCCCCAATGCCTGCCAAGCTCTCCCAGCTCTGGAAGCAGCTGGTCTGTCCTAGTGCCCAGCTCCCCACAGTTCCATGTTCTCTTTCCCTAACTGTAATCTGTAACTGCTATATACACTCACCACCCCCAGACCTGTTTTTTACCTTTGAGTTATTGTTTACCATGGCCTAAAGCCATCTAGTCTGTTCTGGAGAAGCCGGAAAGCATCCCTCAATTATCCATTAGCAGTTTGTAGAGTGCCTCATTTACTAGCCCTCTGGAAGACATCAACATAATTGCATGTCACCATAATCGTTCAACAAATTTATCAGTGACTTGGAGAAAAACATAGATGTGCAGGTTTATCCAATTTGCAGATAGCACAAAGCTGTGGAGGACCAACAATGCACCAGAATACAAAGTCAGAATCCAAAATGGTCTGGTTCCATAGTTGAAGGACAGGGAGTTCAATCCAACCTACAACACCTACCTTTGGGAGCTTGGGGAAATCACCCAAAACTCCTAGGCCTCAGTTTCCTCATTGATGGGGAGAGACTAGCCTAAATGACCCTTATAAATCCAGTATAGTGACCCAGTGAACTAACTGAATCTTTTAGAAATAATTGCAAACTCCTCTAGTTTGTTTTAAAAATCAACTAGTTATAAGAAAGGGGAAAGCAAGATTAGATAACAATCTATATAAAAAGGACTAACAGCTCAATACAAGGCAGGATATGATATGGAACAAAACCCATAACAACAAAACAGTATCTTGGGCTTCATTGAAAAGCATAGAGTCTAGAAGAAAGGGAGTGAAAATCTCATTGCACTCTAATCCTGGTCAGATAACATTTATGGGTGCCATATTTTAGGAAAGACATTGACAATAAGTTGGAACAGGAATCTTAGCAGCCACTGCTCCTGTCCTATAAGTTCTCGGTCTTACCTTCCTCACATAGGTACTTACATACTTCCTACATCTCAACATGACAAATGCTCAAGCAGTGACAGACAAGCCAATATGGCAGCCAATCCAATGGAGAAGAATAAACTAACATGGCAACCACCCAGGGAAGGGGAGCAGACAGGGAATGAGATGTGGAGGGAAGAAAATTAGAATGAGAATGGGGTCTTCTCCAAGTTCAGTGGGGCCTGTGCCCTTTGTCTTGGAGGGCAAAGCTTAGTGGCACGCTGAGGTGAACCTTTTCCTATAAAAGAGATA